>OW240913.1:343295263-343331905 GCA_933207985.1 Pelobates cultripes
AAAAAGTTTTTTGTTTTTAAATCCAAGCTATTGTGACACAGGATCTAATAGTGGCACTTGTCAGCGTATCCACTGTTAGCGTAACACACCCGCTTTAAGGACACTGACTGCTATTCAATCTATAACAGTGAAAAAAGATTATTTTTTTTTTAAATCCAAACTATTGTGACACTAGATCTAATTAGTGGCACTTTTCAGCGTATCCACTGTTAGCGTAACACACCCGCTTTAAGGACACTGACTGCTATTCAATCTATAACAGTGAAAAAAGATTATTATTTTTTTTAAATCCAAACTATTGTGACACAGGATTTAATTAGTGGCACTTGTCAGCGTATCCACTGTTAGCTGTGAATACACCCCGCTTTTAAGGACACTGGACTGCTATTCAATCTATAACAGTGAAAAAGATTATTTTTTAACCAAACCATTGTGACACCAGATCTAATTAGTGGTACTTGTCATGTATCCACTGTTAGCGAATACACCCGCTTTAAGGACACTGAATGCTATTCAATCTATAACAGTGAAAAAACGTTTTTTGTTTTTAAATGCAAGCTATTGTGACACCAGATATGAGTGGTGGCACTGACTGGGCAAATGGGCACAGTATCCACTGTGAGCCTGACACAGAAGCTGGCAGCAGTGGCAGACAACTGACTGCTATTCAATCTATAACAGTGAAAAAAGTTTTTTGTTTTTAAATGCAAGCTATTGTGACACCAGATGTAAGTGGTGGCACTGACTGGGCAAATGGGCACAGTACTGTGAGCCTGACACAGAAGCTGGCAGCAGTGGCAGACAACTAAGTGCATTTACATTAGATAGAAAAATCCAAAAAAGCATACCCTTATCCCTAACCTAGCTATGCTTTTCCTATCTTATGAACAGCAGCTACACTTTCCCTCCTCTCACTAAGCATGCAGCTTGAGAATGAATGTAAAATGGATGCCTTCCAGTAGGTGGGAGGGTCTGCTAGGGAGGCTGTGCTGCTAATTGGCTGGAATGTGTCTGCTGACTGTGAGGTACAGGGTCAAAGCTTACTCAATGATGACGAATAGGGGGCGGGTCGAACCGCGCATATGTTCGCCCGCCGTGGCGAACGCGAACATGCTATGTTCGCCAGGAACCGTTCGCCGGCGAACCGTTCGGTACATCACTAGTTATAACTACATGTCTGTTCGTCCACCCATTGTAAAGCGCTGCGGAATTTGACGGTGCTCTATAAATATCATAATAATAATAAAAATAATAATAATCTTTAATTTATTCATTTTTTATATATCTTGCAATATTTTACACAGGGTCTAGAACAAGCATGTCAAACTCAAAGCCTAGCACAGGACAAATTAACAAGGTAGTTGCTGCTACTCCTTGAAGCCCTGTGAAGGGGAGCACATTGGCGTCACGTTGGAATGTGACGTGGCATTGCGTGCACCCCCAGTTCCTCCACTCTCCAGCCACAGCTATCGCAACACTGACCAACACTCACTCTCTGACACACACACACTAACTGACAGACACACATACACACTCACTAACAGACAGACACACACTCACTGACAGACAGATACACACTCACTGACCCTCTGTGTTTCATTCTTCCCCAGTCCCTCTGTGTATCTCTTTGTCCCCCTTGTCCTTCTGTGTGTTTCTTTCTTTCCCCTAGCCCCACTGTGTGTCTCTTTGTCACCCTCAGCTCCTTTGTCTGAATCTCTATATCTCTCCAGCCTCTCTGTGTGTCTCTTTCTACCCCCAACTCCATCTGTGTGTCTTTGTCCTCCTAGCCCCTCTATGTCACATTCTCCCCTCAGCCCTACTGTGTACCTCTTTGTCCCCCCAGCACAACTCTGTGCCTCTTTGTCTTCCTGTCTATGTCTGAATAATGCTCTTAACCTGACAGAGGTCCAAATAGTCATAGAATACCTATTAAATATCCCACGTCTATCAGGTAGAACTACCTCCAGCAATGAGCTCCAACACAGGGAACACATAGGGGGAAGATGTTCAAGTCTCCTAACACTGTGTTGCCACTTTTACTCTTAGTTCCTGTTTCAGGTTGTCTTCAGTCCTCCCGCGCTGTGCCAGCTTACGGCCCTCCTTGTAGCATGGTCCTGGTAAACTCTACACGGTCTGACAGGAAACAGTTTGGTGCTCTCTACGCACACTTCCTGTCAGATAGGGTAAAGGATACAGAGACTCCACTACTGAGGTCTTCAGGTCTGCCACGCTATGAAGGAATGTCCATTTAATTTTTTATTATGTTGGCTTTTGCAATTTAGTATTAATTTTTATTTTACATTTGTGTCAGGTTATGTTGAAAGTTTTGGCCATGTTTTTATTAGCTGAATACTTTAATAACTAACTTTGAAAGTGTAAAGTATGCACATTTGCACTAATGCTGGCGAAAAAAAAATCCAATGAAACTAGTGAATTATGCTCAGAGGCCAGCCCCCATCTCTGATAATAATCATAATTCTTTTATTTATTTTTTTTACTTCCATGCACGTTTTTTTTCAGATATACTGTTTCTTATGACAGCTAGCAAACTGACTTGATTATTTGAAATGTTTCAATATTATATAATATATATAATATTAAAACATTTAATATATAAGATAAAAGAAAATATAGAATAGATAAAATAGATTAAAAAAAACAAAACAGAGACAGTGATAATTATACAAAGAAGAACTAAATGATCAAATTTTGGATTTATTTCACAGAGTTTAAGGAGTGTATTAGAGCATTTCTAATTTTCCATAAAATTTTATAATTATATGACTTAACCCATTTTCGTGAAGTTATCACTTGTTAGTTTTAAGCATTTAATTAAAATGACATGTATTGCAATATGGCACATTAATCCAAACTTATTATTCTGGAGGAAATGAATTCATAGTCATTCTGCACCGGCAAATTTGTTAATGGTCTTATTCTATCCCAAATTTCAACTTGTTTTATATTTCTGCTTGCAGCCCTCATTGTTTAGAGAAGAAATTAGTGAACAAATCTATATTGTATCTATAGATGACTTACTAATACATGGATGTTGGACAGATAACTGCGCCACACTTTGAAAAAAATAACTGATCAATAGCCATCAGGTAAACCTTCACTTGTTGGGAAAATACATTTCCATTGGTACCCTCCCAGTCAACAGGTGTACAAGAAAACTACTCCAGCAATCATTATGACCCTCACTGTATGGCTCTAATAAAGAATAGCAATTATACAATGTATACATATGTGGTCGGGGACAATAATTCAAGTTATAGTAGTGGTGGTAGAATTCGGTTGTAGTGAGTCAAAACCAACATTATGGTATGCCTGTAAATAGAGGGCCCACCAAAATGTAATGGCTTAATAAAGGAAGAGGTGGTGGGCTGAACTAGGCAGTATCGGCCCAGAGGAAGGGGTGGCCTGTGTATTTATAGGCTGTGTAACCCCTCCCACAACTCCAGGATCCGCCTACTGGCTCGGCCTTTCTATATGTGAGATTCAGAAACATATTGAGCTGAATTGTGTGGTGTTTTTTTTTCATGTTTAATATTTTACTTTTATTGTTATAAAAAAAAACCCATGATACATTACATTGAACATAAACACATTAAATATTACATTGTTCAGATTTTATTAATATCCCTAACATGGATCTCTAGTTATATATATTAGTACGGTGTCTAGTTCTGATTCATATAGGGAGAAAACAGTTTATTTTTCTATTCATAATATGATATAACACACGAAAAGACACCTAACAATATTTCCAGCAAAGAGAGTGGGGGAGCCGGGATAAGTTTCTAATATCCTTTTAAATTCTTTTAGACAATAAAATACCTTTAAATCGATGTAAGCAGGGTTGCTTCATTCCTATCTCACAGAATATATTTGATACAAGCTTTAAAGTTGCTGTATCATACCGAGTCATTCTTTCATCTTATTTGATTCTTTAACAATACTGATCTCCATTTTTATCTGATAAATCACTTGTACTTTAACTTCCTCCCATACTGGAACTTTAATAGATTTCCAGTTTCTGGCAATTAGTATTTTAGCTGCTAGCAAAATATGTATTATCAATGTGGCATATTGGCCAAAATTCTGAATTATATACAGTTGCAACAAAAAAAAATCTGGCTTTATATCAAACTTAATATTAGTCAGTGCTTTAATCTTTAATGCTATCATTATCCAATACAAATTAATTGATCCACACTCCCACCATATATGCATCATTCCTGCCTTTTGAACCCCACAGCGCCAACATTTATCTGAGGCATCTATATACATTTTAGCTAGCTTATTTGGTGTTAAATACCACCTATTCATAATTTTGTACTGAAGTTCCACTAGGTTAAGACAATGTACGTTCTTTGTGAGCAGATTTAACACCCTTTCCATTCATCATGTTATTACTGAGATCTTTTTCCCATTTATTTATTACAAGACAGATAATATTTTCTGGATCTTTCTCAATTAAATTAAAGCATTTTGAAACCAGTTTGTTAGTAGTATTTTGTTTTTTTTAAATTGTTTGAATATTAATTGTTTACAAGAGTAGTCTTTGGGTAAGTGCTCTTTAAGATAACCCTTTATTCTCATGTAAGTAAATATCTCTTATAATCCCCTACTAGATCATTAAAATCTTTTACTTTACCATACTCTACTATATTATTAATTTTTTTAATCCTCAGTTTAATCCAACTCTGTATGTTTAAATCTGTGATATTACTTTGCAAATGTCTAAGATCAAGACTAGTATTAAGTTTATCTTGTAAGTCCAAATTTTTCCTTAGTTTATTCCATATAGGTATGATATTATTTAGGATCAAACCATTAGAAGTAAGTCTCTATCGATATTTGTATTTATTATATGTCTTCCAGAAGAGGGAACATAGATCTTCATTTATTTCATCCTTAAGTAAACTCTGCTCATCTTTATACCAAAATTGATCTTTTGAAAAATCAGATTGGGTAATTATTGCTTGAGCTATATTACATGCTCTCTACGTTTGACATAGCTGTGGAATTCCAAATCCTCCTAATTTTGTTTTTAACATTAAATGATCACGATTTAATCTTGGGCATTTTCCACCCCATATAAAATCGGTTAAAAATTGATTGTGCTAAGGAGAGCCAACTTTCTGTACAATACAACAGCATCATGCAGAAGAGATAGACCCATTTTGGGTATATATAGAATTTTATCATATTATTTCTCCCCCACCAAGATGCCTCTATTCCCTTCCATTTTTTCAAGGTTTTACCCATATCTTTCAATAGCTTCAAAACATTTTGTTCCATCATTCTATTTGGCTCGTTAGTAATCTCTATACCTAAACATTCCATAGAATTCTTTTTACACTCAAATCCAAATTTATCAAATAAATTACGCTTGGTATTTAATGTAAGATTAAACGGGAGTGCTGCTGACTTATTTAAATTTAATTTATATCCTGAATATATAGAGAATTCCCTTATGACATCCATAACTTTTTCCATGGATGTCAAAGGGTCTGTCAAGGTGAGTACCACGTCATCCGCGTACATTGTAAGCTTTAATAACTCTCTCTCTAACTCTACTCCTTTTATAGATTCATTATCTCTAATTTTATGGGCTAGGGGTTCAAGGCTTATCAGATATAAAAGTGGGGATAAGGGGCACCCCTGCCTTGTTCCGTTCGTCAACTGAAACCAGTCATAGAAGAAGCCACTCCCTACAACCCTGGCTGTTGGGACTGTATATAAGACCATAATAGTCCTAATAATATTGCCATGAATTCCAAAACTATGTAGTGCGTTCTCCAAAAAATCCCACCTTACCCTGTCAAACGCCTTTTCGATATCTAATGACAGGGCAAAGAGGGATAAATTCCTTTTAGTTGCTACATCTATCAATCTTCTGATGTTACAAATTGGGGATCTACTAGCTATAAACCCCACTTGATCTTGATGAATAATTGTTGGTATTATATTAGCAATCCTATCTGCTAACACCGTGGAATATATTTTAATATCACTATTTAGCAGTGAAATGGGTCTATAATTTGTTACTAGTTCCGGATTTTTATCTGGCTTTGGGATAGGGACTATGTGAGCCTTTAACATTTCTCTGGGGATATTTCCATGTATCATAAAGTAATTAAACAAATTAGTAATCGGATCTATGATATTTCCCTTAAAGATTCTATAGAAACAATTACTGAATCTGTCCGGCCCTGGAGCCTTCTTTGCTTTTAGTTTTTTAAACGCTAGTTCTACTCCACTTTGTGAGATAGGTTCATTTAATAGTGTCAACTGACCCTCTGTTATACCTGGGAGTTTAAGTTGAGAAAAAAATTCAGACATCTTATAAGTACCTTTTCTCTCTGGTAAATTGTATAAGCCTAAATAATAATCCTGAAAAGATTTACCAATCTTATCTGGTGACAGGATTACTTCTTCTCCTATTCTTATTTTAGAAATACGTTTTTTAGTTTTTTTCTTTTTTTAAATCTATTTGTTAGTAATTTATCCGCCTTATTCCCTTTATAATACCAAGTTCTTTTTAAACGTTCTAAGGCTAGATTAGATTTATAGATCAAGATATTGTTAATTGTCTCTCTTATTTCTTTTAATTCTTCACCACTTTTAATCGAAGGACTGTTCTTATTCTGTTTTTCCAGCATTTCATATTCGATATATAAATGTGCTAAATTTTGTGAGTTTTTTTTCCCCTCAATTTTATGAAATATCCCCTAATTGTGCATTTAAATGCACACCAGAGCATTGACAATGATGTCTCAGAATTTTTATTTTCTCTAAAGTAATCATCTGTAGCTTTTTGTATTATATCCACATTATGATTTTTTTTTAATAGATGTTCATTCAGTCTCCAATTAGATCTAGCTTTGACAAAATCATCTTCAATAACCAAAATTAATGCATTGTGATCTGACCATGGAATATTGGTAATTAAAATCTTTTTAACCATTCTGGCAGTATTTATCTCTGTCAATATATAATCTATTCTTGAATAGACTTGATGTGGATAGGAAAAACACGTATAATCCTTTTCCATAGGAGGCCATATGCGCCAAATATCCATAAGGCCTGCCTTTTTGATAATCTCCTTAAATCTTAGGGAGGATTGTTTTAAATATCCTTTATTCTCCTTATTACTTAGTTTATTTCTATCCATAGTAGGGTCCAATAAACAATTGAAATCTCCCAAATATATTATTTTACCCTGTTTGATTTTATCAATTTTGTCCACAAGTTTGTTTAAGAACCTTATGGGGGCTTTATTTGGTTTACAATAGTGTATAGCTGATTATTCATCTCACATATTATTATAATGACTCTTCCTTCAGTATCAGAGTCCTGATAAATTAGTTTGAAAGCTACTTTTGAAGATATTATAATTGCTACCCCTCTTTTTTTCTTTTTAAGCATAGAAGATTTAAAAATAAACAGAAATTCCTTTAAACTAAATCTATCTTTCTCTTTTACTAGCCAGTGGGTCTCTTGTATTCCACATATATGTATTGATTCCTTCCTAATGAAGTCTGTGAGAATAACTCTTTTTTGCAGTGAATTTAACCCTCTGACATTCAAGGATGCTATCTTAAGCATGTCTTCATTCTATCCAACTCCCTTCTCTCCAGCGTGGGAAACATACATATAACATGACAAACACTACGTTGCACCCCTACATTTAACATTAAAATACTCGATTCCTTATCCAAAAGAACAATCCCTATCCCTGTATTCCTTCCCCCTATATCAGGAGGGAAAGAATATACAAAATTAACCGCCCTAAACGGTTAGGTGAAGGGATACACTTTACAATTTATCTATATCACAAGTTACCAGGAGTTTATAATGTAACTCTAAACAAAAAAAACAACCTAAAAAGTTTATTCTATTTCCTTTTAACCATTAATTTCTTATTTGAATTTAAAATGAGCCTTATATAGGTGATTTTAACAAAATCTATTTTATTGTGATTAGCCTCTTTTTTTATTTTTTAACACATTTATATTTTTATCCTTTCCCCTTCCCTTCTTTACTTATTTCAACGTTTTCCTTTCTCCCCATTTCTTCAACAGTGTATGTGTCTCAAACCCATCTAAATGTTGTTCTAACACTCTTCATTAATAATTACTATTATATTTCTTATATATTCATTTTATTGATTCTTATATCATATTCTATATATTTACTTTTATTCTTTTACATGGTGATAATTATAAATAATCATTCCTTATTTGTTCTATTTAACCTTATTTCAATAATTAACGTGCCCCTTATTGTAGTTAAACTATTTGTTCCCCCTTAGTGATTTAATTGAATCATATATCTAACTTCTGTACGTGAACTGTATAGTAATTATTAACTCATTTTCCTTTCTTTTGCACCAAATACTCCTTTAATTATAAAAAATAACCCATCTCTCCTATATAATTCTCAAAAAAAAAAAAAAAATTCAGATCTTTCTCCTTTTAATTAGGGAAATAAATAAGAGACTCTGCGCGGGTACAGAACCACTCCGGGATCATCTCTCCCCATCCCCCTTCAGAGGGAGAAGGAGAGGGGAATCCGGAATCGGCCCGAGCCAACACTATTTAACATTCTCCTGTTTCCACTTTTGCAAGCTCTGAATTTCTCGAAACGTTTCAACTTTTTCTCTATATGACAATCTTAATCCCACTGGAAATAACCATGTATACTTAATTCCCTGGTCCCTTAATTTAAGGGTACATTGTGAAAAGTTCTTTGTACTCATTCTAGTACTTCTAGATAAATCATTAAATATTTTGATTGGTTCATATTTTGAGCCATGTAAAGATTTAGATCTCATTGCCGTCATGACTTCTTGTTAAAGTCTATATGAACCTAATGCTGCAATGACATCTCTTGGGGCTTGAGCTGAAATATTACTAGGGTTTGGGTTTCTGTGGATCCTTTCTGTACAGAATAGACTGTTATTTTGATGTACTCCCAAAAATATTAAGAATTTTTTTAAATAGTCGTCCAGCCCTCCTGGTGTCACTTCTTCCTGGATTCCTCTTCTTCATTATCGGTAATCTTGACTTCCAATAACGCAATTTTCTTTTCAATCTGTAAGATCTTTTCTTCCTGTAGCCCTTGTTGTACTTTTGAATGCTCAATTTTATCTTCGATTGAATTAACTTTTGCCGTTATTTTGGATATCTCCAATTTAAAGTCATCCATCATTAGGTGTATCTCTTTTTTTATATTTTTTAATTGCTCTTGTAAACATGCATTCAGATGTTCTTTACCAATCAAACATGTATCCTTTTGTGAGCAATCCATGTTGTCTTGCTCAGGATTTCTTTGAGTCGCAGGCTGGATTGTATCTTTCTTATAAGAGTCTATTTCATTTAGACTAATTCTCCTCTCCATATTAGCTTTATCTTGAGGGGAAAAATAATTTGATAGTCTCTTTTCAATTCTTTGATCTGTCTTTTTCTCTCTTTTATTTCCCAGCTTGGGTTCACTTTTTTTGTTTGCCATTAGTGCTCACTCGTACGGCAATAAAAAATGGAATGAGAAGAAACACAAAATAAATAAATAAATAAATAAATAAATAAAAATAAAATAAAAATATTATATATACATAATTAATTCTCCTTCTTCTCTTGTGCTTGAATTGTGTGGTGTTTTATGGGTCGTCCCACTCCTCTTCTGTGTCTCTTCCGACTTGTCTCGTGTCTTTGTGTGTTTTGTAAAGAAACATTCTAAAAAAAAATATTGAGATTTAATTTTGAAGTATCCCCGTTAGTGTTTTGATTCAGAGGAAAACAGAAAGAAGAGCGTATACCGCGCCTAGTAGTTTATATATGTAAAAAATACATACATGTATCCTTGAATATTCCAAATAATCGTAACCTCGGAAAAGAATTAAGATAAAAAATAATAGTGCAATACAGTAAATATTATCTTAAAGACAGGTGATTTATGACTATGTACAGTCCACTCACATATGAATGAGCTATAACAGAGCTCTGCTGTGGAGCGCCTGGACGGTACAATCCCCGTCTTTGGATTTGTAGAAGTTGCCACGAATATTTCCAAAGTGCAATGAGCGTAGTTGATGTAAGAGAAAAATAGCAGCAATATGGTGAAGTAAGTACCAATAAGATAATGGATATTAAATAGTATTGTACTTACACTTTCTAGAGCATATGGCCTGCTCTGGTATAAACAGCTTGGGTGGTATAATCCCCACCAAGGATATACAGGATCCAGGAAATAAAAAATAGTAAATATAAAAGTAACTTTAAAAGTATACTTTAATATAAACAAACAGAATAAAGGATAAAATATATAAAATATAGTCCCACTTAACGCGTTTCGCCAGTTTGGCTTCTTCAGAAGTGTGATTCGGAGGCCCTCTCACATTTTTTGAAGAAACAGTGAACAATGGCTATTAAACTTACCTACAATCTAGAGCTGGGTCAGTCTCCTTAGTGCAGCTGCTCCACCATCTATCAAGTCATCAATAAAGAGAAGCATTGAACACATAGAGTGCATGCGCAGCAATTACCCTGCTCCATGAAAGAATCACCATAACAACCTGCTGCAGAGGTTTTGGTGCGAATAGTGCACTAGTACTGTGCCAGTATTATCAAAATATATATTGTGCATTTAATTTAAATGTTTTGCATCCATTGTTTATCAATCTTTTAAAATAAATAAATAAATAAAAAATAAATTAATATTATATATATATGTAATAATCATAACAAAGTTTTCAACCAGGGAAGGTTACTCTGGTTTCCAAGTATGTCCGAGGGATGCATTTGCAGCCTCCCGTATTGACACCTCAATGCATACCATCAAAATACTGAGGAGATGGAAATCCTCATTCTATAACACATACATCCCCCAATTTGAGAAATAACTTAGAAAGCTTTTAAAGTTTGGTTTTGTAATTGCTGCAATAAAGTGTGTTTTCCTGTTATACCTTTTTGCCCTCTTTTTTACAGGCCTACCCGTATGTGGGTTTTTAGCATACCCCACCCGACTTATCACCACCATTAATTGATACATACTACTATCACGTTTCTGACCACAAGTTTAAGGTCAAAGGCCTGCTTTTGTGGGAGAACTTTGTCCTATAAAAACCCCTCCCCCCTCCTCCCTGGGCTGTTCCATTTCAGGTTATCCCATGCACCTCATTAATTTAATTTATTTATTTCATTCTTCTCCTTGGTGGGCACTCTTTTATTTACAGGCCTATATGTACGTTTTCGGCACAGCACAACCGACTTATCAGCACCACTAATTGATACATACTACTATCATGTTTCCAACCACAAATATATATATAGATGTAAAAAACAGATACCATTCTTATCTTGTAATACCTTTTTTATTGGACTAACAGAATTTTTTAATGACAAGCTTCCGGGAGAACCTCCCTTTCTCAAGTCTGAAGCATTTCTGAGCAAAACGACACATAGAATTCAAAGTTGAGTTGTGATACAGGGGTTAAAGCTTTACACATAACCAAATAGTGGTGAAATACAGTGATAAAATAATCAATTGGAAATCTATAAAAGACGACCTCAAACAACAGATAAACTCACACTTTGAATCTGATACAGAAACAAAATAATAAGGAAATAATTACAAATAAGAAAGCCATTTGAATGCACACACAAAGAATTAAAAAAATAAAAAAATATCAAAAAGTTAATTTCTGTAATGCAGAGATTCACATCTTTCTTCCCAGTCATATAATTCTTCAAGCTGCTATTTTTATCCCTGTGCCCTTATCCTCAGTCAAATCTCTTTTCACTGTATTTGTAGAATATAAGCAGAAGAAAGTTTCAATTTGAGATCTTTTGAAGCATATTATGAATTGCAAAGCTGAAAATCTATACTGTACTAGTCTTTCAATAGCCTCATACAGCACACACACAGAGTATATCGTGTCTCCAAGAACTAATGTAACAGTTAAAAAGTGCTAACGTAATTATATTTTTGGGGTTTAGCCTCTAAAGCTCTGTTTGCTTGATGTCAGGAAAAATGTCTGTCTTGGTAAAAATGAATTCTTACTATAGACAAGTTTGTTCCAACGTGTATAATAAAAGCTGACTCGCACAGCCCAGATAGGTAAGAGTTGAGTTCTATTTGAAAAATTGCCACTTGGCTGCTTCAAGAACAGAAATTTGACTATGTACTACTTACTGTCTTATTACCAATTTCTGAGCCTGAATCAGAAACGGTGTTAATGTTGGCAGGATGTCAAGATTCATTCTCCTAATCCCAGCTGGAACAACCGTGCAATGCCAAAGTGAACGGTCATCAGGCAAACACTTCTAAAATGTATATACGAATATTAATACATAACAAAAAGGAATCAGTTAGAGTCACACTAATTTTACATTTAGAGACATCTGCTCCCTTAACCCGCACAATATGCTAGATGTGCAAGGTATGCATGGGTAGTTAAAAAAAACATTGCGGGGATACCAGACCACTTGAAAACATGGGGTTAAAATCAAAGGTTTCTCTTTTTGGGATGGAGAGTGGATTAATAATGGAAGGGAGGAGGCTGTTGTGTTCCCAATTATTCCCTTCATTTTGTGGCTATTGGGATGGAATTAACATATTATGTGTGCTTTATGAATCGCTTAGAGTGAGAGATGATGTATAAATCAAGGATCTAGTAGCTGTGACCTGGGACATACTATTGAATGGGTCTTATATATCAGGGATATTGGGAGGTCTTCAAAAACACTTAAAAGATCCAGTTTTTGTGATTGATTAAAAAAAGCCTTTAAAAACCCCCCCAAAACAGCCAAAATTCTGTGTAAAAAAAATGGACCTTCAGATAATTCTGGATCGTTGTATGTCTGAACAAACAATGTGATATCATGGTCAGTTTTGCACATGAATGAAATCTGTGATAATTGCTCCAGCTTCAGCATTTCTGGTTTCTGTTTGATCTCTGACGAGGTTAACTCTACCTTTTATCCTTCCAAGGTCATAGAAGTAGTTTCATTACCTTGGATACAAATGTAGTATCATCATCCTCAGATAACAAAAATATTTATATCCAAGAATGTTCTTAAAAGCAGCGAAGCAAGGCTAAAATATATTTCCTGGTCAATTAATCTGATGTTATTTTCATTAGTACAACAGTGAAATTGAGACTAGATTATGTTTTAGGAGGAGTGTGGAAACATAAAGGGTTTTATTGAAAGAAACAGTAAATTGTGGCAAATTGACAACCAGCTAATTAGGACCACTCAGCTAGCAAAAGAAAGGAGACAGTTCAAGAAGATCCAGCGAGGAATACATTGTGCTTCTATACCAAGAAATGATTCACCAACCAAAACACATGGGCTGTGCAATGGCAATATTAAAGTGTCAGTTGGTACAGAGGAATTATAGCACGCATGAAGTTACTACTAGTATAAACGACTTGACGCAAACATGCCCCTGTTCTCCGGCACATTAGTTTACTAGAGGTTTGCCAGTCCAGATAAGTAGGTATTTAAATGAGCAATCTAAGCACCTGAAATACTTGAAAAGATGAAATTAGAGCAAAACAGCAATGTGCAGAGACTGCTGTTAAGGGATCAATAAAAAAATAGGCATTCTTTGACTTTTTTAATTTACCCATCTTTTCTCTTTTGCAACATATTGGGTCTGTAAGATATTACGTTAACTCTTGTCTTGTCAAGTTCAGAAAAATACATGATTTGGGCAATAAATAAGCTCAATGGCATACACAAGATATGCTACTAGTTTTGGTAACAGATTCCAAACGTTGCATAAGCTATTTATTTTTTTATTTATAAAATATTTTACCAGAAAGGATACATTGAGATTTCTCTTGTTTTCAAGTTAAATGTAGGCATCCATACGTAGTATATACACTATACTGGCTAAAAGCAAGTATACATTGTAGCAGTCCTGAGACCAAATATCTCAGCTGAAGTCCTCTCGAGCTGAAACAAAGTGCTGCTTAGTAAATATAGCCCATTTCCCCTGAAACAGGACGACACTCAGCTTTAAATGCAGCATGGCGTCTCCATACAAAACAGGGATTCTAGGCATCCCTGTGTCTGGGAGATAATTGAGTCAAAGACTGGTAACTCAATTATCTCTACGTTACAGGGAAGCAGACAAAAAAATACACAAAACACTGCAAAACTACATTCAAACTAAACAGGAACCCCACATGCGTTATATCCCCGAATAGCAGATCTGAGCACCAGTTGTCCAAATAGTGCTCAGATCCATTCAGTGTAACGGAATCGCAATTCGGGTAAAGTTCTGGCTGGCTGGCTGGCCATGAGGTGGTAGCCCAACTTAGTTCCAGAGAGAAAGAGGCGGTGGCAGGTCAACTTTCGGGAGTTCCTGTACAAATATGAATGAATGCTCCCCCTGGCTCTTAGGGAGCGAATGCGCCCTTCAGACAAACAAGTATTTTCTCAGAAAAACGCTCTCCTGGCTTGTCTGTAAGCGGAGCAGGCAGCGGTACAGTTTCTCAGAGGTTCACGATCTATCGTATCCGAAAATAGTTCCAGGCGCTTGATGGCCAGGTACTGCTGCCTGAGTTTGGGAGACAAAATGGCTGCCATTCCATAAAACACATGCGCTCGGTCATACGAATGGCGGCCACCCAGCGAGAACACTTTAGTTAATGGTTCCTTTTGAAGTTAATCAGCCATGAGCGGGTTGTTGGGGTTCTGTGGTATAAAAAGGGGAAACAAGTTGACGTTCGGGAACATCACAGGCAGATATGGGCAACTGAATGACATAGGACGGTGTCCGCCACATACATATTATAAACGACACAGTAGTAATCGACATATATGTGTTGATGCACAATAACAACTGGAGTACATATTGGAAATGTAGGTAACTTTATTATTTATTATATCAATTTAAATAGATCGATATATAAATTACATGCATCCAATTATTTTTTGAATGACTCATCCAGTTTAAGTGGCACTGTATTATTGACTTTACAAAATACCAAAAAGACCATTTTGGTCACAGATCATGCTCTCATTTAAAAAGCTGTGTTTGAAACAGCACTCGGTTGCTGAAGGTACCAGCAGCAATGATGTATGATGATGTAGGAGAAATGATGACTGCCTGTCCTTATTTGCAGGAGTGTGCTGTTGAATTGGGGAAACATAATTTCTCAGAACTGCTTTGCCAACAAAGCGTTTTACTTTTTCCAAGAATATATGTGGTACTGAAAGCATATTACAAGCTTTGCTGTTATGTATTTTCACAATACATTATATTATTACGTTATAGTTAATGCTAGAGTTGAAATTATGGTTAGGAGAGTGTAGGGGTTAACGTGATTACTCTAAGCACTCTCTTGCACACATTAGCTGTCACACACATCATAGGAAAAATATGGTTTCATTTTCAATCAGATGTGACAACACAGTGTGCTTACTTTAGAAGTTTGGATCTCCTTCTCTGTTAGTTGAACTTTTTTTTTGTTTGTTTCTTTTCTTTTCTTTCCTTTTTTTTTTTTTATTTCAGACACGTACCTGCCTGGTATTATTTTTGCTGATACTTCTGTGATTCAGGCTTGGTACTCTTGTCATCATAAATATCTCCTAAAATTCTAAAATTTATTAAGTGTTTCTGTTTCATGTTAAACTCCCCGAGTCCCACCCCGACCCCTTCCCCCACCCTGATAATTAAATCCTATTGTGAATTCCTGTCTGTCAGTCTTGGTTTCCCTGCTTGCTTTGGAGAGAGAGAGAACTCATCTTATATCCTTTATATTACAATATTACATTTTTATTCTGTTTATCTGCCCGTTTTGGGGAATTCTATATGTTCGTCTTTTTTCCTCGTCTCCCCTCTCTGTAGCTGGATGTGAATTATGCCCCCGTTGATTATTACACACTATATTCAGAGAGGAGAAAACAATAATAATTATACAAATTTAAAAAAAGGTAAATAAAGAAGGAATCAGGGAAGGAGGGGGGTGTCGAGAGGAACTTTGACACTATAGTGCTTGTTATTAGGTAGACATTTTCATTTTGTTTATCCATGTATCCCAGTCTTCCATTTGAGTATATCTGTTTCCTAGGTTCACCAAGATACCCCTTCCCATTTTTGCCCGCCATATGACTTGTGTGATTAATTCTTGGATGCATGGGATTGTCCATGTTTTCCATTTTAGTGCTAAAAGTAATTTAGCTGCCGTGTTAATATGTAGTTTTTTTTGTTGTTGTCATTTTTGGACAGTTCAGGTTTAACAGGACCACTTCAGGTTTTAAAACAAATTTCATTTCTGTTATTTGATATATTACATTGATTACATTTTTCCAAAATGTATTTATGGGTGGTGTGCATTGCCACCATACATGGATCAAATTGCCTTCATTAACTTTGCATTTCCAGCATCTATCTGATGACTCTGAGAAAATTTTCTTTAGACGGTTAGGTGTTAGGTACCATCTGTTTGAGAGTTTTAATTGCGTTTCAGTAAGGTTTAGGCAATGTATATATTTATATAATTTGTTTAGGGAACCTATCCACTTTTATTCTGGGATATGTACTTGCAATTATTTTTCACATTTATTAATCAGTTCTATTGGTTTGTCGTGTCTCCAACTATATATAAGTTTTGCGCATTTTGCCAACAGATTTTTCTAATTCTTTAGTTCAAGTAGCAGTATAAGATTTATATTTTTCTTCTCCTTGTTTTTAAGGAAGTATTCTGCTATGAAGCCTTTAGTTTGCAGATAATTAAAGGTTTCTTTGGGGGGAATATTATATTCCTCCATAATTTGATTGAAGGACTTGATTTTTTGTTCCACTGGTATATTTTTGAATTCCCTTACCCCACAGGTGTCCAAGTATCTATTTTAATATTATCTAACATATCTGGAATGATAGAGATTGGGAGCACATCTATTATTCAATTTCTGAGTCCTATGTTAGTTGTCAATTTTTCCCACCAACTTTATAATTCTTTGAGTGTCTGTAATTTAGCTTGTGCCTCTTAAATAAAGGTTTTATTCTTATCGAAGATCCAAAATAGTAATGAGGATAGGTTTCCTATCCCTGTTTTATCTTTTTCCATTTTGTACCTTGTGTCTTGAGTTGCCACTTTAATTTGTGAAAGCAGTAAATGAAATAGCCTACTGGCCCGGTAACATTGTGAAATTTCTGGGTACCCCAATCCTCCATCCTGCCTAGACCTAGCCAAAACTTTAATTTTAACCCTTGCTTTCTTACCTCCCATACGAACTTATAAAAAGATGAATATAGTAACGATAGCCTATTTTCTGGGACATTTAGAGGGATCATTCTCCATAAATACAGCCATTTTGGTAAAATATATGCTTTTAGGATGTTGATCCTGCCCGGCCAGGAAAAGCCCAAACCTTTTCAATCCCTTAAGTTTTTAATTGTTTGTTTTAGTAGAGGTAAAAAGTTGGCTTCTATTAGATCTTTCAGATTTGAAGTTAATTGAACTTTAGTCACACAGAGAAAGCTCCAACAGGCTGTAACAGGCTATTAACAGAATAGGAGATTAGAAATGATAAATGAAACAGACTGCAATAAAGAAAGTTTAAACATTAGATCTCTCTTTACAGGAAATGTATATGGAGACTGCGTGGGTCACATGCAGGGGAGGTGTGACTAGGCCTACATAAACAAGGTAATTTAGCTCCTAAATGTCAGATAATTGAGCAGTTAGACTATAAGTGCATGATCTATACACCAAAATCACTCCATTAAGCTACAGTTGTTTTTGTTCTTGTAGTGTCTTTAAAGGCTTAGTGTCAGTGTACTGCGTAATGTGTTGAAGGAACATTATAGGAACCAAGACAACTTTAGCTTAATGAAGCAATTTTGGTGTACAGATCATGCCCCTGTAGTTCCATAGATCAATTCTCTGGCATTTAGGAGTTAAATCACGTTGTTCATATACCTTTAGTAACAACTCCCTGTATGTGAGTTACACATCTTTCCTAAACATGTCCTGTAAAGAGACATCAAATATTTAAACTTTCTTTATTGCACATTCTGTTTAATATAGACTTGTGTATCTCCTGCTCTGTTAAAAGCCTCCTAGAGTATACAGAATATCATGGGAACATACTAATGCCAATGCTCAGGCTGACTATGTAAGGTTCCTCCTAACAGAGTATACAGGTGATACTCGAAAAATTTGAATATCGTGCAAAAGTTCATTTATTTCAGTAATGCAACGTAAAAGGGCAAACTAATATATGAGATAGACGCATTACATGCAAAGCAAGATAGTTCAAGCTGTGATTTGTCATAAATGCGATGATTATGGCTTACAGCTCATGAAAACCCCAAATGCACAATCTCAGTAAATTAGAATATTGTAAAAAAGTGCAATATACTAGGCTCACAGTGTCCCACTCTAATCAGCTAAGTAAGCCATAACACCTGCAAAGGGTTTCTGAGCCTTTCAATTGTCTCTCAGTCAGGAATCACAATCATGGCGAAGACTGCTGACCTGACAGTTGTGCAGAAAACCGTCATTGACACCCTCCATAAGTAGGGAAAGCCTCAAAAGGTAATTGCGAAAGAAGTTGGATGTTCCCAAAGTGCTGTATCAAAGCACATTAATAGAAAGTTATGTGGAAGGGAAAAGTGTGGAAGAAAAAGGTGCACAAGCAGCAGGGATGACCGCAGCCTGGAGAGGATTGTCAGGAAAAGGCCATTCAAAAGTGTTGGGGACTTTCACAAGGAGTGGACTGCGGCTGGAGTCAGTGCATCAAGAGCCACCACACACAGACGGATCCTGGACATGGGCTTCAGATGTCGTATTCCTCTTGTCAAGCCACTCCTGAACAACAAACAACGTCAGAAGCATCTTACCTGGGCTAAAGAAAAACAGACCTGGTCTGTTGCTCAGTGGTCCAAAGTCCTTTCTGATGAGAGCAACTTTTGCATCTCATTTGGAAACCAAGGACCCAGAGTCTGGAGGAAGAATGGAGAGGCACACACTGAAAGATGCTTGAAGTTCAGTGTGAGATTTCCACAGTCTGTGTTGATTTGGGGAGCCATGTCATCTGCAGGTGTTGGTCCACTGTGCTTCATTAAGTCCAGGATCAATGCAACTGTCTACCAGGAGATTATGGAGCACTTCATGCTTCCTTCCACAGGCGAGCTTTATGGGGATGCTGACTTCATTTTCCAGCAGGACTTGGCACCTGCCCACACTGCCAAAAGCACCAAAGCCTGGTTCAATGACCGTGGGATTACTGTGCTTGATTGGCCAGCAAACTTGCCTGACCTGAACCCCATAGAGAATCTATGGGGCATTGCCAAGAGAAAGATGAGAGACATGAGACCGAACAATGCAGAAGAGCTGAAGGTCGCTATTGAAGCATCCTGGTCTTCCATGACACCTCAGCAGTGCCACAGGCTGATAGCTTCCATGCCATTGAGGCAGTAATTGCTGCAAAAGGGGCCCAAACCAAGAACTTAGTCCATATGCATGCTTAAACTTTTCAGAGGTCCGATATTGTTCTATGTACACTCCTTGTTTTATTGATTGCATGTAATATTCTAATTTACTGAGATTGTGGGTTTGGGGTTTTCATGAGTTGTAAGCCATAATCATCGCACTTATGACAAATCACGGCTTGAACTATCTTGCTTTGCATGTAATGCGCCTATCTCATATATTAGTTTCCCCTTTTACGTTGCGTTACTGAAATAAATGAACTTTTGCACGATATTCAAATTTTTCGAGTATCACCTGAATACTGCATCAACAAAGGGGAAAACTACCAAAAAGAGAAAACCCAAAAGAAAGGACTCCAGTGCAAATTTCACACAACTCTATTTCTGTTGTTAAGTCAATAGAATTTGACTTAAATTTGAATTTTCTTCACTCCAAGATATCTGTCTGATTTCTCTTTGGATAAGAAGCCATAGTCACACCTCCTTACAACTGTACTTACACAACCTTCCTAAACACTTCCTGTAAAGAGACATCACATATTTAAACTTTCTTTATTGCATATTCTGTTTAATATAGAACTGTGTATCTCCTGATCTGTTATTAGCCTCCTAGAGTCTACATGGGCCTCCTGCATGTGATTAAAGTTCAGTTTACAGAGCATGAAATAAAGCAAGTTAACATCTGATTGAAAATTAAGTTGTTTTTTTTTCATGCAGGCTATGAATGTCACAGCCAGGGGAGTTATGACAGGGGCTGTATAAACAGAAACAAACATTATCCAACTCCTAAATGGCAGAGAATGGAGCAATGAGACTGCAAGGGCATGATCTATACACTAAAACTGCTTCATTAAGCTAAAGGTGTTTTCATGCCACTAGCATGTCTATAAGTGTTTGGTATTAGGGTAATGTAGAGGTTAATGCCCAGCGTTAGTGTAAGTATTAGGCTATTGTAAGTTTTAATTGGTATTTCTTTACTTTTAGAGGCACATGGTAGCATACATGTCCCAATTCTGTCTGAGATTAGTTGGGTTTGTAGTTCTAGACATCAGCTATTTTAGCTGCCACCATTGAATTAGCTTGGGGGAGCACTGAATTAAAATGGCAGCAACTGCTGTTTGGAAGTGTAAGTCCCACTATTTTTAGGTAGACAGGGACATGTATATCTTGCTCCAAAAAACGACTCGGCAGCTATATAACTATGCAGCTAACTTTGTTTTCATTAATGTATTCACCTCTACAGCTTCTGCTAGAAGTTTATTTCTTTATCCTGCTCAATTTTTAGCTGACGGCTTACTATACACGGATTGTATCTGTTTTAATAATACATTGCTTTGATGAATCACCCTATATTAATAATCAAACTCATTGTCTCCCTCCTTTTCTCCCAAGTTCCTTGTTGATATAAATGATGATACACAGCAAATACATAGTGATTTTATGCATATCTCGTTTGCTCTGTATGACATGATTAAAGACTTTGCTCGATTACATCACTGAGTGCATTGCTTCATGCTGGAATGCATTGATTGGGGTCGGTAACTGATAATTCTAAAAAATATAGGGTAGACCGCTCTTCAGAAAGTATTTTTGTATACAGTTGTTAAAAAAAACAAGAACCCAAATATTTAGACATAGCTCCACTATTAGTTTAATGGATACCCTGAAGGTTTTTACAATAAGGCATTTGGCACAGAATGTAGCATTTGTAACTTTTGTGCCATCTTATACATTAAGTATTACATGACAGAATAAGATCTATAAAACATGGAGGCAGAGAGATACATCCAGAATGTGGGATTATATGTCATGGAAGAAAGCGTATGTGTATTATAAAAAAATAAAACCTGCATTAAATATTGGGGGGAGCAGGGGAATTGAAAAAAATGTTACATTCTCAGGCAGTTTTATTTCAGGAGACATTCGGCTTTTTGGCGTGAGCCTAGTTCGTGCCAGTGTGCTATAAAATGAATATATGGAGCAGTAGCCCATACAATCTGTTACATTTATGAACCAAATAAAGATTGTCTGCTACTGCGAGATTCAAGAGAGTCTATAAACACAGGAAGCAATAATTACACAGAGCAAAGTAGGATGTCTGCAACAGAACAAAGGAAAATGATATACAAGAAACTACAGCACTTGATATAAACTTCTGCAATTATTTTTATAGTAAGCCATTGATCAGTTCTATTTCACAATAGAACACTCGGTTACTCTGTGATAAAATGGAAACACTTGTTTTGGGGTTACCAGGGCTGCAGTACTGGTTATTTAAAGATAGAAAGAAGTACCTAGTTAACCCAAAATATCACGCAACATTTAGATGGTGCGGGAATTATGGTGTCCAATTTACTAATTCCAATGTGGGTCCTGCTGTGATTAAATCCTGTACTGGCCCTTATTTTGTGGCAGTCAGGAACGCTGAGTTTGTAGGTGTCAGATAGTATCTAGGTGGTTTTACACACCTAGAGACTGTGAAAAGGCTCTGAACAGTGATCAACAAATATCTATACATTCCCATTTAACACATTTATAATTTTCAAACTGATAAAAATTCTTGGTTTACATATAGCTAGTTACATAGTAAAGAAGGCTAAATAAAGACTCAAGTTCCAAAGGTTCATCTTTCGCGTATCTGTATAGATGCTGGTAATCTAGAAAAAAGGTGAAAATCCTTAAAGTTATTGCCAGTTTTTTAACAAAATTAGAAAATAATTCCTTCTTGACTCCAAAAAGGGCAATCTGATTTCTCTTTGGTTCAACAAGCCCATAACCCACATATCAACTATTGATATTTTTCAAATATTCTGCCAAAAAAGCATGTAGTCATTGTTTCAAAAGCTGTACTGATAGGATTATGTTTTTGTTAGTATAAAATATTGGCTTATTATAAAGGCTCCTTAGTCCTTAGTAGACATTTATAATTTAGCATCCAAAATGTCTTAGTAACTCAGGAACTTTTTTTTGTTTTCTGTTTTTATGATATTTCCCTTGAATATTGTCTGCTGTAACTGCATACGTTATTTTTTTGAGAAATTGTTATTTGACTTGATTATGTTACATTATTTATAACTCTCTATTCATGATTGATTGGAAAAAAAATATTGTATATATATTGACTTGGACAAATAACTTGGTAAGGGTTAAATGCTATATATTTAGGAATGTTCTATAAAATCTTTAATTTGTGACAGTTTTCAAGAGAATAAAAGTAAAACTATAATGCAATAGTTTGTTATACCAGTTAAGTTGTTTCACTTGACTTGAACACCTACGGATGTTTGTTGCGGAATGTGTGGCTTTTGCAGGACATATGAACAAATGTGTTATGCCCAAAACTCCAAATCTTCTGGCACAACATACATGGGCTAATAACCAAAATATTTGGCAAGCCTGTTTCCCTGATTCCTAAATCACACCTATTAGCCAAGTCCGAACTATTGATAACCTTAGAACATAAATTTTTTTGCTAAAACTGCTTTAGCAATTTATAGAGCCTTAGCTTAATCCTGACTAGCCTTCTCTTATAATCCGTGTATTAATTCTACAGATTAAAAATACAATAGCTGCTGTTTTTTATTCCATTGATAAAGCCTATATGGTGAAACACATTTGGATATACTGTACTGCTTTTTAAATTGTTAATAAATAGATTTTGGTCCTTTTACCTTTTGTACCATCATATTTTATTTGCATTTTTTATAATTTAGGTTATTTTTTTATTCCAAACTGGCTTTTACTTCTCTCCATTACTCCAAAGAATCCCAGGTTGGGATCATACCACCTATGCTGTTGTCATAGAGCAGTCAGCCTGCTCTATATCTTGTGAGTATATTTTATTATATTTTGCATACCAATAATATTTTATTGAGAGCACTATTGCTGTTTTTATTATCTTCCTTCCGGGCTCCTGACACCACCATCTTTAAGAACACTCATCACATATCCCGGAGGCGGGAATTGTACCGCTGTATGCCTACAACACTAGAGCTAGTATAAGCTCTACCAAATGTGAGTGTTACTACTATATTTTATCATCTTTACCCACTGTTGGACATACTGCAACTCAGGAATTTCTATGGTTATGTATGGTGTTGTTATATGATATTGTATGGTATTACTCGTCTTCTAGTAGCTAGAGGTTGTTATAGTAGTTTATACCGGTAATAGGCACTCCTGCCATATTTAATTTACATCTAATTTACATAGTAGATAGCCAGTTCTGGTATGATAGACAAGATATCACTTCAGATGCCTTTCATCTCTTTCTGTTTCATTTCAGTGTGATCAGTGATTTCTACATCTATTCTGCAATCTGCGGCTGTTATGGATGTTTCCACGGCTACAGTTTGGATTTGCTATGTTTGATTGTAATTGTTTGATGTTTGGACTTTTTGGACATTTGAACTTTACCTTTATTAGTTTGCTACAAAGAAAGAGGAAGCGATGAGTGCAACAGGTCCTTTTGTACAACGTTGGAGTGTTTTTTGATTGGTTGTTCTAAATATGATCTGTGCTGCTGGGAGTTTCAGTAAAGAGATTTATGCAGATACTTGCCTACTGTCATTACTAAAATTAAGCTTATAGGTACACTACGTTAGCAAAATCTACAATTCTTTGCCATTTCTTACTGGTATGTTTTTCCTAACCAAACATGTGACTTGTTCTACGTAATGGGACTCCCTCTGCTTTTTTTCCCCAGGTAAATGTTAAAAAGCAAAAAAGGAACAGCGCAACCACGTTTAGTTTACAAACAAGTGCTACCACAATTTAATGAAGGAACAAGAATTACAGGCAGACGTTTCAGGTATAACCCTTCTTCAATGCATCTTATCACCTTTTTTCTATTTACTCTGTTGTTGTATATGTTTTATTTTTGTATTATACCTTTTAAGGATGTAAACACAACATTTTCTCTGTTATAGGTGAAATTTCCTTTCTTTAGGTCTAAATGAGTGACTTGTTATTTGTACAATCCTATTAAAGAATTTGTATCTAGTTATCACATCCCATCTGATAAGTATTTTTTTCAATAATTTTTCTATCCTTTATTCATAACTAGGATCTTGCATTCCCCTTATTTCTTGTGTAGCCTGCCTCTGTACTATTTTTAATTTCATAATATAGTCCACACACACAGTACACCCCTTCAAACACAGTTCATCCCCCACATGCACTGAGCAACCCACACACAAAGTACTCCCGCAAAACAGTGCACACCCTCCACATACAGTACATCCCTGACACAGCATACACCCACACACACACACACACACACACAGAGTGTCCACACACAAAGTATACACACACACACGCACAGTGTTCACCCACACACACTTAACCCTCCCCATACACACTATACCCCTTATACTCCTATAAACAAACACTACAAACCCTATACCTACACACAGACTACACCGCCTATATGTAAATATATACACTACATCTCTTAGATACACACACAAAACACAAACACAGTGCAGCCCACACACTATATCTCCTAGATACACACGATGCAACCCAAATACATATACACTAACACACTCTAGACACACACACACAATCTCTACAGACCTATACATGAACACATGCACACACTGTAGCACCTAGCTTTACCTAGCACACCACAACAGATCCCATTGCACACACTACACCACAAACAACCCCTTCTTCAAACACGCAAATGTCCAATTTAGTTTTTTGGGTCACACTTATGGGGACACCAGAGACAAGAAACCAGCAAATGCCGAACAAGCGTATCATTAAATAAACTACCGCAGGGCATTTTCCAATCTGAGAGCACTTCAGCAGGGCTCTGCATGTTGGATGCCTGGGGGAGGGAGTTGAAATCTTGAGTGAGTTTGCACACTTTTTTACTCAGGACTTGACCCCTGGAAGCGAAGCATATAGGATAAAGCAATCCTTACATTTACACAACAAAATCTTGAATTCAGGACACATTAAGAAAATTGAATTTAGCAAAGATTATTTTTTTTTTAAATGGGTCTGTTTTAAGGGTTCCTGAACAGTAGTATAATGCAGAAGCCTTCAATCATATGTCATGTAGTATAGATATAGTAATCAAGCAAGGAGCTATTATACAGACATATCCCGAGTGAAGCAAATTAAAATTGTTAATACTGTTGTTGTTGTTCTAGTAGCTACGTCTGTGAATTTGAATAGGATGGTTTATTCAATTCATGTGATTATGTGTTACTCAATAACAGGAAGCGTTACCATAGCCTATTGAAATGATTCTGGTATTGATAGCTGTTTTACACTGAAGAAGAAAATAGGAAAAATGTATGATGTGAATAACCAGGAATCACTTGTATTAATTGGATTTGTTCACAATAGAAATCTCAGACAATGGCTTCAAATGCTATGAAGAAACAGGAATCATTCTACGTCACCATTATGTTCCAAAAACCCAATAAACCAAAATAAGCCAAAAGACCAACGTGGGCCATGATTTAATATTTTTGGATAAACTTTCAAAATTGTTATTTTTGAAGTTATTAAGATTTAAAAAAAATATAAAAAGTAAAAATATTCATCAACGTATCGACATTTTTACAAATATTTATCACTATATTAAATCATTTTAAAAGTTTATCCAAAAATAATAACTAATTTGAAAAGCTTCTGCAACAATATTAAATCGTGGCCATGATAAGAAGTCATACTTCCCTTATAACATCGGAAATAGCAGTGTTTTTTCGGGACTTTGCAAAACATCTTTTATGAAGAGGAACCACTTGAAAAGCAGTCCACTTTGTACAGCCCAGTGTTTGAAATGAATTAACTTTGCAATTTTTTTCCAGACTGTAATTGACATCTACAAGTTTTACAAGAAGTAAAGTGATATACTGGGCATGCATAATCATTTAAAAAAAAGATTATTGTAAAATAACCTTGGATCATTACAGACTGGACTGTGCCAGAATTAAGTTTTGTCGGCAAAAAGAGTAGCATATATAAACACAAATTTATTAGCAATCATCATCCTACTATGGTTTTAGCATAATTGCAGCAGCAAGAAACAAACGGGGAGTGAGCAATGTCACCTTTTCAATCCTATCCGTGATGCCAATCCTTTACAGAAATGTCTAAAAAAAAATTATTAGTATAGCACACTTTGAGTTGGGGAATTAAATATTGTTCCTTTATTGCGTCATGTGGGATTAGAAGAGCGCTGAAAGTAGATGGACCAAGTTTGCAGTACAAAAGGGATCAAATGGAGAGAGTAGTCAAGGAAGCCAAAGGTCAGGACAGGCGGAACAGGTTCAGAGACGATAATTCAAGCAAGGGTCAAAAGCAGGGTACGGCAAGTAATCACTGAAGGTCATCACACAATCAGGAGCACAGTACAACTGAGAGAAGAGTCAAGGGTTAGTGGAGTTTAAACAGGGAGAGGGGGCAGTCTGCCTACTGTAGCTCCTTCCTGGTCTCCACCTCCTGTCCCTTTAAGTAGCCCTGTTTTGGAGCATGTGCCGTATGATTCTCCCGAAGCCAGTGGCATACACACAACTCATGGGGCCTTAGTGCAAAAACTGATCCGTGACCCTCCCCCCCGCGCTTACTCTGCGCGGGCCGGGGCCGCAACACATGGCGGCGGGCACCCCTGTGACCGCGGTATGTACGCCAGGGCATGCAGATACACATACACTTAAAGGACCACTACAGACACCAAGATCACATCAGCTCAATGAAGTGGTCTGGGTGCCAGGTCCCTCTAGTTTTAATATACAAAACAAAGGGAACAGCGCTAAAATAAACCAATACTATAAATATGAAAAGTAGAAGGCAGCAAACCTTGAGGTAAGACTCCTTCTAAGCCCCAAAGACAAATAGGGTTTTGTGTATTACCCTCTAGTTTTAACCCTGCAGCTGAAAACATAGCAGTTTCAGAGAAACTGCTATGTTTCACTGAGCGGTAATCCAGCCTCTAGTGGCTGTCTCACTGACAGCTGCTAGAGGCGCTTCCGTGATTCTCACAGTAAAAATCACAGTGAGAAGAAGCTGTACATCCATAGGAAAACATTGAGTAATGTTTTTCTATGGGCAGTTTGAATTCGCGCTCAGCTCTTGACGCACATGCGCATTTGGAGCTGAGAGGCTGATCAGGGACGGAGGGATCCCCAGCGCCAAGTGAGTCGGCGCTGGAGAAAGGTAAGTGCTGAAGGGGTTTTAAACACACACACACACACACACACACTCTAACAAACAGATGCATACACACTAGCTAACAGACACACACATTTACTGACAGAGGCACACTAAGTGACAGACATACATCCACACTCACTGACAGACAGACACACATACAAACTCACTTACAAAACATACACTCTCCCTGAGAAACACACACTCACTAACAGACACCAAACAGACTCACTAACAGACACACACAGTAACACACTCAGTAACAGACACACAAACTAACACACACTGACACTCACTAGCAGACACACTCAATAACAGACACACACAAACTAACACACACAGTAACACACACACACACACACACACACACACAAACTAACACTCACTAACACAGACACACACACTCTAACACTAACACACATACACAAACACGTTTTTTTTTAAATGTGATCCCTCAGCCTCCCTACCTTTGGGAGTGCTGAGGGGACTCCCTGGGGTCCGGTTGGGCTGCCCGGCGGCCAGTCGGGAGAGGGAGAGGGAGACACAGGAGCGTGAGGTAGGTGAGTGTGGGATATATAACCTGATATATCAATTTATTAAATTGTTCTAAAAATAGTCTAAAAAGTATTGAGATTTCTCTACCTTATTTACAGGAGTGTCCAATTCAGAAAAACTGCAGAAAAAGAGAGAAGTGGAACAGAACACATTTCTGGTAAAAAAAAAAAGTCACAAAAATATTGATAAATCTGTTAAGTCCTTGAATAAATAACATAAATAAAAAATGACGTTAGAACATACAAGAAGAAAAAGTTGAAAATCCTGATAGATTTGCGCCAAAGAGATCTGAAAAAAAATGACCAAAGATGGTCCTAAATTGTGTGTGCCACTTTAAAAAAAATCTCCCCCATATACTCTTTCTGCAACAGGACAGGGAATGAAAGTCAGCTTTTAGGAAAGATATCATTATATGCTGCGCTACCTTGCAGGTTCCTCATTTGAAGCAGCAGCACAGTATGGTTTCTGAATGCATCACTTTAATTTGGCAGCAATTATATATGTGCAATTCGTTACATTCTGAATGTAAATTTAGACGACTTTCGGTGATTTGGACATTCGGATGCTTCAAAATGTCTGAATCGCCGAAATTTCGGAAGTGCCAAACCGCTGAATTACAGAAGTGACGAATTTCGGGAGTGCCAAACCAAAGTGCCTAAGTTCCGCATTTCGGAAGTGTCGAAGTGCTTCATATTTCTGCAAAGTGGCAAAACAAGAGAGGAAGGGAAAATTACGTGAATGATGACAGGAATATAACCCTAACCTCACCCCTACCCCTAGATGTGTAAGTGGTTGTGGTGATTAGGGGTTAGGTGTAGGGTTAAGGATAGGTGTAGGGATAGGTGTAGGGTAAGGAGTAGGATTAGGGTAAGGGGTAGGGTTAGGGTTAGGGGTAGGGATAGGTGTAGGGTTAGGTGTACGGTTAGGGGTAGGGTTAGAGTTAGGTGTAGGGTTAGGAGTAGGGGTAGGGTTAGAGTTAGGGGTAGTCCCGAAATGCCAAAGTCCCGAATTTCGGAAGTGCCGAACTGAAGTGCCAAAGTGCAGAATTGCCAAAGTCCTGAATTGCTGAAATCCCGAATTTTGGAAGTGCCGAACCAACTTTTTTGCCCATGCACATCCCTAGCAGCAATATAGTATGCAATGGATTTCACTAAAACATCAAAGGAACCATTAAGTATCTCCTGGTGATACGTTGGCTTGTAGATCAGATAAAAGGGCTTATGAGGACCTGGCTCTCTGTGGACAAGGCTTTCTTTACACCTATATACCCAATACCTTTAATACATCCATAAATTAGATGATATAGTGATCTATAAAATCAGTGACTATGCAGAATTCTGATTTATTTAAGGTGGACTATGCAGATCTACAGGCTGGGGACAATTTAGCAAATCTTTGACATTTTAGATTTGCTGGTGTTAAACAGAGCCTTAGAGGGCCACTATAGTCACCAAAACAAATTTAGCTTAATGAAGCAATTTTGGTGTATAGATCATACCCCTGCAGTCTCACTGCTCAATTCCCTGCAATTTGGAAGTTAAATACCTTTGTTTAAGCAGCCCTGGGCACACCTCCCTGCTTGTGACTTACACAGCCTTCCTGAAAACTTCCTGTAAAGAGTCAGCTAATGTTTACACTTCATTTACTGCAAATTCTGTTTAATTTAAAATGTATTATCGCCTGCTCTGTTAATAGCTTGCTAGACCCAGCAGGAACCTCCTGTATGTAAATGCTTCATTAAGCTAAAGTTGCTTTGATACCTATAGTGTCCCTTTAAGTTTGTGCATTTAGCAGCTAATGTGGAATCAACCCATAAGTGGCTAAAGCAGTGTTAACATCAGAACTGGGAAACTCAGTTTGAATCCTGACAACCTCACCAGTAAATATCCTTGGGTTAGACCTTAACAATATACAATGTGTCTGCCTACCTCAAATCCTCATAGATGGTAAGCTCATTTGAGCAGGGCCCTCTTTGTATAACTGTAAAGTGCTGTAGAAGATGCAGATGATATATAAGTGAACCGAGTTGTACTGTATAGTCTCCAATTACCTTAGAATTATCACTATGATAATGTGTTATTGTCAGAGTTTGTTTGGAACACCATTAGTGATTGTTTGTGGCATGTTAGTTATTGTGGTCACACTTATGCTTAGGCAAGTTCAATGTGAACAACAAGTTTTTAACTAGAGATAGGATAAACCTTCCACTGTTCCAAGACTAAGAAAGGCTCTTAATAAATGTCCATGTACCTGCCCCTAAAAAAGTCACTATCACATAGCTTTGGATCAAATTGAGTAGACAGCAAATTCACATATTGGGATTTTACCCTGAGCTGTTGTGTTCGTTCTAATATAAATTGTATTGTAACCCCATGATTCCAAGGTGATAAATGTCAGTATAGTATAATATAGCTGCTAAAATGGCTTGTTGTTATCAGTGATTACTATCTGTTTCCATGTTCGAAAACGTAAAGGAACACTCCACTGCCCAAATAAAAAAAATAAAAAAAGACTGTTTAGTAGATATACACCTAATTATGCATTTTTTCATTGGGGATGTATGTAAAAACAGCTTATAAAAGCTGCAGTACTCTTGTCTGTTGTCTTTGTCAACCTTCCCCTTCCCACACTTTCTGTGGCTGTCCAATCGCAGTCTTTCCAATGCAGCTCAATTAGAAGTCTTTGCAAAGTAGGTGCTCTGGTCAATGGGTGCCTCTCAAGTTTAGCTTCACTGAGCTAACCAAATCAGGAAGTAACAGGACCTGTTGTCTGATTGAAAGCCAGTGGGGTGTAGCAAGGGTAATTCATAAAACTGCCAATTTCTATTAAAATCTTCACTTTTTGTAAAATGAATTTTTAGTCAGATAGCGAGAGGTGTTAAAGAGGAAAAAACAATCCAAGTCAAGTACACAACTGCAAACCCTTACATACTTTAATATTGATTGGAAATATGAACATTCCTGTATTTATTATTGCATTTGCATGGTGTTTTTTTCTCTGCACTGTGGGATATCACTCTTTTCTATAAAATATTTATAAATGCACGATTGTAAATTACATTCAGTCATGCTTTGAGAGAACTCTCATTGGACTCCGGTGATAAATCTGCCACTAAAAATATATATTTTTTTGTCAGATGTTCATTTTACAAATAGTCCACCGAGACAATGTTTTAGCTTCACAAGCTCCAATTTCCCGTTTATTTAAATGTCTTTTATTTATTTATTTCCTAAACTAAGACAAGAAATGCCAGAACATGCGCCTGTTTATATAGAACATTAATAATGCTTAAAGCCCACAGGCTGTAGCAGAAAAAAGCATTAGTATAGCATCTTGGATACTTCATGCGTTGTATTTCACCTGTCCCAATGCAAATAACCTTGTCGGTGAGTAATACAAATGATCAGATTTATTTTACACACACTTAAAGGGACATAAAGCCATCATAAACACTTAATTTTATGTAAATGGTTATGGTTCCTGAAGTGCCTCGCTGCATCTCAATGTTCAGGCTCAAAACTATCTCAATCGGTTTGACATTGAATAAGGGACCCGTGGTCCCACCCCTCGCTAAACTGAGAATTCAAAGTGACGTTAGAGCGAATTTCAAATGTTAGGTTGATTATCAAAGCCAGCTGCAGTGTGCTTTCAATTTGGCTACTTTAGCCTTAACTTTAAAATCTAGCTTGAATTGACTTTGAATTCCCACTTTAGCAAATAATCATTATTGTCAAACTGCTGCTTTTCTAAACTGAATTTTTTTTAAATAAATAAAACATAAAAATCACTGGACAGTGAATGAAATTGTTGCCTGATAGTATAAAACAAAAAACAAAGTATACCAAATGTAGAAGTGTTTGTTCAAAATGGTTAACTTCATTGAATGCAAACATGAGAATGTTTGGATTGAAAGTCCCTTTAATAAAAATCTGAGTTTTCTAGAGGACCCAGCATGTGGCAGAAAGAATACGATGGGTAAGGCAGGACTCTCTACAGAACCCTTTTTATTAAAAAAGAAAATAAGGAACCCTCTAACAAATACTCTCTTCAAACCATCTAACCCTTTGCACCGATTCTGTACTAACTGACAGCCAGCATTCCATCAAAACACCGACCCCTGCTGCTTCTTTAGCTATAATTCTTAGACTTTAAGAAAAGTGTCAAAGTTTAAAAACGGACATGGGAGACGCACACTACTTTACTGTTAGGTTGACTACTTAATTTTCCTTTATTAAAAGGAAATTCCAGATACTTGAGGTGCACGAATACAGCTGTATTTGGCTGAATGAGAAAAGTACCAAAGTACCAATAACTTTCTTCATGATCAAGACAAGGATGAAGCCAGGTCATGATACAGGACAAGGGTCGTGTGCCTTTATTCAAGTGGTATGTGTGGCTTACTGTATGTATCCTAAAAGCCCTGCAGGGGATTGGCTGATGCAAATAAGCCATTGCTTTATTTCTGATGTTGCAGCAAATGTGAAGATCCTGGGGGGTATACGCTGATCAGTTAGAACATTTAAACCACCTGCCTATTATTATTATTTTTATTAATAATATTATTATTATTATTATTGCCATCTATATAGCACCAACAGATTCTGTATCACTTTACAATATTATATTTAACTCTAAATAGGACAATTACAAGAAAACTTACAGGAACGATAGGTTGAAGAGGACCCTGCTCAAACGAGCTTACAGTCTATAGGAGGAGGGGTGTAATACACAATAGGACAGTCAATAGCAATCAAATAAGGTGGGAGTGAAGCAGAGCTGGAGGAGAGAGTAGAGTGCTGCCCTTTAGGAGACAGGTATCTGAGGTAGAGGTTATTCTGGGAGTCCATAAGCTTTCCTAAAGAGATGGGTTTTAAGTCACTTCTTAAATGATTGAAGACTAGGGAAGAGTCTGATGACGGTAGGCAGGCTATTCCATAGGAATGGAGCTGCCCGTGAGAAGTCCTGCAAGTGTGAGTTGGCTGTATGTGTGCGAGCAGTGGACAGGAGAAGGTCACAGGCAGAGCAGAGAGACCAAGACGGAGCAAACCTATGGATCTGTGAAGGGATATAAGAGGGGCTAGAATTGTTCAATGCTTTATAGGTATGGGTTAGCACTTTGAATTGACTCCTATAGCATACAGGAAGCCAATGTAAGGACGGACAAAGGGGTGACGTGTGAGAGGACCGACTAGAGAGGAAAATCAGTCTGGCGGCAGCATTCATTACAGACTGTAGCAGGGCAGTACAGCATTTGGGAAGGCCAATTAGGAGAGGGTTACAATAACCCATGTGAGAAATTACTAGAGCATGGACAAGCTCCTTAGTAGCATCTTGTGTAAGAAAGGGACGGATGCAGGCTATGGTTTTAAGATGGAATCTGCAGGATTTGGTAACATGCTGTATGTGAGGCTCAAAGGTGAGGCCAGAATCAAGTATTACACCAAGACAGCGCGATTGCAAGGATGGACTGATGTGGATACTACTAACTTGAAGGGAGAGTGAACGAGGAGGATCAGTATTAGGGGGAGGAAAGACAAGGAGCTCAGTTTTAGAGAGATTTCGTTTCAGAAAGCGGGAGGACATCCAGTCAGAGATAGAAGAAAGGCAAACAGTGACACATTGCAGGACGGGGAGAGGTCCGGGGAGGAGAGATATATCTGAGAGTCATCAGCATACAGGTGGTAGTGGAATCCAAATGAGGTAATATGTTTGCCAAGAGAGGCATTATAAAGAGAAAATAGAAGGGGACCAAGGACAGAGCCTTGGGGGACTTCAACCGAGACAGGACAAAGGGAGGAGGTATCATTAGAAAAGGAGACACTGATTGAGCGTTGGGAGTGATAAGAGGAAAACCATGAGAAAACAGAGTCACAGAGACTGAGTGATTGAAGCGTTTAAAGAAGGAGAGCGTGATCAACGGTGTCAAAGGCAGCAGAGAGGTCAAGAAGAATTAGTATGGAGTAGCAGCCTTTGGATTTAGCTGCAATTAGGTTGTTAGTAACTTTGATAAGAGCAGTCTCAGTAGAATGGATGGGCAGAAGCCAGATTGAAGAGGGTCAAGGAAAGAGTTGTTTTTTCAGGATAGGTACTACAGTGGCATGTTTAAGGTCAGCGGGGACAATGCCAGAAGAGAGAGAGCAGTTGAAGATGTGTGCTAAGGAAAGCACAAGACAAGGGGAGAGAGATTTGATAAGGTGAGATGGGACAGGATCAAGTGGGCAAGTAGTGGGGCGAGAGGAAAGGAGAAGCACAGCCACTTCTTGTTCAGTAGCCAGGGGGAAAGGCTGAAGGGTAGGAAAGGCATGATCTACGTGTGGTTGAGAAAGAGAAAGGCAGGGTGGGGAGAATTATTTCTTTAGCTGTTCAATCTTGTTGGTAAAGTGGCATGCAAAGCTTTTGGCTGTATGGTTAGTTTGAGGGGTGGCCACAGCAGGGAGAAAAAGAGAGTTAAAGGTGTCAAAGAGATGCCTGGGATTGCAGGAGCATGAACTAACGAGAGAGGAAAAGTATGACTGTTTGGCAAGGGCAAGGGCTGAGCTGTATGAACATAATATGAATCTATAATGGAGAAAGTCTGACTGGGTGCGAGACTTCCTCCAGGAGCGTTCAGCACAACGGGAGCATCTTTGCAGGTAGCGTGCTGATTTAGTATGCCACGGTTGGGGGCGTGTCCTCCTCGAGGTGCATGTTTGGAGCTGGGCTGCAGTGTTCAAGGCAGAGGTGAGGTTAGTGTTATTTGTGGAGATGGCCATTGAGGGACAGGAGAGGGAAGGGATGGATGTGAATCAAGGGAAGGGATGGATGTGAATCAATATCAGCTGACAGCTGCTGGAGGTCAATAGAATTAAGGTACCTGCTGAGTCTAGGGGGGTTAGGCTGACGTTGTTGAGTGAGGTGGTACTCGAGAGCAAATGATAAGAGGTGGTGGTCAGAGAGAGGAAATGGAGTGTTGGAGATATTAGACACTGTACATGCGTAAGAGAAAATTAGGTTGAGGGTATTGCCAGCTACATGGGTGGTAGAATTAGCCCACTGCGATAGCCAAAGGGAGGAAATAATTGAAGGTCCTTTAGAGGCTTCTGAGGTCAGGGGTGGGTTAATGGGAATATTGAAGTCCCTGAAAAATTAGGGATGGTATGTTAGAGGAGAGGAAGTAGGGTAGCCAGGCTGCAATGTTGTCAAGGATGAGGAGAGAGGAATCAGGGGGGCGATAATCAACAGCAATGTTAGCAGAGAAGGGTTTGAAAAGGTTCGATTGGATTGCAAATGATGAGAGGGAATGGGGGGTGGGTAGAGGTTTGATGGATCAGTGAGGTGAGAGTAGAAACCCTACACCACCACCTTTACATTCAGAGTGTCTTCGGTTCTGGGTAAGTTCAAGGCCACCAAAAGATAAAGATGCAAGGGTAGCAGTGTCAGACTGGGAGAGCCATGTTTCTGTTAAGGCTAGTTAAGGCTAGTAAGTCTAGGGAACAAGAGATTAAGAGATCGTGGACAACAGTGGATTTTGTAATATTGCAAACAGAGTGTGCATTCCAGAGGGCATTATTGAAGGAGGATTTAGAGGAAAAGTAAAATGAGATGGATATGAGATTGGTGTGATTCCTTGAGTTAGTATGTGGTGGGTTTGCCGAGGGACCGGGGCTTGGAGAGATTTCAACAGCTGCTAGAAGCAGAAGGATAGAAAGGAAGTGAAGGTGGAAGTAGGATTTGAAAGTTTTGTAATATGGTATGTATATAGAGAATTTGGAGGGAGCTGGTGGAGATAGGCTGGAAAGGTATATGTAGAGTGCATGGGATGAATAGGGAGGGGAGTAAAGTGTGTGTGGCCTAATATTGTGTAGGTCCCCCTTTGTTCTGCAAAAAGCTCTCATATGTTGAGGCATGGACTCCAAAGACCTCTGAACTTTTCCTGTGGCATCTGTCACCAAGACATTAGCAGCAGATGCTGAAAGTCCTGCAAGTTGCGAGGTGTGGTTTCCATGGATCGGATTTGTTGTTCCAGTACATTCCACAGATGTTCGCTTGGATTGAGATCTGGGATATTTGGAGGCCAAGACAACAACATGAACTCTTTGTTGTGTTTCTTAACCCCTTAAGGACGGAGCCAAATGTACACGTTGTGAACGAAACAAAATGTAATCAAAACCTCGCTACATATCTGTCCAACCGTAATTCACCTCTTTCATATTAAATGCACCCACCCTTATTATATATCATTTTATTCAAGGGAAACAGGGCTTTCATTTAATATCAAATATAATATCAAATATTTAGCTATGAAACATAATTTAATATGAAAAAAACCTTGGGTTGTCTACTATTGCAAATTGTATGCCATCATAGGGGTAATTTTCATTCTTGTGCTACCATAGGGTCTCAAAGGCAACGTACCCAATCTGGCAAATTTTAATGTGAAAAAAATGAAACACAAGCTTTATATTTGTAACTTTT
>OW240913.1:343332005-343404989 GCA_933207985.1 Pelobates cultripes
ATCCAAACATTGTGTCTCCTCCCTCTGCATGCAGACACTGAACTTTCCTCATAGAGATTCATTAATTCAATTCAACTCTATAAGGAGATGCTGATTGGCCAGGGCTGTGTTTGAATCATGCTGGCTCTGACCCTGATCTGCCTCTTTGTCAGTGTCAGCCAATCCTATGGGGAAGCACTGTGATTAGATCAGGCCACCACTTCTAATGATGTCAGCAGACTGCTTGTTTTTATGAGTCTAAAAGCATGCAGAATTACAGCTTCAGGCTTGAATATAGTAAGATTTTGCTATATTTATGGAGGCATGAGGGGCCCAGGAGGGCTAGATGGTGGTGTTAACACTATAGGGTCAAGAATTCATGTTTGTGTTCCTGACCCTATAGTGATCCTTTAAGGTAATGATGACTTTGATCTCTCTAACACTGTGGCATGTTCCCTTTCTTCTACACTCACTACATACAGCTTTTCTCTGTCCCAGACTATATACCAGGAGCTTCTGCCTGCTACTAAGAAGGTAAGGAGACAAGTGGACCAGTGAGTGCTAGGGGACAGTCCTTAGAAAGCGTTGAGTGAGCGCATCATTAGATGCATTTATGCCAAGCTCAGGGTGCTGTCTGCATACTATGCCCTTAGTTGGCCAGCTGCATGATTGGCAGGCAGCCTGACATGCATTCATGCCAGGCTGGCCTTCTAATTCTTTGGGCAGACATGTCCTCTTTTTGGGCATGTTCGCCCCTTTTGGCAGGTTATGTGATTTGTGTCAATGGCACATCCTTTTACCTTCCTGCTTGACTGGACACTGCTGTTAGGGGTTATGGATTTACTTGAAAGATGAAAACATAAATTAGTGAAAGATTAGCCTAGGGTATGTGTTTTCTTATAGCTGCTGTTTTCTTTCTCTCCAGCACCATCTCCATCAGATACATGATGCTTGGGAGTGTTTTACTGTTTTTGGTCGATATGATTCTGTAATTAGGCCCATCATAATTGTCAGCACCAGGCCCACTGGGCTCTTAATCTGGCCCTGGTTCCAAGACTAAGAAAGCCTCTTAATAAATGTCCATGTACCTTCCCCTAAGAAAGTCACTATCACATAGCTTTGGATCAAATTGAGTAGACAGCAAATTCACATAATGGGATTTTACCCTGAGCTGTTGTGTTCGTTCTAATATAAATTGTATTGTAACCCCATGATTCCAAGGTGATAAATGTCAGTATAGTATAATATAGCTGCTAAAATGGCTTGTTGTTATCAGTGATTACTATCTGTTTCCATGTTCGAAAACGTAAAGGAACACTCCACTGCCCAAATAAAAATAAAAAAAAAAGACTGTTTAGTAGATATACACCTAATTATGCATTTTTTCATTGGGGATGTATCTAAAAACAGCTTATAAAAGCTGCAGTACTCTTGTCTGTTGTCTTTGTCAACCTTCCCCTTCCCACACTTTCTGTGGCTGTCCAATCGCAGTCTTTCCAATGCAGCTCAATTAGAAGTCTTTGCAAAGTAGGTGCTCTGGTCAATGGGTGCCTCTCAAGTTTAGCTTCACTGAGCTAACCAAATCAGGAAGTAACAGGACCTGTTGTCTGATTGAAAGCCAGTGGGGTGTAGCAAGGGTAATTCATAAAACTGCCAATTTCTATTAAAATCTTCACTTTTTGTAAAATGAATTTTTAGTCAGATAGCGAGAGGTGTTATAAAGGGAAAAACAATCCATGTCAAGTACACAACTGCAAACCCTTACATACTTTAATATTGATTGGAAATATGAACATTCCTGTATTTATTATTGCATTTGCATGGTGTTTTTTTCTCTGCACTGTGGGATATCACTCTTTTCTATAAAATATTTATAAATGCACGATTGTAAATTACATTCAGTCATGCTTTGAGAGAACTCTCATTGGACTCCGGTGATAAATCTGCCACTAAAAATATATATTTTTTTGTCAGATGTTCATTTTACAAATAGTCCACCGAGACAATGTTTTAGCTTCACAAGCTCCAATTTCCCGTTTATTTAAATGTCTTTTATTTATTTATTTCCTAAACTAAGACAAGAAATGCCAGAACATGCGCCTGTTTATATAGAACATTAATAATGCTTAAAGCCCACAGGCTGTAGCAGAAAAAAGCATTAGTATAGCATCTTGGATACTTCATGCGTTGTATTTCACCTGTCCCAATGCAAATAACCTTGTCGGTGAGTAATACAAATGATCAGATTTATTTTACACACTCTTAAAGGGACATAAAGCCATAATAAACACTTAATTTTATGTAAATGGTTATGGTTCCTGAAGTGCCTCGCTGCATCTCAATGTTCAGGCTCAAAACTATCTCAATTGGTTTGACATTGAATAAGGGACCATAGGCGTGCGCACGGGGTGTGCCGGGTGTGCCTGGGCACACCCTAATCCCCGTGCGCACGCCTATGGTTTGAGTCCTGCAGGAACAGCGTTCCTGCACTTTTTTTGAGCAGGAACACTGTTCCTGCAGGCACTCAGTGTCCCCTGTTTCACCTCTTGCCCCTGTCATGGGAGGGCAAGAGGTGATGACTCCCCCCAGACAGCCCGCGCTGCGAGAGGAAGCAGAGAGCAGAGAGCTCCCTCGCCGCGGCTGAGCTGGAGAAAGGCGCCTGCCCCCACTGGACCCCAGGAACAAGTCCACCAGCACTCCAGGTAGGAGGCTGGGTGGACATTTAAAAATTTTTTTTTAAATATAATAATTTGTGTGTGTGTGTGTCAGTGTGTGTGTGAGTATGTGTCAGTGTGTGTGTGTGTCTGTGAGTGTGTGTGTCTGTGAGTGTGTGTCAGTGAGTGTGTGAGTATGTGTCTGTGTGTGTGTGTCTGTGAGTGTGTGTGTGTGTCTGTGTGTGTCAGTGAGTGTGTGAGTATGTGAGTATGTGTCTGTGAGTGTGTGTGTGTCAGTGTGTGTCTGTGAGTGTGTGTCTGTGATTGTGTGTAAATGTGTGAGTATGTGTCTGTGAGTGTGTGTGTCAGTGAGTGTGTGAGTATGTGTCAGTGTGTGTCTGTGAGTGTGTGTCAGTGAGTGTGTGAGTATGTGTCAGTGTGTGTGTGTGTCAGTGTGTGTCTGTAAGTGTGTGAGTATGTGTGTGTCAGTGTGTGTGAGTGTGTCTGTGAGTGTGTGTGTCTGTGAATATATATATGTGTATATATATATGTATATATATATATATATATATGTGTATATATATATATATATACACACACACACGCGGCGTATGTTTGTGCTTTAGGGTGCACACCCTAATGCAATAGGCTGCGCACGCCTATGTAAGGGACCCGTGGTCCCGCCCCTCGCTAAACTGAGAATTCAAAGTGACGTCAAAGAGAATTTCAAATGTTAGGTTAAAATATAGAGAGATTATCAAAACCAGCTGCAGTGTGCTTTCAATTTGGCTACTTTAGCCTTAACTTTAAAATCTAGCTTGAATTGACTTTGAATTCCCACTTTAGCAAATAATCATTATTGTCAAACTGCTGCTTTTCTAAACTGAATTTTTTTTTAATAAATAAAACATAAAAATCACTGGACAGTGAATGAAATTGTTGCCTGATAGTATAAAACAAAAAACAAAGTATACCAAATGTAGAAGTGTTTGTTCAAAATGGTTAACTTCACTGAATGCAAACATGAGAATGTTTGGATTGAAAGTCCCTTTAATAAAAATCAGAGTTTTCTAGAAGACCCAGCATGTGGCAGAAAGAATACGATGGGTAAGGCAGGACTCTCTACAGAACCCTTTTTATTAAAAAAGAAAATAAGGAACCCTCTAACAAAGACTCTCTTCAAACCATCTAACCCTTTGCACCGATTCTGTACTAACTGACAGCCAGCTTTCCATCAAAACACCCACCCCTGCTGCTTCTTTAGCTATAATTCTTAGACTTTAAGAAAAGTGTCAAAGTTTAAAAACGGACATGGGAGATGCACACTACTCTACTGTTAGGTTGACTACTTAATTTTCCTTTATTAAAAGGAAATTCCAGATACTTGAGGTGCACGAATACAGCTCTATTTGGCTGAATGAGAAAAGTACCAAAGTACCAATAACTTTCTTCGTGATCAAGACAAGGATGAAGCCAGGTCATGATACAGGACAAGGGTCGTGTGCCTTTATTCAAGTGGTATGTGTGGCTTACTGTATGTATCCTAAAAGCCCTGCAGGGGATTGGCTGATGCAAATAAGCCATTGCTTTATTTCTGATGTTACAGCAAATGTGAAGATCCTGGGGGGTATACGCTGATCAGTTAGAACATTTAAACCACCTGCCTATTATTATTATTTTTATTAATAATATTATTATTATTATTATTGCCATCTATATAGCACCAACAGATTCTGTATCACTTTACAATATTATATTTAACTCTAAATAGGACAATTACAAGAAAACTTACAGGAACGATAGGTTGAAGAGGACCCTGCTCAAACGAGCTTACAGTCTATAGGAGGAGGGGTGTAATACACAATAGGACAGTCAATAGCAATCAAATAAGGTGGGAGTGAAGCAGAGCTGGAGGAGAGAGTAGAGTGCTGCCCTTTAGGAGACAGGTATCTGAGGTAGAGGTTATTCTGGGAGTCCATAAGCTTTCCTAAAGAGATGGGTTTTAAGTCACTTCTTAAATGATTGAAGACTAGGGAAGAGTCTGATGACGGTAGGCAGGCTATTCCATAGGAATGGAGCTGCCCGTGAGAAGTCCTGCAAGTGTGAGTTGGCTGTATGTGTGCGAGCAGTGGACAGGAGAAGGTCACAGGCAGAGCAGAGAGACCAAGACGGAGCAAACCTATGGATCTGTGAAGGGATATAAGAGGGGCTAGAATTGTTCAATGCTTTATAGGTATGGGTTAGCACTTTGAATTGACTCCTATAGCATACAGGAAGCCAATGTAAGGACGGACAGAGGGGTGACGTGTGAGAGGACCGACTAGAGAGGAAAATCAGTCTGGCGGCAGCATTCATTACAGACTGTAGCAGGGCAGTACAGCATTTGGGAAGGCCAATTAGGAGAGGGTTACAATAACCCATGTGAGAAATTACTAGAGCATGGACAAGCTCCTTAGTAGCATCTTGTGTAAGAAAGGGACGGATGCAGGCTATGGTTTTAAGATGGAATCTGCAGGATTTGGTAACATGCTGTATGTGAGGCTCAAAGGTGAGGCCAGAATCAAGTATTACACCAAGACAGTGCGATTGCAAGGATGGACTGATGTGGATACTACTAACTTGAAGGGAGAGTGAACGAGGAGGATCAGTATTAGGGGGAGGAAAGACAAGGAGCTCAGTTTTAGAGAGATTTCGTTTCAGAAAGCGGGAGGACATCCAGTCAGAGATAGAAGAAAGGCAAACAGTGACACATTGCAGGACGGGGAGAGGTCCGGGGAGGAGAGATATATCTGAGAGTCATCAGCATACAGGTGGTAGTGGAATCCAAATGAGGTAATATGTTTGCCAAGAGAGGCATTATAAAGAGAAAATAGAAGGGGACCAAGGACAGAGCCTTGGGGGACTTCAACCGAGACAGGACAAAGGGAGGAGGTATCATTAGAAAAGGAGACACTGATTGAGCGTTGGGAGTGATAAGAGGAAAACCATGAGAAAACAGAGTCACAGAGACTGAGTGATTGAAGCGTTTAAAGAAGGAGAGCGTGATCAACGGTGTCAAAGGCAGCAGAGAGGTCAAGAAGAATTAGTATGGAGTAGCAGCCTTTGGATTTAGCTGCAATTAGGTTGTTAGTAACTTTGATAAGAGCAGTCTCAGTAGAATGGATGGGCAGAAGCCAGATTGAAGAGGGTCAAGGAAAGAGTTGTTTTTTCAGGATAGGTACTACAGTGGCATGTTTAAGGTCAGCGGGGACAATGCCAGAAGAGAGAGAGCAGTTGAAGATGTGTGCTAAGGAAAGCACAAGACAAGGGGAGAGAGATTTGATAAGGTGAGATGGGACAGGATCAAGTGGGCAAGTAGTGGGGCGAGAGGAAAGGAGAAGCACAGCCACTTCTTGTTCAGTAGCCAGGGGGAAAGGCTGAAGGGTAGGAAAGGCATGATCTACGTGTGGTTGAGAAAGAGAAAGGCAGGGTGGGGAGAATTATTTCTTTAGCTGTTCAATCTTGTTGGTAAAGTGGCATGCAAAGCTTTTGGCTGTATGGTTAGTTTGAGGGGTGGCCACAGCAGGGAGAAAAAGAGAGTTAAAGGTGTCAAAGAGATGCCTGGGATTGCAGGAGCATGAACTAACGAGAGAGGAAAAGTATGACTGTTTGGCAAGGGCAAGGGCTGAGCTGTATGAACATAATATGAATCTATAATGGAGAAAGTCTGACTGGGTGCGAGACTTCCTCCAGGAGCGTTCAGCACAACGGGAGCATCTTTGCAGGTAGCGTGCTGATTTAGTATGCCACGGTTGGGGGCGTGTCCTCCTCGAGGTGCATGTTTGGAGCTGGGCTGCAGTGTTCAAGGCAGAGGTGAGGTTAGTGTTATTTGTGGAGATGGCCATTGAGGGACAGGAGAGGGAAGGGATGGATGTGAATCAATATCAGCTGACAGCTGCTGGAGGTCAATAGAATTAAGGTACCTGCTGAGTCTAGGGGGGTTAGGCTGACGTTGTTGAGTGAGGTGGTACTCGAGAGCAAATGATAAGAGGTGGTGGTCAGAGAGAGGAAATGGAGTGTTGGAGATATTAGACACTGTACATGCGTAAGAGAAAATTAGGTTGAGGGTATTGCCAGCTACATGGGTGGTAGAATTAGCCCACTGCGATAGCCAAAGGGAGGAAATAATTGAAGGTCCTTTAGAGGCTTCTGAGGTCAGGGGTGGGTTAATGGGAATATTGAAGTCCCTGAAAAATTAGGGATGGTATGTTAGAGGAGAGGAAGTAGGGTAGCCAGGCTGCAATGTTGTCAAGGATGAGGAGAGAGGAATCAGGGGGGCGATAATCAACAGCAATGTTAGCAGAGAAGGGTTTGAAAAGGTTCGATTGGATTGCAAATGATGAGAGGGAATGGGGGGTGGGTAGAGGTTTGATGGATCAGTGAGGTGAGAGTAGAAACCCTACACCACCACCTTTACATTCAGAGTGTCTTCGGTTCTGGGTAAGTTCAAGGCCACCAAAAGATAAAGATGCAAGGGTAGCAGTGTCAGACTGGGAGAGCCATGTTTCTGTTAAGGCTAGTTAAGGCTAGTAAGTCTAGGGAACAAGAGATTAAGAGATCGTGGACAACAGTGGATTTTGTAATATTGCAAACAGAGTGTGCATTCCAGAGGGCATTATTGAAGGAGGATTTAGAGGAAAAGTAAAATGAGATGGATATGAGATTGGTGTGATTCCTTGAGTTAGTATGTGGTGGGTTTGCCGAGGGACCGGGGCTTGGAGAGATTTCAACAGCTGCTAGAAGCAGAAGGATAGAAAGGAAGTGAAGGTGGAAGTAGGATTTGAAAGTTTTGTAATATGGTATGTATATAGAGAATTTGGAGGGAGCTGGTGGAGATAGGCTGGAAAGGTATATGTAGAGTGCATGGGATGAATAGGGAGGGGAGTAAAGTGTGTGTGGCCTAATATTGTGTAGGTCCCCCTTTGTTCTGCAAAAAGCTCTCATATGTTGAGGCATGGACTCCAAAGACCTCTGAACTTTTCCTGTGGCATCTGTCACCAAGACATTAGCAGCAGATGCTGAAAGTCCTGCAAGTTGCGAGGTGTGGTTTCCATGGATCGGATTTGTTGTTCCAGTACATTCCACAGATGTTCGCTTGGATTGAGATCTGGGATATTTGGAGGCCAAGACAACAACATGAACTCTTTGTTGTGTTTCTTAACCCCTTAAGGACGGAGCCAAATGTACACGTTGTGAACGAAACAAAATGTAATCAAAACCTCGCTACATATCTGTCCAACCGTAATTCACCTCTTTCATATTAAATGCACCCACCCTTATTATATATCATTTTATTCAAGGGAAACAGGGCTTTCATTTAATATCAAATATAATATCAAATATTTAGCTATGAAACATAATTTAATATGAAAAAAACCTTGGGTTGTCTACTATTGCAAATTGTATGCCATCATAGGGGTAATTTTCATTCTTGTGCTACCATAGGGTCTCAAAGGCAACGTACCCAATCTGGCAAATTTTAATGTGAAAAAAATGAAACACAAGCTTTATATTTGTAACTTTTGAAAACACCATAAAACCTGTACATGAGGGGTACTGTTGTACTCGGGAGACTTCGATGAACACAAATATTTGTGTTTCAAAACAGTAAAAAGTATTGCAGCAATAATATCGTCCGTGTAAGTGCTGTTTGTGCGTGAAAAATGCAAAAAACTTGACTTTTACTGGCGATATCATCGTTGTAATACATTTTACTGTTTTGAAACACTAATATTTGTGTTCAGCGAAGTCCCCCAAGTAGAACAGTACCCCCTATGTACAGGTTTTATGGTGTCTTGGAAAGTTATAGGGTTAAATATAGTGCTAGCAAATTAAATTCCCTTCACTTTCGGCATGGGTTGTCAGGCAGGTCCCGCTAATTGTAATTAATTAAGATACCCAATTATGTAAAAATATTACATAAATATATATGTAGAATTAATATATGTATATATATATATACGTATGTGAATATATATGTATATATATATATATATATAATTTTTAAAAAATATTTTTATTTATATATAGGTATATATATAGTGATATATACGTATATATTTATGTATATAGATATATATATTATTTCGTTCCACGTGTATTTTTATATAAATATATATATATATATTAATATCACAATACAGTTAGAATGAAATAACACACATCTATATATTTTTTAATTATTTTTTTATTATTTTTTTTATTTTATTTTTTAACGTATTTACATTTAAATATTAAATTTTTTTTATATTATATATAAATATATATATAACAATAATTATATATATATTTAATCAGTATCAGTCTACGTGTAATTTGATATTAATATATATATAAGTATATATATTAATAGTAAAATACACCTATACAGTGTATGTGTGTGTATGTATATGTGTATATATATATACTTAGATCATATATATATATATAATATATATATATATATGATCTAAGTATATATTATTTATTTTTTACACTTTTAACATTTATTTATTTTATTTTCAGCCAGCAGGGGGACCACCTGTCATTACAGGCAGCCCCCCTCCTGGCAATGCAGGAGGCAGCTATCCCGGCCATGTGATTGTGAGGTCCTCACTCTCACATGGCTGGGGGGGACCGGAGGAGGAAGATCTGCCGCGGGGGGCCGGCGTGGGCCGGCCGGCGACCGGGTAAGTAAGGAAAGACCGGAGGGCGTACTATTACGCCCGGCGGCGTTTAGAGCCGCTTAGAATAGGCCGTAATAGTACGCCCTCCGGTCTTAAGGGGTTAAACCATTACAATTTTTGCAGTGTGGCAGGGTGCATTATCCTGCTAAAAGAGGGCACTGCCATCAAAAACACCATTGCTGTGAAGGAGTGTACATGGTCTGCAACAATCTCTAGGTAGGTGGTATGTATCCAAGTAACGTCCACATGAATGTCAGGACCCAAGGTTTCCCAGCAGAACATTGCCCAAAGCATAACACTGCCTCAGCCGGCCGGCCTTCTTCCAATAGTACTTCCTGCTGCCATCTCTTCCCCAGGTAAACAACAGTCAAATATTCTCCACAGATCCAAATATAGATAAAGGAAATTTTTATTGAATCCAATGATTTAAAAAAAAAAAGAATATATTAAAAGTAGCATGTACTGGTAAAACACAGGTACATAAAATGAATGATAAAAAATGCATTTCCTATCATTCATTTTATGTACTTATGTTCCTTTATCTATATTTGGATCTGTGGAGAATATTTGCTATGGAACCAAAGGGTGGTGTCCTCCTCAAAATTAGGCACACTGCTATTCAAATAGAGCCTATTGAAAGGCTCTGGAACACGTAAAAGACCACCAGTGAAAAGAGGGAAGGAGTCCCCCCAAAAAAGGCACCAAGGTGCATAACCCAGAGCCAGGCATATAGGCTCTGACCAATGTGAGTGGGAGTCTTAAGGGACCCAGTGGGAAAATGTTTGTCCTTTATATAAACAGTCTTCATTTAACCCATTAAGGACACATGACATGTGTGACATGTCATGATTCCCTTTTATTCCAGAAGTTTGGTCCTTAAGGGGTTAAAGAAGCCACATTGCTGCTAAGTATATATATTTTTTGCTTACTAATATACTAAGTGAAACACTGTTCTTGTTTACACAGTTGTAATATTATATTGCACATTTTGCACAAAATTGTTCACTAAGCACTTTAACCCCTTCAGGGCCGGACTGTTTTTGCGATGTTTGTACGTTAAGGACCAGAGCTACTTTAACACTTTTGTGGTGTTTGTGTTTAGCTGTAATTTTCCACTCTCTCATTTACTGTTCCAATACAAATTATATATTGTTTTTTTCAGGACAAAAGGGGCTTTCTTTACATACTATTATTTTTATCATGACATATAATTTAATTTTAAAAAAAATAATAAAATATGGTGAAAAATAAAAAAAAACTATTTTTTTGACTTTTACTTAAATATTTTACTGATCTACAAAATCAAATGAAACAAACTGCTAAATAGATTCAAAATTTTGTCCTGAGTTTAAAAACACCCAATGTTTATGTGTGTTTTTTTTGCTTTTATTTGCAAGTTATAGAGATATAAGTACAAGTAGGAAATTGCTGTTTCAAAATGTACATTTTTCAAATGTATCAATAGTGACATTGTAACACTGTTATGTCATAAATCTCCAAAAAACACCCCACATGTATATATTTTTCTTAAACTAGATAACCCAGGGTATTCATCTAAGAATATTTTGATACTTTCTCTGCAGCCATTTTACCACAAACCTTTGCCAAACTTTGCATAGGTAGTTTATTTTTTATTTTTTTTTTCACATACATTGCAATTCAGGTATAAATTCACAGATTCTGTTAGGTGTCACTGCCAAACAACACCCCGATATAGGTGTTGAGTTGTTTGGGGGCTAAAAGGCCACATTTTGCAGGTGCGCATATCAGTTTCCCAGCTTGGAATTTTGATATGTAGTCAACCTGCATGCATGTCCTATTTGGGACATTTATGAAGCCGGCCAATGTATTTTACCCCCATCAAACCATATATTTTTGAAAAGTAGACACCCTAGGGTACTTCACATGGTGGTATTTTAACACTTTCCATGCACTAATTCTACCACCAGGCTTTGTCAAACATTGAGGTAGTAATTTGTTTTCTGTTTTTTTCACACACGTACTTTAGGCATGAATTAACAGATCGTTTGGGGGCCAAAAGGCAGCAATCAGAACTTGTACATGTCAGTTTTTCAACTTGATATATAGGAATGCTTGGTCTATCTTCAGTTTGACATATTTTTGCACCCCCCAGTTAATGTTACCATCATGACAGTATATATAGTATATATTTTTATAAAGTAGACATCAAAGGTTATAGAAGATGGGGTGTTTTGACAATTTTGCCCCCCAAAGAAAGTGTAGTGGTAATTTTTTAATTCTGTTTTTTATGCACACGTCATCTGGTTTTGGCCAGCTGGTTATGTGTTACTGCCAGAAAACTTGTTAGACCAAATGTGCAGGTAGCAAATGTACATTTAGCAGCAATCTTTAAACTGACTCCTGCAAATAGAATCTAACTGGAGATTTGGGGGAAGGAAACTGACTAACAAAAAATGGCTGCTTTCCAAAGAAACAAAAAATAAAATAAAAATTCAGGAACACTTCTCACAACTGTTCTGTGTGGTACAGCTTGAAACAAGTTCCTACACACAGTCCTGGTTTCGAAGTGCAATCAGGACAGTGAAAAGGGGTGTCTGTCCTTTTCCCGTTTTTAAAAAAGACCCGGAAACGTTTCTGGGGGGGGGAGGGGGTTCTAGCAGTTGGCAGTAACTTAAAAATAAAATGTCTGGACTCAGCTTGCATGGTTGTTGGAACTTGTCCATCTCCATAAATTGTTAAAGATATTATTTTCAACTGAAATTGGAAGGACGGTTTTCCCTTGATTATTTTAAAAAAAAAAGCAAAAATGAGTTGTGAGTTGCTATTTGCACTAGATAGATAGCCACCTTTTTATACCATGCTTTGGTTTTTCATAAAATAAGATATGGCTGCATCAGCTGATCAACCAAATCAACACCCTCCATGTACTTATTATACTCCCTGATGCAAACCGGTTTGGACTCTACTCTGCCGTTCGTCATGGATGGTGGTTAGCATGTTGACATCCTTCCTGTCCCTAAATTTTAGTGCAAGCACTTCAGCTTTGCGAAGTGCTTTACATTCGCCTTATTTTAATTTTGCCTCAATGAGAGATCGTGCAAAGTCTTTGGAATTTTTTCTGGCAGTGCCGCAGGCCAGTGTCTGTAAACCATAAAGTGTTTTAAACAGACGGACACTACTATAAAAATTATCCACATAAAGGTGGTAACCTTTATTAAACAAGGGGTTTAGTAGGTCCCATACAAGGTTCCCACTTGTCCCAGGGAGTCAGGACAGCCAGGAGGGTTCAGTTGACAATCTTTCCCCTCATGTTCATGGATTGCGGGATAAAACTTACCAGGAAAGGTTAAAGGATCTTAACATGTATAGCTTAGAGGAAAGACGAGACAGGGGGGATATGATAGAAACATTTAAATATATAAAGGGAATCAACACAGTAAAGGAGGAGACTATATTTAAAAGAAGAAAGACTACCACAACAAGAGGACATAGTCTTAAATTAGAGGGACAAAGGTTTAAAATAATATCAGGAAGTATTACTTTACTGAGAGGGTAGTGGATGCATGGAATAGCCTTCCAGCTGAAGTGGTAGAGGTTAACACAGTAAAGGAGTTTAAGCATGCGTGGGATAGGCATAAGGCTATCCTAACTGTAAGATAAGATTAGGGAGTAATGAAAGTATTTAGAAAATTGGGCAGACTAGATGGGCCGAATGGTTCTTATCTGCCGTCACAATCTATGTTTCTATGTTTCTATGTTTCATATACACGAAAGGCAAACGTGCATCCACTGTCGCTCTCGCACAGTTTGTACAGTTTTATGCCATACCTAGAGTGCTTTGAGGGGATGTATTGTATGAACCCTAATCTCCCTTTGTATTTATTAGCGATTCATCTATGGATAAATTTTGTTGGGGGTATAAACATCTGAAAACTTTTCCTGAAACTTGTCTAGCAGTGGGCGTATTTTATGAAGCCTATTGTATTGGGGGTGATCTCTAGGGTGACAGAGTCTGACGCCAAGAAGACATATGCCTCCGGCAAGTTATACATACGCTGCATGTTTTACACACGACTAAAACAAATTACAAATCACAAAAAAAATGAAATACTTTTTTTTTCTTTTTTTTTTTACTAAAACAGCAATCCCTAAACTAACTCCTGTCACAAAAATCTAATGGAGATTTGGGGGAAGGAAACTGACAGGCCAAGACAGACCAAAACAGACCAAGACAGACCAAGACACAGATTTGTAAAACATATTTAACCATTTAAGGGCAAAAAAAAAATACAGACAGTACAAATGCACTGCTGTTACAGATCTGGTAGGGAAGGGGTTCAAAATGATTTTTTATTCACTTTAGATACTGTATAAAGCTCTGGAACACTTCTGCTGCAACAAACTATCACGACCTCTGTCTCTCTCGCCTCACAAAACGCTACAGAGGAGAGAGGGGCAGAGATCACTGTCAAAGTAAGTGTTTGTAACACCCACTTTGACAGCAGCCAATTGTGAGCGATCGCGGATTGCTCACACGCCGCAATTGGCTGTTACTATCTGCCTGGCAGATAGTTACAGCGTTATACTGGCGGGAACGATCTTTGATCGCTTCCCGCAGCCCGTTTTTCGCTATGACGGTTCAGGACCGTCAGCAGTCCAAACGCACGTTTTACCACTGACGGTCCTGAACCGTCAGCGGTCCTGAAGGGGCTAAAGGAATTTTCAAGAACAACACATTTGGATTGATCATAATATTTTCTTCGCACGAAATTGATGTCTCTGGTTGCATGAGCACTTTGTATGACTAATTGGATTTTATTTGTGAAAAAGTTGTGACATTTCTGAAAAGTCACTTGCTGTATTTTTAAGCGCTACACTATTATCTTGTATTTTTTAATAATATAGGCCTGCCAGAAAAGTGAACTGGTGTTCACTATGTTGTCGTGTGGGAGGAGAAAATATCGAAGCATAATTACAGCAAAGTTAGCATATAAACGGCAATGAAATAAAGGACTGATTGCTCTATAAATGGTAAGTCTTTGAAAAATCGTTAAATCCAGATATCTTGTATATCTATTTATTAAACAATGTGTTCAAGCTAGATTTGTTTCATTATGAATTTGGGCTGGCCAGATGATCATTCGAATTCCCGAACTCTAAAACTAAATGTAGCCAAATCACAAACAAAATAAAATGTGCAACTATGTACTTTGTCAAACTATCAGTAAGATCAGTGACCTTTGCAACAAAGCATTCAACTTACTTTTCAGTTACATCACAATACTCTGTTATGAAACCTTTATTAAACTCTTTCCATTTTATATAACACGTTTTCACTAGTTTTATTTTCCCTGATTTCTAGTCTTACTAGTATTTACTATTTGCTTTATATATTCACCTATTTCCTCTGATAATTTTTGTGTCATTTACTTGTTGTCTAAATATCCCCTTTCTATAACTGTAAATCGATGTAGAGTACTAGTATAAATGCTAGTAATAATAATATTAATATAGTAATGATTCAAGACGTAAGCTCTGTCGGTCATAGTGCCATTTCGTAGTCACGGACATTAAAGTAGTCAGAACAACTACAGCTTATTGAATTTGTTCTGGTGAGTAGAATCAGTCCCTTCAGGCTTTTTGCTGTAAACACTGTCTTTTCAGAGAAAATGCAGTGTTTACATTACAGCCTAGTGATAACTTCACTGGCCACTCCTTAGATGGCTGTTAGAGATCCTTTCTGGGTCATGGCTGCCTAAAATGCATCCACACATTCAGTATCTCCTCCCTCTGCATGCAGACACTGAACTTTCCTCATAGAGATGCATTGATTCTATTCAGCTCTATGAGGAGATGCTGATTGGCCAGGGCTGTGTTTGAATCATGCTGGCTCTGCCCTGATCTGCCTCCTTGTCAGTCTCAGCCAATACTATGGGGAAGCATTGTGATTGGATCAGGCTACCACTTCTGATGATGCCAGCAGACTGCTTATTTTTCTGAGGCAAACAGCATGCAGATCTACAGCTTCAGGCTTGAATACAGTAAGATTTTGCTATATTTATGGAGGCATGAGTGGTCCAGGGGGGCTAGATGGTGGTTTTAACACTATAGGGTCAGGAATACATGTTTGTGTTCTTGACCCTATAGTGATCCTTTAATACTTAAAGATATTCTGCCAATAAACCTTTAGTGGCTCAATTTCTTGTTGATGCCACTTTCCCCAAAAGGCCGTAATAAGTCAAATTTCACAAAACAAGACTCATACTCCATGGGTTAAGAGAGCATTAACAGCAGAATTGTAAAATAATATAGTCCTAAATATAGTATTAGATTTAGAAATATAATAAAGGATTGATTTTTAGATGATAACTCCTCTCTCTCTCACTCCTCTAATGGTAACAAAACCAAGCTAGCTTGTGGTTTGATGTTAACGTATTTGATTTTTTTATTCCTTAGACATGTCACTATAATCTGAAAGCTTTCTAATGTCTTGTTTCCTCAGCATGAAAACCTATCATTAGCTTTAATCATACAGTACATTATGTAATTCAATCCCCATGTCTTCTCTTTACAATGCACTGTTTTCATTTCAGCACATAACACTGATACCAACCTTCACCGTATAACCCATACAATCAAATCACCATAACAGCAGTGTTTCCTATATTCTTTACCATAGCTAGGTAAATAAAAATATTCATATGAAGGACGGACGGACAGACAGAAGGAAGTAGGAAAGTACCGAAGGAAAAAAGACGGATGGATGAACGGATAGACAGACTAGACTGGCTACATTAAACTTTTTCTGGGGAGGTGAATCTTGGCAGAGTGTCAGAAAACCTTTCCAATGATACCACCACTTTGTTACTTTACAATTGGAGCCACAAGTAGGAGCAATTAACAGCTCCAAAGATTAAAAATATGTCTTCCACTTTAACTATCCAACATCTTCACACCCGAACTTCTAGTGCAGGGATAGGCAACCTTTGGCACTCCAGATGTTCTGGACTACATCTCCCTTGATGCTTTGCCAGCATTATGGTTGTAAGAGCTTTATGGGAGATGCAGTCCACAACATCTGGGGTGCCAACGTTGGCTCAAAGTATCTCCAGTGCAGGGGTAACAGATGCTGTTGCTTTTCAGTAAAGAAAAGATGAAATACTTCAAGTATTACTAAGGAAGTCTAATGTGGTGAATGTGTAATGTGGTGAAAACTAAGAATGATCAACTTGGATATTCATTAAATGCAATATACTTAAAACATCCTGCTGTATTCTATTTCTATGTGACAACTAAATAAACTGTTAGGACATATGATAAGATTGTCCTGTGGGAAAACCATGGCTTTTTCTAATATACAACTAAATAAGGGCTATGCATTCTCGAGACCTTTAAATATTTTACTCTAAGCTGTAGACATTCTTGCAACAATCAGCATTTTAGCTCAAAATGGAAAGGGAATACAGACTATACAGTTAAAGTAAAACTGCAGTACCAGGAAAACAGAGCTGTTTTCCTGGCACTATAGCTCCATATAGTCCTCCCTCTCTAGCGGCACCTTCCCCCTGTGGTGCAGAAGGGGTTAAAAAAACCTTATGTCACGCTTGCATTAGGACTTCCCCCATAGAAAAGCATTGTATAATGTTTTCATATGGGGTTTCGGATGACGCTGAATGTCCTCATGCATAAAGTCTCCTAACAACCTGGAAGTCCCTCTGCTGGCTGTCTGGTAGAGGTGGAGTTAACACTGTAAGGTAATTATCTCAATTTCTAAAAAACCTGGGACATGGGACTATGAGCCCAGATCACTGCAATGAGCTGAAGTGTTTAGGGTGCCTTCATTGTCCCTTTTAGATGTGCATTTCTTGTTAGTGAATATGAGGTTATTTCACTGAACTGTGGATTATTTTGAATTTAGAATTCCAAAATAGGAGATTTGGAAAAATCTTAAACACAGGTATAGTTTTATAATACCCAAATCAGCTCTTTTTGCTTATATTTTGCAATCCAGTTTTCAATTTATTATAATTCAGTCCCAGTGTATCAAGTCATGGTAAGATGTTAATTGAGCAGGTTTAGACATGCATCATTATTGCAGATATTGCACATAATTCCTGCCTCATGCCCCTCCTCCATCGTAGCGCTGAAAGGATTAAAAATCCTTTTGTCACTTACCTGATTCCAGTGCAGATGTCCCTTGGCGCTGGGTCAGACTCAGCCTCCACTCCTCCAGGCCGATGTCAGCAGGCAAGGGGATCTAAAGTGCATCACATTAGGACTACCCTGTAGGAATACACAGAATGTATGCTTTCCTATGATAACCGTGCAAAGCGCGAGGACATCCAGCGTCATTTAGTGGACCAAATGTCCGCTAAGGACTCTGGTCAGGGCCGTCTATAATATGATTAGGACCCTGGGCAATGCATTTTCTTGGGCCCCCTGGGCCCTGCTCCTCCCCCCCCAACCCCTTAATTACACCCAACCGGCAATCACACTGACAGACATACTGACACATACGCACACAGACAGACATATTAAAACATTCTCAGATACATACTGACATACACATACACTGACACACAAATATATACTGGCAGACATATTGACACACACACAGACACACATTCATGAATACACAGACACATAAACTGACAAATATACTGACACACACAGACGCATACACTGACAGACCTATTGACACACACAAACAGGCATTCTGACACAGACACACAGGCAGACATACTGACAAACACACAGACATACTGACACACAGACATACTGACACACACACACACACACAGGCAGACATACTGACACACACAGACATACTGACACACACACAGACATACTGACAAACACACACACAGGCATACTGACATATACAGACACACACAGACATACTGACACACACACACAGACATATACATATACATACACAGACATACACACACATAGAGACATACACACACACACAGACAGACATAGACACACACACAGACTTAGTGACACACAGACATACTGACATACACACACAGACAGACATAGACACACAGAGACATACTGACACACACAGACATACTGACACACACACAGACATACTGACACACACACAGACATACTGACACACACACAGGCATACTGACAAACACACACACACAGGCATACTGACAAACACACACACAGGCATACTGACATATACAGACACACACAGACATATACATACATACACAGACATACACACACATAGAGACATACACACACACACAGACAGACATAGACACACACACAGACTTAGTGACACACAGACATACTGACATACACACACAGACAGACATAGACACACAGAGACATACTGACTCTCACAGACATACATACACACATACTGACATGTACACACACACACATACTGACATGCACACACACAGACATACATTTAGCCACCCTCCAGTTTCCTACCTTTTGCTGGAGGGTGGTTTCCCTGGTCCAGTGGCAGGCTGAGGCAGATGGGAGTTCTCCTCTGGAACTCCCCTCCTCCCTGCCTTCCTCCTCCCGCGCGGTTGTGATCTCCGTTGGGAGGAAGTGACGCGCGGCACTCACTTCCTCCCAGCCGGCTGCCGAACAGGAAGGGGCCCGGTCGCGCTGTTTAAGTGTCACAGCGCCCGACCGGGCCCCTTCTGCCACATGCCCACCGGGTGGCCCTTAGTGCATGGGCCACCCGGGGGCCCTCTTTAGCATGCGGCTGGTGTGGCTCTGTGCAGCCGCCCCGCCGGGTCCAAGGGGAGCTGCTCAAATCGCGGGGCCCACGAGGCAGCTGCTCTGGGGCCCCTCAGGAGCAACTGGGCCCGGGGCAGCTGCCCCGTTTGCCCCGCGTTAAAGACGGCCCTGACTCTGGTAGACAGCCACTAGAGGTGGCGTTAACCCTGCAATGTAGTTATTGCAGTTTATCAATAGCTGCAATAATAATGATTGCAGAGTTAAGGGGAGAGGGGCACTGCACCCAGACCACTTCAATGAGCTGAAGTAGTCTGGGTACCTATAGAGTTCCTATAAAGAAAAAAATATTTTAAAGTGTGCTTTGATTAAGTATCCTAATTGTTTTCAGCTTACATATACGAACAATTTTGCACAAATTTGTTTCTTACTAAATTGCAATCAGCATCATACCGACACATTGTCCAGAATCACACAAACAGGCATCGCTGACCCTGAGCATCATACACCCAGGTCCAATAAAAATCAATAAATAACCATATAGTTAAAACAGCTATTCATTCACATTTATAATTATATAGACAGTCCTTTTTTATGTTTATTACTGACAAAGAGAAAATGTTTTTCAGATATTGTATAACCCACATACTACTTTCTCAATCTCTCGCATGCCCCCGAATGTCCCACAAAATACAGTACCGGTGTGGAAAAGCTCTTAGCTGTTACTAAAAGCTAAATAACTCTAACTCTGAACTTTCTATCAATAATCCAACATCTCACATCTTCCTAAAGGCCAATAATAGGGCAACCAATTCAACAGTAAGAGCTTGCTGTCATTATTGATTCTGCCCTCTCTCCCATCCAAAAATCTAATCAATCTCTTGATTCTGCAGTTTAACAATTTAGTTCGCAAAACGCAAATTTTTGTTCATGCAGTTCGTGTTAACTGTAACCTCGTTGTTAATGGTGTGCCAATTAGCCACCGCTCTTTATTAAAACAAATTTATCTGTTCAGACTTATTTTTCCTTCTCATTACTAAATCAACACTTTGCCGCTCTGTAAATTCTTGAGAGAGGGGGGAATCAGAGAGCTCGTGCCTCACATATGAGACTCTATACTCAGATCTTGACAGCCAGATGGGGAGACTGAAGCTGCCTCTTCTTAGCTCTTTGCTAAATGTAGACACACATGCACTGCACAATAACACGCTCTGATTCCATTCAAATGCTACACATCTATACACGTACACACCACAGACAAACAGCTCAACAGCACAACATAGCACTGTGAGAAGGCAGCATACTAAGAGCAGAGAGGCCCTGCAGGTGCTTTGAGTCTGAACTTTTGAGGGATAAGGGTTGTATTACCTCTTCAGTATGTATATATCTGTGTGTGTGTGTCTGCCTTTATGCAGTTGCCGTGTGTGTGTGCATGTATGTGTGTTTCTATATAGGTATGTGTGTCTGCATTAAGTATGTAGGAGGGGAGCAGCACCTCGAAAAAGTCCTAAATGTAGGTCAGTATGTAACAAGAAGAGAGGTCAAGGAATAACTTTGGTCTACGGGATTCTGCTCTCTCCTGGTGCTCCTCCTACCTCTCCCAGCGCTCCTTCAGTGTTTCTTTCTCTGGCTCTGCCTCTTCTCCCCAACCCCTCCCTGTCGGCGCCCCCCAAGGTTCTGTCCTCGGCCCCCTACTGTTCTCTATCTATACTGCCTCCCTTGGTAAACTCATCAGCTCTTTTGGCGTCCAATACCATTTATATGCAGATGACACGCAAATCTACCTGTCCTCCCCTGATCTCTCTCCGCCCACCTTGACTCGTGTTTCTGACTGCCTCTCTGCTATTTCCAACTGGATGGCTGCTCACTTCCTTAAACTCAACCTGTCCAAAACAGAACTTCTAGTTTTTCCTCCCTCAAGTGCTGCTACTCCTGTGTCTGTCGCCATCCAAGTCAACGGCGCTACTATCACCTCTACCTCCCAGGCTCGCTGCCTAGGAGTTCTTTTTGATTCTGATCTCTCTTTTACTCCCCATGTTCAATCGATAGCCAAATCCTGTCGCTTCCAACTCAAGAACATAGCGCGCATCCGCCCATATCTAACGCCGGACGCGGCTAAGGTACTGGTTCATGCTGTTGTTCTCTCTCGCCTTGACTATTGCATTCCCCTTCTCACCGGTCTTACATGTTCCAAGCTTGCACCGCTGCAATCTATAATGAATACGGCTGCGAGGCTTATTTTCCTGTCCGGTCGCACCTCCCACGCCTCCACACTCTGTCAGTCCCTGCATTGGCTTCCAGTTAGATATAGGGCCCAATTCAAAATTCTGGCGCTTGCTTACAAATCCCTACATAATGCTGCTCCAACATACCTATCTTCCCTCATACACAAGTATATCCCGACGAGACCCCTGCGCTCAGCCCAAGACCTACTCCTATCCTCTGCCCGGATCCCCACCTCTGATGCTCGCCTTCAAGACTTCTCCAGGGCTGCACCTATTCTGTGGAACTCCCTTCCCTCCTCAATCAGACTTTCACCCAGCCTCCATTCCTTCAAAAAATCTTTGAAAACTCACTTCTTTATTAAAGCGTATCAATTAAACTGTCAGCAGGTTTCTCATCCCCCACCCCATGACTCCGTTCCTTCACCTGTCAAAAATGACCTACCAAGCACTCAATAAACCCTTCTGTAACAAACTATTTAATTCCCCTACTTTAACCCTTTGTGTCACTATACCCCACTCCCTCTAGCATGTAAGCTCATCGAGCAGGGCCCTCAACCCCCTCTGTTCCTGTACGTCAGTGGTCTGATCTCAATTATGTGTCTGTTAGTCCACCCATTGTACAGCGCTACGGAATTTGTTGGCGCTATATAAATAATAAAATAATAATTATAATAATAATAATAATAATAGAAAATAATATAGTGTAGCAGGTAAATTTTTGAATAAAGTTTTGAAGAAAACAAATAAGAATTGCACTTACAGTGTATACAGCTGATAGTTATGATTATGGTGTAATCCCTGACTGAGTATATACACATGGTATCCTTGTTCAATGGGGGGTAGCCCAAAGTTATAAAAAAGAAAATAAAATGTCAGGATCCTATCCTAACAACCAAAACTATGTTTCTTTTATTCTGCTTCATTACAACAATTCCAGTGGTGGCCTCCCTAACCACTAGGACTGAACTTTCCTTCACTCTACCTCACCTGTCTGGGCTGATTACTTGTCCTACCATATGGGAACACCCAGCTCAATACTAGGCCTTTATAATTAAGCTGATGATCTACATGAAAGAACTGTTCCTTCTCTTATAAACTTACCTACTTTGTTACCAGCCTGTAAAATACCAGACTGATGTACACTACCAAGCTGCTTTATACCAACTGGAACTACGCTACCAACCTGCTTTATACCAACCTAATCTACACTACCAACCTGCTTTATGTTACCAACCTACTTTATACCTAACTGAACTACGCTACCAACCTGCTTTATGTTACCAACCTGTTTTATACCAACCTGCTTTATGTTACCAGCCTGCATTATACCTACCTGAACTACGCTACTAACCAATATTGCAAAGAGTAATTTACCTGCATTATCAGTGCTCCTTCTAAACAAGGGAGCTGATTCTCTAAACGTCTATTTTACTTGACCTTACTGTTCTGTCTCACTTGTCTCTCTAAATTACCTATACTTTCATCTATAGGTTTTCTTACTATCACATTATATCCTGTTAATAACCTGTCTGGGGCTTATTACCTAAACTCTCTATTGCTGTTATTTATATTTCTATCTATTACCTATAATTTCACTTATAGGTTCTCCTTCTACCTATTGCCTATTATTTCGTTTATAGGTTCTTCTTTTTTCCTGCTGCCTAAATTCTCACTTATAGGATTTCCTGCTACTTTACTATGTCTAAACTTACCAATAAAGAACCAAATTTTAACCCTGGCCAAAGCCTGCTTAAGACCATGACAGAAAAGGACACCAATATAGTGTAGTATTTCAGGTATGCTGAATGGAGTGAATATATATATATATATATATATATATATATATATATGTGTGTACACTCACATTTATTGGAGCCTTCCGATGGCTCTTAATTAAAAGCGTAGAGTGGAATAATCCCCACTGTTGGATATATATATTTTCCACTCTTAGTGGAAATCCTCACCATGCTGAATATATATAAAACAAGAAAAAAATATGGTGCTCAATGTATAACAACACTTTAAAAAATAACAGAAAATATACTCAGTCTGTAACGCATAGGTGATATGTTCCCCACCAAGGAAAATTATGTTCAAACATCAGGAAAATAACTGGAAGGTCCATAATTGATAAACAGGAAGGTCCAAAGTTGCCACCTTACTACACAACAAGCGCTAGAATCCTGCAACCCTACCTGTCTGGGTGTCACAAGAAAGGTAGTAGGGAGGAGTTGGGCAACTATAGGCCAGTAAGCCTTACTTCAGTAGTTGGGAAAGTGATGGAAACCGTGTTAAAGGATAGGCTTGTCGAACATCTAAAATCAAATGGATTTCAAGATCAGAGACCACATGGGTTTACTTCAGGGAGATCATGTCAAACTAATCTTATAGATTTTTTTGATTGGGTAACTAAAATAATAGATCAGGGTGGTGCAGTAGACATTGCTTACCTAGATTTCAGTAAGGCTTTTGACATTATTCCACATAGAAGGCTAATCAATAAACTGTGATCTTTAAGTTTGAATTCCAATATTGTTGAATGGGTTAGGCAGTGGTTGAATGACAGGCAATAGAGGGTTCTAGTCAATGGAATATTTTCAAAGCAAGGTCTAGTTACCAGTAGGGTACCTCAGGGATCTGTACTTGGACCCATTCTCTTTAATATTTTTACAAGTGATATTGCAGAAGGTCTTGATGGTAAGGTATGTCTTTTTGCTGATGTTACTAAAATTTGCAACATGATTGATGTTCCAGGAGGGGTAAGCCAGATGGCAAATGATTTATATAAACTAGAGAAATGGTCAGAGCTGTGGCAAATGACATTTAATGTGGATAAGTGCAAGATAATGCATCTTGGGCATAAAAACCCAAGGGCAGAGTATAATATATTTGATACCCTATTAACCTCAACATCTCAGGAAAGGAATTTAGGAGTAATTATTTCAGATGACTTAAGGGTAGTGAGACAATGTAATAGAGCAGCAGGAAATGCTAGCAGAATGCTTGGTTGTATGGGGAGAGGTATTAGCAGTAGAAAGAGGGAAGTGCTCATGCCATTGTACAGAACACTGGTGAGACCTCACTTGGAGTATTGTACGCAGTACTGGAGACCGTATCTCCAGAAGGATATTGATACCTTAGAGAGGGTTCAGAGAAGGGCTACTAAACTGGTTCGCGGATTGCAGGATAAAATTTACCAGGAAAGGTTAAAGGATCTTAACATGTATAGTTTGGAGGAAAGACGAGACAGGGGGGATATGATAGAAACATTTAAATACATAAAGGCAATCAACACAGTAAAGGAGGAGACCATATTTAAAAGAAGAAAACTACCGCAACATGAGGACATAGTCTTAAATTAGAGGGGCAGTGGTTTAAAAATAATATCCGGAAGTATTACTTTACTGAGAGGGTAGTGAATGCATGTAATAGCCTTCCAGCTGAAGTGGCAGAGGTTAACACAGTGAGGGAGTTTAAGCATGCGTGGAATAGGCATAAGGCTATCATAGACTTAAGATAAGGCCAGGACTAATGAAAGTATTTAGAAAATTGGGCAGACTAGATGGGCCGAATGGTTCTTATCTGCCGTCACATTCTATGTTTGTGTATGTCTCGCTGTCTATATATGTATGGATGTGCCTGTATGTGTGAGTCAATGTGTGTCACTATGTATGTCAGTGTGTTTGTCTATATGATTGAGTGACAGTTGTATAGGTGCGTCTTTATAAGTATTTGCCTGTGTGCCTACATGAGTGCTTGTCTACCTGCATGTGTCTGCATATGTGTGCTAAATTGTGTCTATATGAGTGTGTGCTTGATAAAGCCTAGTTGTCTTGGATGACTTTTGTAGTTTTAATTGACTTAACATTTGCAATAAACACCTATGATGACAAGAATTACGAGCAGATAGGATAAAAGCACCTCCATTTGTCCTTAACGGTATTTTGTAGCAATGCTGCTTTGAAGGGTGTAATTATGACTCATTGGAAAGCTGACAACTGTAGTCTATGAGATAATAGTTGGAAACAAGTAATAAGACACTGAGAACACAGTCTGCAATTTAAAAAGTTTCGATTTTAACATACACAGAACAAAATTATAAACGCAACACTTTTGTTATTGCCCCCATTTTTCATGAGCTGAACTCAAAAATCTAAGACCTTTTCTATGTACACAAAAGGCCTATTTCTCTCAAATATTGTTCACAAATCTGTCTAAATCTGTGTTAGTGAGCACTTCTCCTTTGCCGAGATAATCCATCCACCTGACAGGTGTGGCATATCAAGATGCTGATTAGACAGCATGGTTATTGCAAAGGTGTGCCTTAGGCTGGCTACTTAGGCTGTTCAGTGTAGTTATAAAAAAAAAAAATTGGTGTCAGATATTATTTTTTGAATAATATTTGGTCGCAATATTAATCTAGTAAAATTTAATTTAAATATATATTTATTGCAAGTTAGTATATATATTTACATATTTTTAATTTTGACAGTAAATTATTTAAAATTAATATTCTATAGATGTACGCAAGGCATACAAAAATTTTATTAAAAAGATGTATCGAATATTGTATAAAACAGTCCAGGTTTACCATGTTAAAGAGATAAGGTGATTTTACAAAAATGGTATTCACAAGGTAACTTATAGAAACATAGAAACATAGAATGTGACGGTCAGATAAGAACCATTCGGCTCATATAGTCTGCCCAATGTTCACATGCTGAGATGATGGTTGTGTTATAGATAGAGTTACCATATCCATCATGTTAATAATAGTTATAGAGTTCTTTGTTATGCAATTTTGTTATGTCTTTGGTTTGGTCTTGGTTGGGTGCATAGTGAAGTTGTAAAAGTGGAGCAATCTCCGTAAAACAAATGGAATACTATTGCTGATTGCCCCATTTTAGAACATTACTAGGTAACTGATCTTTATAAATAATTCTCACAGTTTCTTTTAAGCATTAAAAATGTATTGTGTGCCCTGGTTCTGGGATGAATAAAATGTAGATCTGCAAGAAAAATGCATCAATCAGCGACAGAATGTAAGGTATTTGTTCGTGGGAAGATATTTTGTATTGCTACTGATAAAAGTGATTATCACTGCTAATGTCCATTATCATTCTTTTGTATTTCATAAAAAATAAACAAGATGGTTGTAAATAATTAACTTCAATCAGAACCCAATGCTAAATTTGAATATGAGTTTATGTCCTCTGCATAGAAAACTCAAGGACTATTGAAAAATTGAAAAAAAAAGTGATTGGAGGTCCGGAGCAACTCATGTCACTATTAATGATAGAAACTGTAGATATGGCAAACTTGACAATCCTTGCCCTGCAATAAATGTGAGAATAAAAAAATTACTACATTTTGAATGAAAGTGAACCTCAATCACCTTTGTCAATAGAAATACATCACCTTTTCCCTTCAAATTAACATAAGCTTTACTACCTAGCCAGCACTTGCTCAGAGATGTGGATCACTTACTAACGCCATTATTTTCGATCTATTGTTTCATAATTATCTATATGTTAAAGATTGCAGATGTGCTATTAACAATGTCAGAGTGATCAAAATCAAACCTCGGAACTTTCTACAACACTTTTAGCATTTTTTGTTTGACATTAAAGAGCTTGTGCCTTATATTAGGAAGTCTCACTTGTAGGGACATGAATTACTTGACAATTAGTTTTTGTAAACCAGAAAACGCTTTTAAACAAGTATACAAATGAAATTAAAGCAAGACAAGCTTTAAAAGTCTGTAACAAATGTTTACAAACTTAATATAAGCTTTAAATCATAATCAACTGCACACCACACATGACAAAACTATAAGTTTTATTAATTATCTTATTGAAAAGATTCAATATATATATACTGTATATATATATATATTTATTGAATCTCTATCTATATATATCTATAAACTTTTTCAGATTGCATTACTGGGCACGCCACTCAGCAAGGGGAGTTCCCTCAGCCCCTCCCCTTCCTCTTACATACCCTTTTCAGGTTCAGACCAGTCCACTAATGACAGAAATCGGACATAATCTTGCAACAGCAGGAGAGAGAGATCGAACATCAGAGCAAGCTCTGCATGAACACACTGATCAGACGGTTGTTGCAAGGTGAAGAGATCTTCCAACTGCACATGTGTAACTTTGTTAAGCATGCCCATTGCACTCTGCCAGCATTCCTAGGGATAAAACACTGATTTGTTAGATCAGTGTTCCCCCTGAAGTGCATGTGGAAAGCAAAAGAAAGAAGCTAAACATTTTGAATGAGACCATTTGTAGTTAAGCTGCAATCAGGAGACCAAATATCTCCGCTGAAGTCCGCTTGAGCTGGAACAAAGCGCTGCTTAGTGAATATATCCCATTCCCCCAGTAACTGGATGACACACAGTTCTGGGAGTACAACTGATTTTGTTGTGCCAAACTCAGCTTTTTATGCACAGACCTCCAGCATGGGGTGTCCATACAATATAACACATGCTCCCCCTGGATCTTAGAGAGCAAATGCTCCCCTCAGACGAACAAGTCTTTTCCCCGAAAAGTGATCTCCTGGCTTGTCTGTGAGCAGAGCAGGCAGAGGTACAGTTTCTCCGGGATATGAGAGCTATCTGAAATTAGTTCCAGGCGTTCAAAGACCAGGTACCGCTGCCTGTTTTTGGGAGACAAAGTGACTGCCATTCCATAAAGCATGTGTGTTCTGTCATACGAATGACGGCCCCCCAGAGAAAGCATTTGAGTTAATGGGTTCTTTTGAAGTTAGTGAGCTAGGGAATGGTCGGTGTTCAGTAATATAAATAGGGAGAACAAGTTTACATTTTGGAAAATCAAATGGAGATACGGGCAACCAAATGAGATAGGACAGGGTCCTTCACACTATTGTCTCAACGTGATGCATGTACATTTAAGCAATCACAATCACACATGTTCTCCTTATTGAATTCAATAATCAAAAGGATTTGGTAAACAATCTGCAGTTTACTAAAGCAGGGGGGTGGGGGAGGTCAAGACATTAAAAACATTTTTTCTCCAAAATTTCTGCTTAAATGGAATGCGTGCAGCTTATATTCCAGTCCATATGACATTTAGAAAATATGGTAGTTTTTGATCTTTATAAGATCCCATACAAAAAAAAAATTTATGACGTGAACCACACTTATTTTAAGTTCATTTTACCACCGAATTTTAATACATTCATGTTTTCACTGTACATTTATTTTTTTAGTCCTTGCTCTATCCGATGCTGATTTATTCTATCTTTGGCAATGCTCTGTTACTCTGCTGGGAGCTACATAATGACATCCTTCCCTACTAAGGAGTGAAATGGTGTTTGCAGCACAAACAGCTTAGCAGCTGTTTGTTAAATTTGGAATAGAAGGGATATTAAGACTAGGCAAGGGGTTTTACGCTTTAAAAACATACCATAGGCATCACAATAAAAATGAAATGAAATAAAATGGAACCCCATGGAATGTTGTACATACATTTACTCTATTACAAACGACTTTTTTTTAGCAAAAATTGGCAGTCGAATTACCCAGTGGAATATTTTGCATTAGAGGTTTTAAAGGTAGGAGACTTAGCCTTAACTACTATATTAGCCTAGATTTGCTAAGTGGCCAGTTTATCTATTTAGCTATTATATTTTTTGAGAACAGACTAATGTTTTTTACGTACAATTATTTTTGTACTTACTGGCTTTTCCAGGTACAATGAGATCTAGAGCACTAAGCCAGTTTGTCTAGCTATAATTTTATCTCTACATTTCTCATGGAAAATATAGATAAGAGAAAATCATCCAGAAATTGCAAATGTATAAATAAACAGTATGGTACCTGCTTTGGGCATATGACACAAATTTACAGAATTGTCTACAGGATGTGTTCTAGATAGTTGATTCTTGTATTGCAGTGACCCACATATATACTCTATAGCGTCACCCCCCCAAAAAAATATAATTGTTTTAGTGCATGGTGATTTTTTTACACTTTCTAGCATGTCAGCTATTGATCAAGATAGAGACAAACAAAGTCTAGTGAAACAATTGCCAATTATTGCACAATCCTTAAGGAACTGGAAACCCTTGAGACCCTGGTAACAACATTCAAACGTCTCAAGTTAATTGACAGTGTCTTGTGTACCTTTCCTTATAACACCATTATAGAGCATGTATGGATATAAATGCCGCATATTGAATCTTATTTTTTTTTTCTAACATGTTTATTGATTTCCTAGCAGTCTTTAATATATACAATCCAGTGCACTCATTTATTCACTAAATTACAATTTCAAAGCTCACGAAAACTAATAGTTTAAAAAAAAATAAAGTATATAGTTATATAGTTATAGTTAGTAAATAGTATATATATTTACAGTATATGATCATACATTGCATAAGCCTGCCACGACGCCACTGTACCCCATTTCTGGCATGTCCTATCATACCAACCTTATGCCTGCTCTTATAAGATTAACCCACTTGCTTGGAAAATCCTTCCAAATTGGGAACGTTTACATTTTGTAAGCTTTGAAGATGGTGTTTAGTGAGTGAGTGTGCTGAGTTTTGTATGTTGTATTAGTTGGCTCCAGCAGTAACAGTGTGCTGGGACAGGCCGTAGACACACCAGAACAACTACATTAACCTGTAGTTGTTCTGGTGACTATACCTTTAAGTCCTTCCCTCCCATCACCTCTCTGACTCTTGAGAGAGCCGAGAACACACTCTCGGAGGTTCAGGGAATCTCTGCGCATGCTCATTTCTATAAAACTGTATAGACTGCTGTGTATAGGCTGACAGTAGCTACAATATGACTGCTATCATCTAATTGTGCAGTTCAGCACATCTTATGTGAAGAGTGGATCTGATTGTGGGGCTGATCTATATATGGCTTGTGCATGTACTACATAAAAAGTGTGTGCGGAAGGCTTACATTCTCATTGTGCTCATTTAGACCAGTTTTCTATAAAATCTACAGAAGAATCTACAGAAGAAAAATCTTTTAAAGAAGAATTCTGTGTGGAACTAAACTGAATGTGTTAGCATACGCACACCTTGATCTATCGTTTTACGGATTTTTTTATAGAATACAATGAACTTGGTAAAACATGATTTTTCATATAATCATGTCGATTCCTACAAATCGCATTGCTATTTAAAATTACCAACTGTATATTATTCCCTGATAAACCTTTCAAAAATGGTCAATCTCAGATCTCAAGCTCAGAGACCTGCGATTTAAAGGTTTCAGTTTTTGTCCACTTTTTATATTGGTTGACCTTATGTTCTTTAAATGAACTGCCCACTCAAGAGTATCATGCCCCATATGTCAGTACTACCAATTATGTCAGAAAGCCGACCATCGAGGCTGCCATTTATTTATTTATATATTATTTTACCAGGAAAGATACATTGAGATTTCTCTCATTTTCAAGTATGGGTCCACAAAACATTGCATTGATACAATAGGGTACAATAAAATACAAAAACAATATTAATACACAATATATACAAAATTTAACAAAAGGATTTGATAAAGAATCTGCAGTTTACTAAAGCGGGGGTGGGGGGGAGGTTAAGACCAGGTAGGAGACATATAATCAACCATGACAGGACTTTAGGCTTGGGGAAGATTTTAAATTGTGCGGGAGGTCGTTCCATAATTGCGGCGCTTTGTAGGAAAAGGAGGATCGGGCCGCTTTATTTTTATATTGAGGTGGACTAAATAAAGTGCTGGTACTGGATCGGAGGTTATAGGAGGTGGGAACAGCCGGGAAGAGCATTCTGCTCAGGTAGGGTGGGAGCTTCCCAGAAAAGCTCTTAAACACAAGGCTGGAAAGATGAAGGGTGTGTTTGGATTCCAGCGACAGCCAGTTTAGTTCTTTTAGCATTTCACAATGGTGGGTCCTTTAATTACATTGTAGCACAAATCAGCATAATGAGTTATACAATGTATTGAGATTATTAAGGTGGGTTTGCTGTGCAGGTGCATATACTACATCCTTATAATCAATGATTGGCATCAGCATTTGCTGTACAATCTTTACCTCTACTGTAGGGCTTAGGCAGGTTTTGTTTCTGTAGAGGGCACCTAGTTTTGGATGCAAGCTTTTCTATGTTGAGGACAAAAGATAGATTGGGGTCTAACAACATACCCAAGTATTTTTTTTTTATAAAATCTTTATTTTTGACATTTTTTCATTTCTTTTTTTGGGGGGGAGGGGGTACAGAAGAGAAAAAAGGAGGGGGTGCTGTTGCAGTTGTTGGTACAGATTTATTTTATTGAGCGTTTTTCAAACATTTTCATTTCGTATATGGTTTCTCTGTTCTCAGTTTGCCGTGCTTGTCGCAGATGTATTTTTGGTAGGCATGGGGTGGGGGGGGGGTTTACATAAGGGAAAGGGAGGGAGGAGTTCCAAGTACAATTCTATGTTCATTCTGTTGCGGTTCTGTGTTTGTACTGACTGTTTGGTTTGAATTGTGTGAACTGGGAGAAGAAGCAGAACCCTGGTTGATGGTGGCTACGATGGGATGGTCGGTTCTTGGTGGTGTAGGGAGGGGGTGTGCTCTCTCATCATGTGCCCTCCATACGTTTGCCACATTTCGGCTGCTTGGTCGGGGACAAGGAATGGGGGGCAGATTTCCCCGGGGGTGAATTCGGTCGTTATTCGTTTGGGTTTATCTTACAAGGTTTTGGTTTCGAGTCGTGGGAGTGTGGTCTGTGCCCGTGTCGGTTGTGGTGTTTGTGCCTTGAGGCTGCTTATTTTTGGGGGCATGGTGTTCAGTTGCCCTGTCTCTAGGCTGGTGTTTGTCTTGGAGGCTGGGCGTCCCCTTGGTCTGTGCCGACCCTCAGGATGGTGTTGGTCTGTGGGTTAGGGTCCCGGTGGGGGGTCACTCAGGTGCTCCCCCCCAGTTTCCACCCGGTGCGGTCTCAGGTTGATTGGGCTGGGTATATGGCCCGGGGCGGGAAGAGTCAATGGTCCCCTCTCTTGTCGCGACCTGTCTGGCGTGGCTTAGGGTTTGGTGGGGCGTTTACCTTTAAATTAGTAAGGCAGTCGGGTGCTTCAGGGGCCAGGGCCCTGTCAGTCTGTACGTGAGGTGCTGGTGTTCCCAGAGAGGCATCCTTTGTTCCCTGCTTTGTGTGCAGGTTGAGTAAGTGGTGTGTGCCATGTCCCCTATGTTCCAAACTGCCCCCCCACCTCCACTGCTCATCCCCCCCACCACCCTCGCCGCCCGTCTTTTAGCTCCCCGCCGTGCGCCTGCACGGTTTCTATCACCTCTGCCATTTTGGTCTCTGTGGCCTGCGTGCGGGCTGTAAGGTCCGTCATTCCCTCCATAATTGGACCTAGCTTCTTGACTAACTCCTCCGCAACCGATTTTCTGAAGTCTGCGATGAAACCTTGCATGTCCCGCCGGGTCAGTGGTGCCTCCGCTCGGTCCGAGGCCGTTTGGCTGCTCATTTCAGAGTCAGAGTCAGATGGTGAGTGTTCTTAAGATGGCGCCAGGGCCTTCTCGGCCTTCTGTCGGAAGATGGGTGCGACTGTAGAGTTGCGTGTTTTCTTGCCTCCGCCCATTGGGGGGGGGGGGTGAGTGTAGGTGCCGGGGTGGGTAGTGGTGGAGGTTTTGGGGGGTCTGGGGGCTCAGGTGATCTTGATGGCTATGGATTTAGGCTAGGCCTTGGCAGAGCTTGGGGATTATGCTGCCATTCACTTGCTCAGTTAGGCCCCGCCTTCCCATACCCAAGTATTTGAAAGAGGTGCATATACTATCCCCATAATCAATGATTGGCACCAGCATTTGCTGTACAATCTTTTCCCTTACTGTACTGTCTTTAGTACTTCATCAGCCAATGACAGTCCTGGAAATATATATCCCAGTGCTGAGATATTGACTGTGCTTTGCATAATGTACCACATTATGAAATACAATTGGATTATATTGCACAATACAGAATATGAAACCATGGTCTTTCCAGTAAAATTGAAAAATCAGCAGGTGTTTTACAATTAATGTGCTTATTAATGGAGACATTTTGGAGCAGTAGCAATTTGAAATCACTTTCTTTAGCAAGTATAAGGTTTTTAAATACTTTAGCAGCACATTGCTCCAAAATGTAACTGTTAGCATGTGAAAAGGACTCCTGCTAATCTCAAATGTACCTGGCCTTTTTCTTTGGTTGCCTTTCTGTCTGCAGTGGACATGGATTAAAAGTTTCTATTTGTGTATGTATTTTGTCTGATGGAGTGGTTTTTGGATTTTCAGTCTGGGAGAAGAGCAGAGGAAGTCACGCTCCCTCCTCCTTACATCATCAGAAGAGGCCGGCCGACTCCACTGGCTTCAGGCTGCAGGCTCCAGATCCTGTCCCACCCCTTCCTGACCCAAGGTAAGTCTCAGGGAGGGTGGGAAATTCACTTTAGTTATTGTTGTTTTTTTTCCTACTCAGCCCCTCTCCCCCCCTACGCAGCCCACACACTCCACTACAGTCTGAATGTCTCTGTGTGTGTCTGTATGTCTGTGTTTGTATGACATTGTACCTGTATGTGTAGATTGCATGGTGGTGGGCCTGTATTTGTTTGATTGTGTGCCTGCATATCTCTGTGACTGAGTGCCTGCATGGTTGTATAAATCTATGTCTATATCACATGGAAAAAGACACAACATGTGCTGAGGGGAGAGAGCCACAGAAAGAATCTGGAGGGGGAAGAAAGAGCCATGCAAAACAAATGGGGGAGACACACAAAGGGGCTGGGGAAAGAAAGATATAAGAGACACAAGAGGGTGTAAGACATGATAAAGGGGGGAGAAAATCAAAAGGGGGGTTACAAGACACACAGGTGAAGGTGCATTTGTTTGTTTTTTTAACAGGGGGCGGCAAAATTCATCTTTGCCTGTGTAGCCTGAAATCCAGAAATCCATGCACCGGCCCTGCACTGCACCCAGTCACTTCAGTGAGATGAAATGGGTGCCTTTTAAGTATAGATGTTAAAATTCCTACAACATATGAAGGCCAGAAAACACCAGCATTTTAAATAAAAATAGCAACAAATAAAAGATTTAACACCCAAAAAATATTCTCTACTGTTTTAATCACGGTTACTGGGGCTACAGTACTTAAATTGGATGTAAGTTTACTGCAAGTTGCTGAATAAATCCAGTGATTGCCTTATTGGGTATCGTGGGACCTCTATATTCAAAATTTCATACATTTTGTAGCCTCAATTAATCTTGTGAATGCTTTCATTACATATAAGTATAAAAAGCTATCTAAATATATATAAATCACAAATCCTGATTATTTAAGGTTTAAAAACCTTCTTTCTTGACAAAAAAAAATCACTTTAAAATGTTGCAGTATTAGTAATGTATTAGGATTGAAACTCTATACAATTTCAAAGACATACCTCAAATGACTGATCGGTTAATTAAACTTGAATAAAACATTGCTAAATGAAACTTTGGGCATTTTAAAATGTACTAATTTTTTCATGTTTAAATTTTAATACCTTATATTCTAAATACACCATTTACAAGTCACTGAAACTTTATCTTACCAGCTGCAGCGTCTAAATTGATCTATTATTTATAATTTTTGTTGCATTTAGCCATAATATCTAAAATATATAAACTTCAATGAGAGATTTAATTTCCCTCTAACTTATTAATAATTGAAGAACAGAACTTCATGGCATATAAGAGGCAATGTATCTGTCTACTCTACAGATAGACACAGCTGAAATGCCAAGGCCCCTTTTTAAAGGAAGGAGTCCCAAAGCCTTGTTTTGGCCAGTGATGCCTCATCTTGGAACAGTAGATTTTTGAGGACTGCATTTCACATGATGCTTACTGGGACTGAAAATATATTTTCCAGATAATTTGATGAGCATTCAGTTTCTTTGCACACTCTGAACAGTAGCTGAGTGAGGGAGGGAACTCTGAGATGTGGATATCGTTTAATAACCCAATATAGTCCATATGTCCTGCGTGCAGTGCTGACAAGGTGAAGAGCCAGGTTTACAATGTATACAGAGAATTTTCTGAATAATCTGTACTTCCCGAAAGGGAAAACCCAGATCTGTGTAACCTACTCCACCCTTTGGATGGGACACAAGCAGTGGCGTACACATGACCCATGGGGCCCGGTGCGAAAATTGATCCGTGGGCCCCCTTCCCCCACGCTTACTCTGCGCGGGCCGGGGCCGCAACACATGGAGGCGGGCACCTGGTTGCAGGGGTTGAAGGGGCTGCAGGGGTTGCAGGGCTGCAACCCCTGCGACCGCGGTATGTACGCCAGTGCATGCAGATGCACACACTTAAAGGACCACTACAGACACCCAGATCACATCAGCTCAATTAAGTGGTCTGGGTGCCAGGTCCATCTAGGATTAACCCTGCAGCTGAAAACATAGCAGTTTTAGAGAAATTGCTATGTTTCACTGAGGGTTAATTCAGCCTCTAGTGATTGTCTCATTGACAGCCGCTAGAGGAGCTTCCACGATTCTCACTGTGAAAATCACAGTTAGAAGACGCTGAACGTCCATAGGAAAGCATTGAGTAATGTTTTCCTATGGCGGTTTGAATGCGCGCGTGGCTCTTGCCGCGCATGCGCATTCGGAGCTGAGAGGTGGAGGGATCCCCAGCGCCAAGGGAGTCCGGCACTGGAGAAAGGTAAGTGCTGAAGACACACACACACAATGTCACGAACAGACGCATACACACTAGCTAACAGACACACACATTTACTGACAGAGAAACACTCAGCGACAGACATACATACACACTCACAAAACACACTCTCACTGACAAACACACACTCACTAACAGACGCACACAAACACACTCAGTAACAGACACACACAGTAACACACTCACTGACACTCACTAGCAGACATACACTCAATAACAGACACACTCACTGACACTCACTAGCAGACACACACTCTAACACACACACACAAACACACACACTAACACACACACACACTAACATACACACACAAACACACACACACTAACACAAACACACTAACACACACACTAACACACACACACTAACATACACACACTAACACACACTCTAACACACACTAACACTAACTAACACACTAACACACACACTAACACACACACGTTTTTAAAAAAAATTTAATCCCCCAGCCTCCTTACCGTTTGGTGTGCTGAGGGGATTCCCTGGGGTCCAGTGGTGCTGCTGGGCTCCTGGGTGGCCGGTCAGCAGGCGGGCGGGCAGGCTGGCGGGCGCGCGAGGTAGCACTCTCCCCTGAGTGCTTCCTATTCAGCTCCCTTTCGCGCGCCATGTAGGGATGCCGGCGCCAGAAGATGACGTCATCTTCCAGCTCCGGTATCAGTGTGGTGTGCGAGGGAGCTGAATAGGAAGCACTCAGGGGAGAGTGCTCCCTCGCGCGCCCGCCAGCCTGCCCGCCCGGTGACAGCAGGGCCAGCCTCGGGGGGCCCTGAGGTGGCCGGCTCTTGGGCCCCCCAGGGGAAGAGGCTGGCCACAGTGGCATACATACCGGGTCGCAGGGCGGCCGGGCCCACTGGTGGGCCAGGCCCGGTCACAGCCGCGACCCCTGCTACCCCGGGATGTACGCCACTGGACACAAGAGAGTCAGAAAGAACCTGGCTCAATTGCTCCTTCACCAGATTAAAAATAAATAGTAATTTAAAATAAACATTAAATAAAACTTAATTCCCCCATGTTTGGAATGGGAAGGGGGGGATGATCCCGGTCTAACTATCAGGAGCCCCTGTCCTGTATTGCAGGCGCGCGGCAATACTGCAGCGGCAAAGCTTGAACTATTTACATGCAAGATGGCGGATGCCGCGTGCTACTATGATTGTGATGGAGGGTCCAGTGATGTCCTGCAACGCCTGGACCGAATTTTTGAGGCCTTCTTGGACAAGCTGATAGCACGTCTGAGCCCTCCAGTAACATGCAACCCATCAGCCTCTGTGACTACACAGTCAGTGACCCCGCGAGAGACAGGTGCGGTCTACCATGCCCGGGCCAGAGTAGCGCGACGACACTACTGAACACTGAGACAGGCAAAATGCAGCCCATTGGACCGCCGCCAAGCCAGCACCCAGCACCATGCTCCATACGGGCTCTCGGAACCAAGAGGGAACAGGCAGACACCAGCAAGTTTACTCGACTACCTTTCTGTGACCATCAGCCTACCCTCATGTGGGCACTTAGGCCTGAACTTGAGACACTCATGGTGGGACTCTGTGCTGCCCATGCAGGGCATAGGTTAAACCCAAAGTTGAGCTATTGCATTCTCTACCTAAGGCATAATGTCCCAGTATCATTCGCTTAGAGAGAATCTTACCTGTTCCTTTTATGTGGGACTCAGGGCTAGCCAGCCTAATGTGTCTCCCGGGGGTTCTTTCTATATTATTACTCCCCATGCATTCCACTTTATTATGCATTAACCTACTGTTCAACTTCATACACACGGTCTTCTTACTTGTCTATTTTTTTTTTCCTTATGTTCCTACTAAAGTGCAGTATAACATAACACTACTTTCACGTACTTTCACTTTAAACAACTAATATCTATGTCTAGAACGGCTTGATAACATTTTCACTTAGTTGGTCCTACTCACTTTAGACATATATGACTAGCCTGAATATACCCCAAAACATTAAATTAGTGCTGTACTCTCGCAATGCCACATGTCTATGTTAATGTTATTGTTAACGTGCTTGCCTTTACTGTTGGGGCATTGCAGGCTTATTTGTATTTTTTCTGCATGCACTGCAAAAATAAAGAATTATAAAAAATAAAAAAAATAAAAAAAATAAAAAAATATTATATATATAGCCCAGTCCCTTGTAGACAAATTCCCTGATTCTCCTTTTCTATTTTTGCACAGTGCTCCTCTCATCACACCTAAATGTATCCTCTATGTTAGGATTCTGTTAGTAGGGTTATGCCCTCCCTCTTTACTCATAACAATATACACACATTATTAAGAGGATGGAATTATCTGCATACTGTAGGTATATTCCACAATCAGAGCTTTAAATAATCCTTTAATCAGCCTTTAAAGGGACACTATAGGCACCCCCTGACCACTTTAGTTCATTGAAGTGGTCTGGGTACAGTGTCCCAGCACCCTTAACCCTGCAAAGGTAATTATTGAAGTTTTTTATAAACTGCAATAATTATTTGCTAGGGTTAAATTCTCATCTAGTGGCTGGGTAACAGATAGTCACTAGAGGGATTTCCAGATCATAAGGTGACTTTTGGTCATCTAACTGACGCTGGATGTCCTCAAGCTATGCATGAGGACTTTCAGCATCACCGGAATCCCCATAGTAAAGCACTGAATAATACTTTCCTTTGGAGAAATTCTAATAGGAATGCAGACATTGCAGCAAATGCGCATTCGGTCTCCCCTGCCAACGAGAAGGCGGACCCTATACAAGAAGGAGGTACACCCTCAAAAAGTGCCTTATGTGACAAAATTTGCCAACTGGCAAATAGCATCACTCAATGGGAGTTACGTTACACAGGTGCACAGACTCAGTTTAAAGTGTTTTCAAGTTTGGAACGAATACAATTGGTTAATTGCCAGTCATATGAGGATGAAGAGAAGGGATCATGAGACAGTTAAATATGAAGGATTCCTGAGACTGGTTTACAGCTAAATGAAGAAGCTCAGGAAGAGTGAAATACGTTTTGGCTACAAGGACTATTTTACTTTTATTTTATTCTACTAATATTTTGTTTTTATTACTATTTTTTAAAATATTTTTTTGTTAATACATTACTGTAGAATTTTAAGAGTCCTTTATAGACTCAGAAACCTTCATTGGGGAGAGTTATATCCCCTTTATAGTGGCACCTGAAAAAGGTGAGCTCAATACATACCTTTACATTTCATCAATTTTACATTGTTGATTTTACACACTGGCGGCTCTGTTTTTCTTTCTTTTGGGAGGATATCGCACATTAAAGGAGAAGTGTGATGCTTCCCCAGAAGCTTAACTGCGCATCTTATGGAGCCAATTTATATAGGCTCCACTACATGTGAGTGATTTACCATCTATATGTCAATACTTTGTAACTCACTCAATTACCATCTGCACTAAGGATTGTGTATTATTCTTTTCTTTTGTATGTATTGGATACATCCCCTGATATATCTGTTTGTACATGTGGGGTAAGTTATCTCTTATACCACTAGAAGGTGTATAACAGACGAGAAGATTTTTGCCTGGAGTTGTGTGCGCGTTGGGGGGGAGAGAGGGGAGGGTATCTGGCCTAATTATTCAGCAGGGTATAATGCCAAGAAATTTAGGGAACCCCAACCATTTAGTTTCTCTCTCTCACACGAGTAAAAGGCATCTGCTATATTTTTATTCTATGTGAATTATTAAAATGTTTATATTTGTTGTTTGATGGCTTTTTTAATCTTCATATTGTCTGGGGTAATGTTATAAAAGTTTACCCCTCCTCCAAAATCCCTTTAATTTCCCAATTAGTATTGTAATAAGATTAGTGTGTTTATATTGGAAAATAAAAATTAAACTAAACTAAAATTCATCACAATTTGCCATTTATTGAACAGACCACAATGCACCAATGTTTAACATCTGTTATATTTCAAAATGTAAAGGGAACCATTGACATGGGAATATATAGCGTAATTGGAAAATGCTTGTTTGAGATTTCATTTTATTTTGCTGTTGTATTTTCAGAGCAATCTGCAGCAGCAGGCAAGTTAGTATGTGCTGAGATAACGGCTGGTAACATAATATGTTTTTTCATCCACCTATCGTTACCAACAATTTTATTGTTATTTTTATACTATCTGTAATATATCTCTGAGTGTTTTATTGTTAGTGTGAGATTTATACACAATTTACTTCTCTGCTATGTTACTTATTTTATTGCCACTTGACACATAGATACTTCTAGTTCCAAGTATTTTTTTAATTTACTGTATTTATAAAGTATTTTTTGTTACAAAAAAGAATACATTGAGACCTTCCTATATTTTCTAAGAATGTCCTGGGATGCACAAGCAATGCAATCTTGTTATAAAGTTACTTAACATACATAGATTACAAACACAAATAACCATTAACATTTACTATAGGGTTTGTTACATTAAATAAAGAGCGAGAGAGTGATTTTTTTTATTTTCAGAGATTGTAGGCTTGTAGCAGATTTGATAGTGTAGGTTTCTCTACAGTTCTAGAGCTCTGTATGAGAAGACAACTTGCTTCTAGTGATAACCGGGAACAGGGAGTAAGGCGTTAGGTGTGGATCTCAGGATAGAATTGCTACAGCATGATGCTTAGGTCTGCTACATACTTAGTAATTAACCAGGCAAGATAAGTCAAGAGTAGGTCTCCATTCAAGCTATAGCAATGTTAATTCCGTTAACATATCTCAATGAAGGTTAGGATCCAATTAATTCAATGCTGGTCTTAAAGGGAAACTCTTGACAGCTAAATCACTGTAGCTCACTGAATTGATTTATATGTGAAGTGTTGGGTCCTTTTTTCATTTTTCAAAAATGTCAGTGTTCAATAAAAATGGGCACTTTTATAAATGTAACTTTTTTTTTTTGTAGTGGCTTGTCTTTTAGGAATAATGCAGTGCTCCAGGAAAAGAGTTGATATATGTAGGCAGGGCCGGACTGGGAATTCAAAGCAGCCCTGGAAAAAAAATGTATGCCAGCCCCATAGGTTCTTGTGCCAAGTAATGTGTATGTGTACACTGGCGTACATATAGCAGTCGCAGGGGTCGCAGCTGTGCCCGGCCGCCCTGCAGACCCCTGCGACCAGGTCCCCGCCATCATCATTTGCAGCCCCAGCCCGTGCGGCAAACTGCCGCGGCCACATTTTAAGATGCCCATCGGGTGGCCCATGCTGTCAGGGCCGCCCGATGGGTATGGATTTTCAGGGGGCCCGGTCAGCGCTGCATCATTTTGAGATCATCACACGCTGGGAGGAAGTGACTCCCCGTCACTCATCCCAGCTATCACTGAGAGCCCGCGCGGGAGGAAGCAGAGGAAGTCAGAGTAGGAACTCTGACTCCCATCAACCTGAACCACCACTGGATCCCAGGGAAAGTCACCCTCCTGCACTTAAAAATGTAGGAAACAGGAGGGTGACTTAAATATTATGTGTATGTTTGTTTGTTTGTATGTATGTAGGTGTCTGTCTGTATTTATGTATGTGTGCCTGTCTGTTTGTATGTATGTGTCTTTGCATGTATGTCTTCTGTGTCTGTCTGTATGTATGTATGTATGTGTGTCTTGTGTGTCTGTCTGTTTGTATGTATGTCATGTGTGTGTGTGTGTGTCTGTTTTTATGTATGTATCTTGTGTATGTGTGTGCCTGTCTGTTTGTTTGTATGTATGTATGTTTGTCATGTGTGTGTGTCTGTTTTTATGTATGTATCTTGTGTATGTGTGTGCCTGTCTGTTTGTTTGTATGTATGTATGTATGTGTGACTGTCTGTCTGTCTGTATGTATGTGTGCCGGTCTGTTTGTATGTATGTGTGCCTGTCTGTTTGTATGTATGTGTCGTGTGTGTATGGGGAGGGAGTTAGAGGGGGGGGCCCCCATGGATCAGTTTTGAAGCGGGGACCCATGGGTTGTGTGTGTGTGTGTGTGTGTGTGTATGGGGAGGGAGTTAGATGGGGGGCCCCATGGATCAGTTTCGAACCGGGGACCCATGGGTTGTGTGTGAGTGTGTGTGTGTATATATATATATATATATATTTATATATTACACACATACATATACAGTTCAATCTTGCCTTGCACTCCTGCTTTAATATAATCACTGTTTTAATACCGGGTGCTAATTAGGCAATTTAGGCAGCCGTCTAAGGCCTTGCGCTGCCTGGGGCCTCGCAGCCACCTAAATCACCCTAGGACAGACTGTGTCCGGTCCTCGGTCAGTGACCGAGGACCCGACACCAGCAGTGGACCCGGCGGCTTGCTCTGTATGCCGCTGATTGTGAGGCCCCTCCAGTCTGAGCCAGAGAGCGCCAATCGCAGACACAGGTCTGCAGCTCCGCAATGTGCAGAGCTGCAGACCATGTGTCTTGCGAGACCTGGCCAATCAGAGCGTTGCCACGGGTTACCACGGCAATGCTCTGACTGGATCTCGCAAGATACATGGTCTGCAGGTATGTGGAGCTGCAGACCGCATATTATGGCCACCGGACCACCAGGGAGCTATAAAAAGGTATTTAATTCCTTACCAGCACTTCCTCCCTACCTCCCAACATTATCACCCCCCCTCACTCCATCAATAGCCCCACTCCATCAATACCTGCCTCCCTCACTCCATCAATACCCCCCTCCCTCACACCATCAATACAGTCACTCCATCAATACCCCCTGTTCACTCCATCAATACCCCCTCACACCAGTAATACCCCCCTCACACCATTAATACCACCCTTCTCTCCATTAATACCCCCTTCTCTCCATTAATACCCCCTCACACCATTAATACCCCCTTCCCTCCATTGTACCCCCCCTTCCGCTCCGGTATACCCCTCTCACACCATTAATGCCCCCCTCCATTAATACCCCCTCCCTCCTCCATCAATGCCCTTCCTCCATTAATGCCCCTTCCCTCCATTAATGCCCCTTCCCTCCATTAATGCTCCCCTTCCTTCGAATTTCAAAACCCCTTCCCTCCCTCCATCATTGCCCCTTCCCTCCGTTAATGCCCTTACTCCATTAATACCCCCTTCACTCCATTAATACCCCCCCTCACACCATCAATACAACCCTCCCTCAGCTTACTGAAACACACTCACTACACACACACTTACTACCAACACTCACTACACACACTCACAGTATTTAATCCTACCTGGCACTGGAGTATTCTCTGGGAGGCCACACTCCTAGGCCTATTCCTGCAGCTAGGTCCACTGCTTGCATGCAGGAGGCAGGGCTTCCATGCGGGGGCGGAGCTACAATGCGGGGGCGGAGCTACCATGCTGGGCCGGTAAGTGCTAAGGAAGGTGCTGGGAAGGGAGACTCAGTGCTCCCTGCGGCCAGCACCAGCCCCCAGCATTTGCCTCCTGAATTCCCTCGGACTGACAGAAGCTGTCACAGTCCGAGGGAAAAATTATTTAAATAAAACATTAGGGCTTCCTGTCGGCCCCAGGTGCCCGCGGCCCACCGGGAAAATTCCCGGTATCCCGGTGGGCCAGTCCAGCCCTGTATGTAGGGGCACATAATTTTCTGTTATACAGAATGTCATATTTATTTTAAAGGGACACTATAGTCACCTCAACAACAACAGCTTAATGTAGTTGTTCAGGTGAGATCTATAGCTCTCTGCAGGCAATCTAATGTAAACACTGTATTTTCAGAAAAAATGCAGTGTTTACATAGAAACATAGAAACATAGAATGTGACGGCAGATAAGAACCATTCGGCCCATCTAGTCTGCCCAATTTTCTAAATACTTTCATTAGTCCCTGGCCTTATCTTATAGTTAGGATGGCCTTATGCCTATCCCATGCATGCTTAAACTCCTTTACTGTGTTAACCTCTATCACTTCAGCTGGAAGGCTATTCCATGCATCCACTACCCTCTCAGTAAAGTAATACTTCCTGATATTATTTTTAAACCTTTGTCCCTCTAATTTAAGACTATGTCCTCTTGTTGTGGTAGTTTACATTGATTGAATGCTGCCCTATGAAGTATGTGTGCAAGTGCAGCAAAGCCGCGCATGCACACAAGGAGCAATGACGCTTCCTAATGGAAGCGTCTGATTGCTCCCTACTCGCGCCTGCCTATCTTGTAATTTTGACAAAATAGGGGGCATGGCTTCACGAGGCTCCCGGCACTGGAAGGGGGTGAGTAAAAAGGGTTGCGTGGAGTGTCGCTTTAACTGCTCACTCTGTACATACTACATGATGGGATTGGAGAAAGATTGATGGTTCCAGTCTAGTTAATAAGGGGACCTGGGTACCTCTACAGTGCTAAAGGTTACCCATTTCAGCAGTGGGAGTGACTGTGGATGAACAAAATATACAAAATGTAAGTCCTGCGCTCAATCTCCCACTACTCCTGGGAGGCAGCAACGACTAGAGTACACACCAGCCCCAATACATACAATAAAAAAAACTAAGAAAAGAGTTACTTATGCACTATGCAAAATCTCTATGCACATTTTAATGACTGGAGGTTTTAGTATCACTTCAGTGGCCACTGGAGCATAAGCTCATCTGCCACGTCAGGGCAAAACTCTTAGTTGAGTCTTACACTAACAATTCACCTTGTTTCTTTCAGACTTATAGCTTTAGTTAAAAACTCTCTAATAAGACAGAAAGAGAGTGTAAGCTCAGGAATTATTTTTGTATATTTGTATTTGCTTTTTGTATCATACCGCAATATTACAATAATAACCCCATATGTTCCCTATTAAGGGCTAATAAGTTTGTAGGGGTTTAGAAAAAATACCGTCTCATTAGAGATTTTTTATCTGAAGCTGAAAGACATTGGTGGTCCTTGGTAGTAGAGGAGATGGACCACGTAGTGGCACAGGTCTGGATCCCAAGTCAGGAGGAGGAGGTAACTTCCTAGAAGTTGGAGGACAGGCAGAGGGGTTGATATCTGTCAGGAAGGAGGTTACAAGGTAGAGGGATTAATACCTGCCTGGAAGGCATCGATGGTCCCTGGTAACTGTGAAGAAGGGAAAGACCTGGGCAGTTTGGAACTCAAGTTGGGGACTAGTCACCCCCGTCCCTGTTACAAATGGCTATTACCAACACTAAAAACTTCTTATAAAACTTGCTACAATGAATATATTTTAATCTGAGCAAGATGTTAATTTTTAGCATTGATACTAATTTTTTTTCTACAGCAGGTGAACATGATTAATATGTTATTAAAGTACCCAATGATGACATGTATTTTATATGGTGTGATTTGAAGATATCTCAATTAACGCTATTGTTTCTGTTTAACCATTTTATTTCAAAAGTCCTTGATCTGTTTGCAGCAATTCACCGTTTTTATGAATAACCCTGTTTTTGAAGAATGAATGTTGTTACAAGTTTTTCACAGGTTACCAAGAGACTCGAACTTGGCAGTGTCTTGTTTCAAGGCTGCGAGTGCTACATCATAAATTATGAAGGATGATTTGAGTAATCAAATGGAAATATACTCAGAGGAGGATGTCAAGATTACAAATGAACAGAGAGACAGAAGTTAGAAGATACATAGCTCTTTCTCTCCCAAGTCCTAACTGCTCCTAAAAGTCCAAAAACCAAATCCATATCACTACTTCTAATACAACTGTGCTCAAGTCTGAGGGATCCGGATTGTCCATAGAACACAGAACAACAGACTTCAAAAGAAAAAACAACATAATGTTGCATAATATTTATCTTAAGAAAGTGTAAGCTGGTTATTTATTAACGTGAGAATTCAATGTGGATTCAAAGTGAATTTGAAATTTACAGCCAGAGTAGTTAAACTGAAAACTGAGAATTTTTGTATATCAGCTATTTCCACCTTAAATTTGAAATTTACTTTGAATCCTCACTTTAGTAAATAATCCTGTTAATGTTGAGATGCTCATAGGAAACTTTTCATTTCTCCATGTATTTGAACAGAACGTGCCCATCGGGCTGGGTTTTTGGAATGTGCTCGGCTCCAGCAATGGAAGAACCAATCATCGCTAACAAGTGTCAAATGTCCTAGCAGACATTGAAACATTAGGTATTTTGCAGCAGAAGCAGCAACTTCAGAGTATATTTCTGATTTTTTTTTTTTTTTTTGCACATTTTAAGAGCATTATCTATATAACATCTAGCCTTGATTGCCCTTTTAACGAACCACTGCAAGCCAATTTATTTCCTCTGACTGATGCTGACAGTGAGAGCCTCCTGACCATGATTACAATATTACTCAACAGCCCTGCTATACATTTACTTTGTAAAATGTCATGTGAAGAGATTTTTTAATGACACAGTTTTCATTTAATATTAATATTATTAGCACTGAATGTGGAACTATTTTCCCCCCAGATTTTTCAGAGATGATGAAGAGACTAAACCTTGACTAAGTATCTTGTTTTATGGTCGATGGTACTGCATTATAAATTCTGATTAAAGATTCAAGTTATCAAAAGAAATATATTCAGAGTGGGTTATCATCTGTTTAAAATGAAACTAGGAACTATGGCCTCCATTTAATTCATTTGTATTAGCATTAGAAATGATCACAATACATTAGAAAAAGCTTTTCACATATTTTATCTAGAAAAATTCCCACATGCTTTCACAGTGACTTCTGTACATAAATCATGTCAAAAGATTATTTAAAACAGATTGAAATAATTTCTAATGCTGAATCAGCTGTCGCTGTCATCGGACACTCTCAGTCTTTCAATGGCTCCCACTCCAAGCATTCACGATTGAAGCCTCAGACTCAAACAGAAGAAGCTGGGCAGAGCTGTTGGGCGCAGGACTGAAAACTTTAGGGTTAAACTGTTCATGTCTCTGAATTATGTTTCTGTTTTTGCCCGATAAAAGCTGCTATTTTTGTTATCCTGGAGTGCCTGAACCATTATTTATTCTGCATTAAAGATCATAGGCATATTTCATGCCTTGGTGTTGCATTACAGAACTGGGAAAGCATAAAGGCATAGCACCACAGTCATAAAGGCCATTTATAAAGCTTGTTTGGGTAGGGCCCTCTTTATTTACTATTTGTGACGGACCGCCTGGCACTCCAACTGGGTAACTCCGTCAAGCCTATGCTCCCATGCTCCCTAGCTCTCCTCTGGGACACAGGAGTGCTTCCGACCCTAGCCACGACAGCTTGGATGGGAACTCTCCGTCGCTTCCTGCCCTGGAACAGGGTCCTGGGTACAGCTTCAAGTGATTAAGCTCTCCTGTAGAGAGTATAGCTGATCCAGTTCCATTGATAATCAGGTTTCCATTTGCAGTTTTTAGTGCCCCAGCAGGTTTGGAGACTCAGAAGATACCATTTAAGGACACAGTGTTTTGATCTTAGGAGTGTGGTAAGGAGCCTTCATATCAGATAGAATATTTCTCCAATGTCCAAGTCATCAGGTTAGTCCCAAACTTTCACATGTTTCCATTGCCTATGATCTTTGTTGATTTCAAGCTTAGCTGTGTATGTTCCTGGGTCTTTTGCAAGTCATCATTGCATGCTCAAGCACAAACTGATAGTTGGACATTAGTTTTGAACCAACCTCTATGAATTACCATCTGCCCAAAGGACTGTCATGACTGAAATGGGGGTGGTGTGTTAAGGTGTGTGGTATGAAGGTGTCTTTCTTTGAATCATGAGGTTGGTGGCATGAAAGGTTTGAGGAGCTGCCTGTTTGCGATGCCATCTTAAGCAATGTGGTAAGCAGGAAATTATAGATGTTATGGCATTTTTAGGCCTACCTTGCTTGTATTTTTTGTTGTTCACTTGCATCAATATGGGTAGGAATTCCACAGGGACTTGTGCTTATTAATTTTATGTGAAATCCAGGTAAAAGGAGAATTTAGTCAGATATGAGATGAGTTCATGTATTATATTACTGTCCATGTCGGTGGTTGCCTCCACACTCCCGTTTCTGCTATCACACATCCTGAGAAGGTAATGAATGCATTGCTCTCGCACTACGAATCATGTTACATAATAGCTGAATGCTGGGAATTAATGGCCATTGATGGCGAACCTATGGCACACGGCCATAGGTCGCCGGGGGATAGGGCCACAGTCGCCGGTCAGCAGCAATGTAGAGTAGGCACCTGCCTGCCCAAAACAGCAGGTGCCTACTCTGCTTTCATATCGGGAGGACCTGGAAGCACAGAGAGGGATCTGGGAAGCAGCTCTCCTGTCCTCCCATGAGCAGGCTGTGTGGAGCGTTGCCACGCTCCACACAGCATTCTGCGCACGGGAGGACAGGAGAGCTGCAGCCAGAACCTGTCCTACATACTTACTACCACTGGACACCCCCACATACAGCACTCCCAACACACACACAGCACCCCCCCACACACACAGCACCCCCCCACACACAGCACCCCTCTCACACACACACACACAGCATCCCCCGCCCCCCACACACACAGCGCAGAGATATGGACAAACACAGAAGACACTTTGACACTTCGAACTTCGGAATTTCGGAACTTAGGCATTTCAGAATTTCGGGACTTCGGCACCTCGGGACTTCTATTGCAGCCGCTTAGTAGATAGCTCCCTAATTCCCACGGTATTAGGGAGCTATCTACTAAAAGGGCTGAAATACCTAAATTGGTCTTTCAGACAAATTTACTAGCCTGTGGCTGCTCACTGTTTAAAAAAAAAAAAAAGAATAGGGTCCCCCCTCCCGAGCCCCGACCCGCAACGCGCGAGTGGGGGCTTTTAAACTTTAGGGGGGACCTATTGTCCTCCACCCTGGCCCCCACCCCTGAGCGGTGGATGGGGGCCCTAAACAAGAATAAGGGGGGGGACCTAATGTCCTCCCTCCGGCCCCCACCCCTGAGAGGCGGGTGGGGGCCCTAGACAAGAATAAGGAGGTGGGGGCCAGGGGGGAGGACAATAGATCCCCCCATCATATTACTTTAGGGCCCCCACCCGCTGCTCAGGCAATACTGTGCCCTCGGAATTGCAGCACTTCGGCACTTTGACACTTCGGAACTTCAGCACTTCAGAAATTCTGTTATTTCGGAACTTCGGGACCTTGGCAATTCGGCTCGGAAGTACCTGAATGTCCGAATTGCCCGAAATTCGTCCGAATTCATATTCGGACCGAAACGAATTGCACATGTCTAGTTTTTATTTTCCATAATAATAACGTACATGCAGCAGCATATTTTTAGAACTCTTCATACTGTATCATTTTACATCCGCACTAGTGGAACTTTTATTTTATACTAAGCTAACTTTTAAAAACAGTGGTTCACAGGTTACACAATTGCTATCACAACAGGTTACAGTCAGACATAGCATGTACATACTGAATATAAGACAATCATAGTGTACAATATAAAGTAGTACTGAATCAATGCTGAATCAACAACTATTCTGAAATTAATCCAATTACTAGGACCCATGCTATTTTTGTGGCTCCCCAGTCATTAGAACATTAACGTCACATTCAACAGATCTCCATCAACAGCTCACAATAACATGTTTACTGTGACAATACTGCTTTTCCCAGCACAATGCACTTCTGATATTGAGAAGAGTCTATTGAATGGGCAGAATGTATTTTGTTATATATGCAATTAAAGAATTGGTCACTAATGTAAATTCCGCAATAGAAAAATGAGTCAGCAAACAATGTTATATATGTAATTTGGGTTCCTTTCTAATAAGTTTACGAACTGGCATAGAATATAGAAGCTGAACTTCAATTCAAAGGCTATTATCACAATTTTGAAAAAAACAATTAGTAGTAATACAGATGCCACCATGATTCTCCAGTCAAACCTCTTTTGCCGTCTATTGACGAGAGTACAATAAACTAAGCTTTGGCATTATTGGATACACATACTGTTATTACCACTAATGCATGCAATGTACATGAATCATACCAAATAATAAGATAAGCATATTAGCTTGGTGGACGCTAATAAATGTGCCCTACTGTAAGTATGATATCATTCTTGGCAATCTTTGTATGGGTTATAATTGTCATCATTTAGCTAATTCTTTGAAAAATTAAACCACATCCCTTGATCGTTACATGTTTTTCCCAGAATAACATGTAAGTGCCTCAAGGGTTTTAAACTTGATTCACTGCTGATGCATGTTTATGTTTCAGAAAGGAAACGGTAAATAGAGAATGAATTCAAGATTACTCCTCATAAAAATTCCAAAGTGCTTCACCAATAAAATAGAAAAATCAAGTGCTAATGACACAGTTTATAGCCTTTATTGGGTTTTTAATAAATCAAGAAAAAAAAAAACATCTGAGGAAAATTACATTAAAGAAAAAACATTAACCATAAAAACATAAAACATAAAAACAATAGAGCACATGCCCTTGTGTCTTTTCAGGGAAACCATCTAATAATTATAGAGGACAGAGAGTTATTTGTCCTGGCTTTGTAACATAAAATGCCAGTAGTCTGCTTCTGTCATTCTGTTAACTCCTACGTGGCCATAGAGGACATATTAAAGGACATCCGAGACACCATAACCATTTCAAGTAATAGATTTCGTTATGGTACCTGGCACCACTTCATCGTTCAGTGTTAATCAGTTTTAGATATTGTTGTATTTGGTGGAAGTACAGAATATGGTGTCTTTAGAGTAATGGGACATTGGGTAATGGGTCTGTGAAATTCCACATGAAAATTAAACACAAAATGTTACATTAGGTTATACTTAAATATATGGTTAAATGAAAAGTGTCAAAATACTCTTAATTAAATACCGGCGGGGCATTCTACTTTCTACATATATATACTTTTGTGTAGCAGTTTGTGATTCTAACACTGCTACTAAAGATAAGACAGATGGGGAACAGGCATGTAGCTGGGTGACAGTGGGGCGAGGAAGCAGGGGGGGAGGGAAGAGGAAAGGGCTAGCTAGTCCTGATTTGGTGCAACCTAGCAGATTTGTCCGTTTGAGGGAAGATGTTGGGAGCATCAGCTCAGGAGTAGCTGTATTAGAGGAAGCTGTTACTTCTAACAGCCGAGGTAACAGCCCCTCTAGTACGGGTGGGGATCAAAATGTAAGGAAGGCAAGACAGGTTGTGGTGGTAGGGGACTCTATCATTAGGAGAGCAGATAGGGCAATCTGCCGCTCTGATCGGCTCAACTGGACAGTTTGCTGTCTCCCGGGTGCTTGGGTCCAGCATGTTGCTGACAGAGTGGATGGATTATTGGGAGGGGCTGGGTACGACCCAGCGGTCATGGTCCATGTTGGTACCAATGACAAAGTAAGAGGAAGATGGAAGGTCCTAAAGAATGATTTCAGGGAATTAGGTAGCAAACTTAAGAAAAGGACCTCCAAGGAGGTATTCTCTGAGATATTACCTTTGCCACGCGCTACAGTGGAAAGGCAGCGGGAAATTAGAGAGGTCAATGCGTGGCTTAAGTCTTGGTGCAGGAAAGAAGGTTTTGGGTTTTTAGAGCACTGGGCTGACTTTGCGATTGGGTACAACCTTTATAGTGGTGATGGATTGCACCTAAACGGGAGAGTGTCTGCAGTGCTGGGGGATAGGATGGCTAGAAGGTTGGAGGAGATTTTAAACTAGTAGTAGGGGGGGAGGGTCATAGCAATCTACAAAATGGAGATAGGACAGAAAGGAGATGGGCTTTAGCACAGTATAAGGGGGTGGAGACGGGGGGAGGGGCAAGCTCAGAACAGAGAAGCTATGTAATGATGATAATTCACAAAATATACAAGTGACACATAATATTAAATGTATGCTTACTAATGCAATAACAAAATGGGGGAACTAGAGGCATTAGCATACACTAAACAATATGATATATTAGGCATAACTGAAACATGGTGGGATGAGACACATGACTGGGCAGTTAACTTAAATGGGTACATGTTATTTAGGAAGGATAGGAAAAACAAGAAGGGTGGTGGGGTATGTTTGTATGTCAACCATGATTTAAAGCCAAATCTTAAGCAAATGGAATGCGATGAGGAAAATGTGGAAGCTTTATGGATAAATATCTGCTTTGGGGAAAAGAAGGGACTATTGGTTGGGATATGTTATAAACCACCTAATCTTAATATTGATGAGGAACAACAGCTGTTTGAGCAAACTGAGAAAGCTGCAAATGTGGGTAACACTTTAATTATTGGAGATTTTAATTACCCGGACATAAATTGGGACAGAGGGACTAGTAGCTCAGCAAAGGGAATTAGGTTTTTAAACTTGTTAAATGACACTTAGATTAGTGTTCAAACTCAAGGAAATCGGTCTAGATGAAAATGCTTGTTCTTGGGTAGAACATTGGCTTAAAAACAGAGTACAAAGAGTTGTCATTAATGGTAAATTTTCAAGCTGGACACAGGTGGCAAGTGGTGTCCCTCAGGGGTCTGTTCTGGGACCCCTTCTATTTAACATGTTTATAAATGATCTTGAAGACCGCATTGAAAGTCATGTTTCAGTGTTTGCAGATGACACCAAACTTTGTAAAACAATACAATGTGAGCAAGATATTACTTTGCTGCAGAGGGATTTAGATAGACTGGGGGACTGGGCACTCAAATGGCAGATGAAATTTAATGTTGAAAAATGCAAAGTTATGCACTTCGGCGTAAAGAATACACAAGCAACGTATACCCTTAATGGAAGCGAATTAGGGATAACAACGCATGAAAAGGACTTTGGAATTGTTATAGACAACAAACTATGCAACAATGTGCAATGTCAATCAGCAGTGGCCAAGGCCAGTAAGGTATTGTCATGCATGAAAAAGGGCATTCATTCTCGGGACAAGAATATAATTTTGCCTCTTTATAAATCACTGGTAAGACCCCATATTGAATATGCTGTGCAATTTTGGGCACCTGTTCTAAAGAAGGATATTATGGCACTAGAAAAAGTGCAGAGGCGGGCTACAAAATTAATAAAAGGAATGGAACATATCGGCTATGAAGAAAGGTTAACAAATTTAAACCTATTTAGTTTAGAAAAACGTCGCCTGAGAGGGGATATGATAACATTATACAAATATATTCGGGGCCAATACAAACCATTGTGTGGAAATCTATTCACAAACCGGACTTTACATAGGACACGAGGCCATGCGTTTAGACTGGAAGAAAGAAGATTTCGTCTAAGGCAAAGGAAAGGTTTTTTTACTGTAAGAACAATCAGGATGTGGAATTCTTGCCTGAGGAAGTGGTTTTATCAGAGTCCATACAGATGTTCAAACGGCTACTAGATGCATACTTGCAAGAACAGAATATTCAAGGATATAATCTTTCAATGTAGGGTAATAACTGCTTGATCCAAGGATAAATCTGACTGCCATTTTGGGGTCAAGAAGGAATTTTTTTCCTAGCTTGTTGCAAAATTGGAAGTGCTTCAAAATGGGTTTTTTTTGCCTTCTTTTGGATCAACAGCAAAAAACAAATATGAGGAAGGCTGAACTTTTCAGCTATGCAACTATGTAACTATGTAACTATGTAACATATTTCAGGGAAATTATTGTTGAATAAGCACAAACCCAAGATGTTGTCTTGGTTTTGAAGCTGGACAGCTCCCTTAGTCCTTGAGAGGTTTAAACATATTATAACATGCGTCAAAAAGCCCCAGATGTTACAGGGTTATTCACTATACCATGAATTGTTGGTAATTCACCAGCGATCTGCAAATTAAAGGCCAAACTAGCAAATATGGATGACTTGGAGTTTTTGTTTTAGAGTTCAGCTACGTTGGCTGCACATTCCCAAACCAGTCCTCATGTCCCACCAACAGTCTAGGATTTATGTATTTCCCAGTTTTATTCCAAGGAGATGCTGACAAAACCTACACTGTTGGTGGGTTTTGAGTACTGGTTTGGGAAACAAAGGTTTAGTAATTAATTCTGGCATTGTTATATCCTGGAGTAATGGAGATCTCGGATTGAATCCCTGAGGTCTAATGCATGCTTCTAGTTGAATAGCTACACAAAAACACACAGTTTAAAAGTTTTATATATGTTCAGGTTCAGGTTATTAACAGGTTACACTGCGCATCGTCCTAGCATTAGTGGTTTATTGCATTTGAGAAACTTAGTCTTGGAGTCCCACAGAGAAGGTTTATCTACTGCAGCCCCCCTATGTTGCCAAACTACATCTCTAATAAGTCTATCCCAGCTTAACTTTATCAGAGAAGGACAGTAAGTCTTGTCTAATATCACTGGGGAGAAGTTCAACAACCTGCTACAAGACATGATTTATTAGACCATCATCTGAAATACATTTATGCTATTAAATTGTATTCATTTCTTCAATGGAAATTAAACCATAAAAGAAAAGAAAAAAAATAACCTCATAAAAAATCCTTTTTTTTTCATGACATGCTCTGTTTTCTTTTAAATTTGCATTAAAGGTTTAGCAAACGACATCACAAATCAGTTTAGTGTCATCAGATCCAGGGCAAATGTTGCAAAAGAGAAGACTTTTTTTTAAACAAAAGTCTAATTTATCTTTTCCTCTGTATGCTTTCTCTACGCTGACTGCCAGGTGGAAAGGACAAAGCTTAAAACAATGTCTGACAAGGAGCCAAGATGGATGATGTGCCCTGTTGGAGGATAAAAAGGTGTTGATTTCTATGTTTAATTTAATTTTTCACGCCTTGGAAATACATTTGTTCAATATAAGGGATAAGTAAACATGTCATTTAAGATCCTGTTCTCTTTTATCTCAGCACATAATTTCGGAGATATTATTCTGGTCTGACGTCTTTGTGGAGGGTTGCCGCATGATGATTTCGAAGCGTTAGAGAATTTCATATGTAGGAGAAAGTTGAAATAACTGGAGCATTAAGCTGCCAATATAGATCTTGATTTAATATTTTTGGATAAACCTTTAAAAATAATTTTTTCAAAATATTAAAATATCCAAAAATATATAATATATAAAAAATATACCAACCTTTCCATGCCCAATCTATAAAAAAGACTTAGATTCTCTCCAGAGCACCATTGACACCTTTATATGGGGGAACTGGAGGCGTAGGATAACTAAAAAGTTGTTGCACTGCCCTAAACATGAGGGTTGAGTCTTCTGAACCTACTTATGTATTATATCGCAGCCCGGTTATTTCAGCTTATTGCTTGGCACTCTACTCCTGGGTAAAAGAAGTGGGTTGACTTGGAGGATGACCTTGTAGGACATGACTTTCCACAGTTATATACGTGACTGGATAAGTCGATGAGAGCACTTCCCAGTACTGGGCCATTCGTAACTCTTTGGAATTTTGGGATTTCCTAAACTATAACTTCACAATGACCACTTCCCTCTCCCCATGATACTCTTTCTTAGGAATAGGGATATTTCTCCCAGTAATGGTGCCTCAGAAATATAAGGGCCTGGAGGAATCTGGTTTACAATGATTTTACCATCTCCTCAGTAGTAACTCTACTGTCACCTTGCCAATCTTAGAAAGTCTGCCCACTTGCTCACTAGGGATTGCTTTTGTTATTTCCAGTTAATGGATTATGCTAACCAGGAGAGGGTTAGGAAAGCTGCTATTAGGATGGAGATAACGTACTTCAATACATTGTGTGATCGAAGTGTGCTATAAAGGGGACTTATTACACAGATTTACACTACTCTCTGTTCCCATCCCGCTGCCTGGGGTCCTCTTACTTTTTCATAGAAACATAGAATATGACAAGAGCCATTCGGCTCATTTAGTCTGCCCAATTTATAAATACTTTCATTAGTCTTTGATATCTAGGATAGCTTTATGCCTATCCCACGCAACGTTAAACTCCCTTACTGTGTTAACCTCTACCACTTCAGCTGGAAGGCTATTCCAAGCATCCACCAACCTCTCAGTAAAGTAATATTTCCTGATGTTATAATTATTCAGAAAGTAATTACAAGGGAGGGCACACTGCAAAATCAGAAACGTAAAGAAACATGAATGAAAATTAGATCACAATGCAAACATTGTGCTCACGCAATAACTCTGTTCCCAGAAGAGTCTAAGGAGAAAGCAAATGGTAAATGAACGAGTAACACAACCAATAAAACATAAACAAGCCTTTATTCAATAAATAAAATCCTGTACAAAATCACACATAGATCAAAAATAAAAAAGAGAACTCTGTCAGACTACATATCTCACATCATAATTAGGTCTGTACACATAAATCACAAGAATCCCACAGCAATAATAATTGTGGTAATCGCCAATACACAATGGAAAAATTACTAACCAAACAAAAAACAAACAACAAAAATTGATGAGCAGAAATCATCATTAATAAGTTATTTGAAATGCACAAGATCAAAACAAATACATATCAGAAAATAAATGGAAAAATCCATTAAGTGTCAGAAGAAAGAAATGTCAAAACACAATCCCAACGTTTCGACTGAAAGCCTTTATCATGCTCCCTTGCATGCTATACATAAAATAATAATTCAAAAATAAGAACAGGTATTCATTTAGTGTGGTGCAATAAGAGATATTAAGGTTGGAATGCATTAGGGAATGAGCAACCCTGCCAACCATATTATTTACTTGTTTCAGAAGTGGCATGAAATAGTTCCACCGTTAAACAGACAAATGTTAATAGTAAAAGTTCCCCTTATTTTGTAAGCAGTGTGCACAAAGCCAATGCAATACAACGCAATGTTTAAGCTGAGATAAAATGCACATTTGAATACTCTCTTTTTGATGTCCCTTCAGTGAAAGTTTGGTGTATATCCGATGTCATGGGCGAGAGTAACACACATTTGAAGTTTTATCGGGTTGCCACAAGATTCGTTGCCAGGATTGATAGGGGCTAAAAATATAGTCCTCTAGGCCGCTGTAGGGTGTACCGGGAAGGGTGCTCTCAGGTGGGCAAGTAAGGCACAACCTCAGAAAACAAAACAAAAAATTCCAACCAACAGCGGTTTACTCAGGAGATTAAACCTGCAAAGGCCAGTAGGATTTTGAGACTGTCACAAACATGTTATTGTGCATTGCACAATAACAGTGCAGAAAAAAAAAAATATTGATGCATATTTGGATATCCTACTCAACAGCAGTAGAAGGAGACAATTTGGGACTCGCAGGTGGCTTAAAGAGGCCAGCCAGCCACGTCTGCATATTTTCCAAGCATATGATAGTGACTGGATTTGAACAACGCGTTCTGAAAGCTTGTGCTGTTTAGCAGTTTTCAGTGAGTAATATGCTGGAACAAATTTCACAAACACCTGACTCTCCCTAGTCCTACATTATCTGGGTGGTGCGGTACTCTTACAATGCTGCACTCACCAAGTCTAAGATCCGATACTTGAATAGGAGAATATTTCCAATATTTAGAATGCAAACGTTAAGAAAAATCCACTGACTGTAGATATAAACTTCATGAAGTTTATTCCCTAAAACACAGAATTCTAATGAATTGAAAAAAGAAATGCAGAAGTTGGATATTATATTCGAATCAGCACCCTTTCCCTAAAATGTTGTAGTTCACTACAAATAATTTATTTCAGTTTTAATAACAGAAGTGTTAGCACATGCCAGTATTAGATCTGCTCTATATTGTGAATAAACAAGGCATATTTTCATATGTTTAACTGCAACCAGTAGCTGAAATATGGCATATGCATTTATTTTGAACACGCCAAATTAGTATGTCATTGCAAAAAAATGCAATATTTGCTGCAATCAATTCTAGCTTTCAATGTCACAGCTATTTAAAAAATGTACACCTAATTAACTAATGCAAGAATTAAAAAATAAATATTGTCATAACATATTAATTCCAATATTAGGTATATGGAAGTAGTTATTGTGAAATAATTGTTTAAATTATTGTGTTTATAAAATTGAAATTCACTATATTTAGGCGTTAGAGAATGTTAATAAGACACCTTATAAACCCATGTAGTTTTTTTATTTTTGCAGTAGTTTTTATTTCAGATATTAGAAAAAAGAGCAATTCTACAAATAACTAGTATACTGTTAAATAATATGATACTTTTCTATAGGTTATGTTTTAATAACGGACTAAATCAGGATTCTTTTTGACAGCAGCTTTCTGCTTGTAATAAAGTTACAAATAATAGCTTAAGATTGTATTTAACATACAGCAGACTTCCTGATGCTAATATGGTACAACTGAAATAGCCAGGGGCCTAAAGGAGGATGCCAGTGATCTATATTAACAGGGTTATTCACTAAAGTGAGAATTCAAAGTGAGTTCCAAATTTAAGTTTATAGAAGCCAAAATGGAAAAATTATCAAAGTCGGACTTCCAAGTTCAGCGTCTCTGTTCTTAAATTTGAAATTCACTTTGAATTCTCAGTTTAATTAATAACCCTGTAAGTCACCAATGATATCCATTATCGAAAAGAGGGCACTTACATTTGCTCCCTTTCCTTTTTTGCTCATGCTAAAACACTCTCAGATAGCATAACACAATGTGAACTACTTTAATGAGACACTCACATGGCACTTTCGAGGGACTTATCTCTAGTGACCCTAGAATCAGGACACCAGAGTACCAACATATAATGTCAGAATGCTAACACAGGGACTCTCCAAGCAAATATGGGAGATTGAAGAGTTATGCTTAATGGTTTTAGATGCTTTTTTTGGGAGTAAAAGACAGTGGATATTAATATATTTGCCATTTGCAATAATATAATTTTGTTACTGTATTACTACACTGTGATTATTGTGTCTTATACAGAAAATAGTATGTATTTTAAAATATTCTTCATCTTTCATATCAATGCTATATTTCATTACACGACACAACCGACCTTCCCCGCCACCCCCCTTATCCTCTATCTATGGCCTCGATTTAATATTGTTGTTTCAGCTTTTCAAATTGGATAATGTTTTAAAATGGCTTAATATGTTGAAAAATATTTTGATTTTTAAAATATTTATTTTCAATTCTTTACTTAGCATCCAGTGCAATACACAAGAAAATGTAATCCAGTTCATAAGTGACAGCACCAGCATTTTGTAATAAGAAAACAACACACATCACACAAAGAACAAAAAGGAAAAACAATCCCCCCACAAACCAATGAACCAATGAATGTCTATAGAATCCAATAGGATTAGGAAGAGAATGAATATGCAATTTTCATTCAACCTCCGTAATCATCCCTTGGATACGGAATCTTTTCATTTGCTGGTGGAGTTATGCAACGTAGCAATGAGATTCCATTATGTGAATATCAGTAATTTTAGCAATAACCTATAAAGCAGACAGTTAAATCTGCAGCCAATTAGAGGCCTTATGGGCAGCCAAGGTAATCTTATCATTCATCTTTTGGCGGTGAATAGGAAAACCCTCCTATGGTATGGACAATAAAAAGAACAAGGGGTCTAATTGTAAGGCAAAAACAGGAATAATAGGTCGCGCTACAAAAATAGCAAATAGAAAAGGATAAATATAATGTGCTAACAAACACTTAAAAGCATAAATAAAGAGAAATATATAAATAGTAGTCCAAATACTTGACATGACTACTGATCCCTTTTTATTTCTCCATTTAAGTACTAGCCCAATGCACACAGTTTTTTATTAGCCTTTATTGTTTTCCAGTTATTATATTTATACTTGTTTCACTTTTGGGCTTTATGCCCTCTATTTTGCAGACTGAAGCAGGCTTATCTTGTTCGGCACTAAACGCCGCCCAATCTGCTGATGTCAGACGGAGGCATGCTCTTTGATGCCGGCCTCCGTCTGAACACTCCATATCCCATGGGCACCTGCGGCATGCAGTGATGCCGTCCTTACTGTCGACGTCAGACGGAGGCGTGCCGCGAGATGCTGACCTCCGTCTGAGTGTTGCATTCCCTATGATACGTGCGGTGAGCCACGTGACCACGGAGGTCCGCGATCACGTGACCAGACATTCCCTCTCCCTTCTCTGCTACTACACTTCCCATCCTGCATCAGTGTATACCATGTGATCGCATTAGATTGCGATCACATGACTATTAATCTCCTTTTTATTTTTTCGTCAATCTTTATCAATAATACTCGTTTTACTTATCTCTAGTGACCCTAGAATCAGGACACCAGAGTACCAACATATAATGTCAGAATGCTAACACAGGGACTCTCCAAGCAAATATGGGAGATTGAAGAGTTATGCTTAATGGTTTTAGATGCTTTTTTTGGGAGTAAAAGACAGTGGATATTAATATATTTGCCATTTGCAATAATATAATTTTGTTACTGTATTACTACACTGTGATTATTGTGTCTTATACAGAAAATAGTATGTATCTTAAAATATTCTTCATCTTTCATATCAATGCTATATTTCATTACACGACACGACCGACCTTTCCCGCCACCCCCCTTATCCTCTATCTATGGCCTCGATTTAATATTGTTGGTTCAGCTTTTCAAATTGGATAATGTTTTAAAATGGCTTAATATGTTGAAAAATATTTTGATTTTTAAAATATTTATTTTCAATTCTTTACTTAGCATCCAGTGCAATACACAAGAAAATGTAATCCAGTTCATAAGTGACAGCACCAGCATTTTGTAATAAGAAAACAACACACATCACACAAAGAACAAAAAGGAAAAACAATCCCCCCACAAACCAATGAACCAATGAATGTCTATAGAATCCAATAGGATTAGGAAGAGAATGAATATGCAATTTTCATTCAACCTCCGTAATCATCCCTTGGATACGGAATCTTTTCATTTGCTCCATTTAAGTAGTTTTACTACTAAAAACTAAGGATTATCTTATATACTGTTTCATTAACATTATGCATTTCTTATTTTTATGGTTTTAATGATTTTTGTATTTTATATATTGTATTGATGACGTCATTTTGGCGCCAAAATTTGAATAAGCATGTTCTATCTAAGTTTATAAGTATCTATGTACCAGGTTGATTTTTACTATTGCCAGTTGATAAAGCCCTGTGTGGCAAAATGCGTTTTGGCTATTTTTTATATTTTATACTGTATTAATAAAGGAATATTGGCTTTTTTATAATAATTTTGCCATATACCTTTTTATTTCACTTTTATAAATTTCCTGTTACCTGGTCATATACTATCTTGGAGCCTACACACGACCAAGAATCCTGGGTGGAGATTGTACCACCTATGCGATTATATTGAGCAGTATATCCTGCTCATCCGAATGTGAGTACTTTTATTCTTTTATTTTATTTTATTTATATCCAGTGAGCACTATATTCTGCTTTTATCTCCTTTCTATACCGAGGAATCATCTTCACATATATCCTACCAGTGGGGGACAAACGCCACTGAATGCCTAACACACTAGAGCGAGTTTATGCTCTAAAATAGGTGAGTGTATTACCTCCCTATTATTCTTCCTATTAACAGACAGTCTACACTATTGGATCGTCTCTGTTTTTTCTATTTTCCATGTTCATCATCGAGTCAAGACTCCTTTAATACTAGAGGATCCAGTCCCCTATTGGACACACTACCTTCATATATTTACTGGAACCTGTAAGAGAAATACACAAAGTACTGAGATTACCATTCATTCATTGGAACTTACAAAAAGTACACCAAGTATTTGGACTACTATTTATATATTTCTCTTTATTTATGCTTTTAAGTGTTTGTTAGCACATTATATTTATCCTTTTCTATTTGCTATTTTTGTAGCGCGACCTATTATTCCTGTTTTTGCCATTTCTTCTTTGAGGATTTTAGAGGGAACCTCATATTTATAGGTTGCAGCTCTCCACTTGTCTTTAGTTCCCCACTAAATCACGCAGCGCTGAGCCGTTTTCTACTTGTGTCTAATTGTAAGGGTCTATGAATTTAAAATGGAAGGCCGGAATAGTCAAATTGGAAAAAAATCTCCTAGTCAGCTATACGTCCAGTTTGATTACCATGGTCTTAATTTTGAAATTCACGTAAAATTCTGGACAATTCCCACTTTCTTCAATAGTCATATACGCTTCACATAGATTGCGTTCTATTTATTCACAACTATTTGCTTTTATCTATGCTGAACTACCTCAACTCCTCTATTTTTGTCTTCATTGAAAAACACCCACAATGTTTATCCCTCCAGATTCTGATCTAGTTAAAAGTTAGATAAGTTTTATTTTTTTTTAAAACTGAACTTTCCAGTCAGGTAAATTTACTGCTCGATTACCCCAGGGTTTTAGTTAATGTTAATTTGTGCATGAAATACTTTGAAGTGGGCATAGAATGCAAAATATCTATATTTGCATATGGAATCAAATTATGAAAGTTAAAGTAGGAGAAAACAAATCTTTCTTCTTCCCCGGGAGATAACATACAGGTTTGAGCATATAAATAAAGATAAGTCGTGGTTAATGTAAGGTCATGATCCTGGAAAATAAAAACAAACATTGTATTGAACTAGAAATAGTGCAATAAGATACCAGTAAATATATACAAGAGCATAGGTGCAGATACATTAGGTAATTAGTCTAGATATATTTTGTCCAAAGTAGTACAGACAAAATGAGTCTTCAATGATTCGGAAAAGTTTTCTAATTCAGATATTTTGGCTAAAATTTTACATATTGATTGACAATTACTACAACTTGTTATTGACTGAATACTATAAGACAATGGAGAACAAATCTATTCTTAGTTGTGCTGACAGTGGCGTACCTACCATGGTTGCAGAGGTCGCAGCTGCAACCGCACCCCTCATTCCAGGGGGCCCGGCCACAGCCATGACCCCTGCGACCATGGGCCACCTGGATACCTCCTGGGTGTCTGGCAGGAGGGTAGATCTGTGCTGCTCCCCTGCTCACTAAGAGAGCACTTCCTGTCAGACTGGGATGCAGCCCCCCGTGCTCCTCCTGTCATAGGGGGGCCCAAGAGGTGGCCAAGGACCCCCTGGCGGGCGGCTGTGTTCCCGGCAGAGGTGGCGAGGGAGCTGTGTTCTCCCTGCTCTGCTCCACCCGCCGCCTCTGCCGGGAACACAGCTGCCCACCTGACTGAAGCCCTAGTGGACCCCAGGGACAGATCCATGCCAGCTCTCCAGGTAGGGAGGCTGGATGGACAATTTTTCATTTAAAAAATATTAATCATTTGTGTGTGTGTGTGTCTGAGAGTGTATGTGTTTGTGAGTGTATGTGTGGGTGTCTGAGTGTGTGTGTGTGTGTGTGTGTGTGTGTGTGTGTGTGTGTGTGTGTGTGTGTGTGTGTGTGTGTGTGTGTGTGTGTGTGTGTGTGTGTGTGTCTGTGAGTGTATGTGTCTGAGTGTGTGTCTGAGTGTGTGTATGTCTGTGAGTGTGTGTGCCTGTGAGTGTATGTGCCTGTAAGTGTATGTGTATGTCTTAATTTGTATTTGTCTGTTGGTGTGTGTCTCTGGGTGTGTGTGTCTGTGAATGAGTGTGTGTGTATACGAGTGCATGTGTGTGTATGTCTCTACATGTCTGTGTGTGTGTATGTATGTGTGTCTGTTTATATGGGTCTCTGTGTGTATGTGTATTTGTATGTATGTGTGTGCCTACATGTATGTATGCCTGTATGTGTGTGTCATGTGTGTGTCATGTGTGTCTGCATGTGTATCTGTATGACTGCATGTGTGTGTATGTGTGGGGGGGGGCAGGGATGTGTGGGGGGTGGGGACGGCAATTTTCGCACCGGGCCCCGTGGTTTCTAGTTACACCTGACAAGGTTGCTTGAATAAAAAGCACACATTACTTGTATTTGCACCTATGCTTAGCTAAAAAAAGTTCAGAAACCCAAGAGTATATACAGTAGATGGATTGTTCTTAACATATTCCTGAAAACTATGGTTATAGTCTGACCGGCATCAGGGTTGTTGCTAGGATCAAAAAACACCTGGGATTTGAACCCAAAAAAATATTTGGTGACCCCTTCCTCACTCCTGGCCCCTACCCAAACCCCACCTGCCCAATTTCACAGCTTAACTCACATCTTGGCTCACTTAGACATAACAGACACTTACAGACACACACACATAGACACAGATGGGCAGACACAGACACGCACAAGAACACACAGACATAAAAGCAGACACACAGACAAGCACCAACATCCCCGGCATATGATTACGAATTGCTGAAACTTCAGTAACATGCCTGTGCAGTGTGCATTGTGCCAATAGCCTCTGAGTTCTGAGCCAGCCCCAGAACATGTGACTCAGTGCTGATTATAATAATTGGTCTACGTTATACCTGGGTGTTTTCAGGGGCCCTCTCTGAGCTCTAGCCTGGGTAAGCCTCCTATCCCAACACCCTTGCCATACATATGAAGGAAATGAAAAGTAGAATTTTCTCTAATTTCCTCATTATCTAAAGGAGCAAATTATTTACTGTTTTTAAATTATTTAAGAAGGATAATCCATCATGAATTCTCATTTTTGTAGAATCTGTGAAAAAGTCAATTACGCATATTGTGGAATAGAAGCTGATGATATGAGAACAATTCTAAAGGAGTGGCCACCATCTTGGAGCATCGATGGTTCCCTTGGTAAATTGCAGATGTCTGTAAACTACATTTAATATGAAGATCTACGAGCGATACGAATTGTAGAGCATAATGGGCATTTTAGCTCACAAACACCTGCAGTACTATTATCCACTGTGAATGTGAAATCAGAACTTGCACAGTGTCTTTTACTAAAGTCAGAATAGCTGGGAATTGAAAATGAAATCAAAATTTAGCCCAAAACAGCCAAATTGGAAAAAATTCTCAAAAACAATCCTTTTTTTCAACTGGGCTATTTTGTCCTTTGTATTTGAAATTCACTTTGAATTTACTTTGAATTCCCAGCTATTGCATCTTTAGTGACACTACTTTAGGAATAAAAGGAATAAAGTGTGTAAGGCGCTTCATGTGTGATAGTAATTGTGTCAACTAGTAAAAAAAAATGCTTCCACAAACACTCAATCAAATATCAAATAAGATAAAGTGGGTATACTAGCAAGTAAATAAGGGTTTATTTCCTTGCTAGTATAACCACTTTATCTTGTTTGAATACCTTAGGAAAGTTAATCAGTTTTAATATATTTTTAATAATATGGATGCACTCATAGGCATGCACAAGGAGTGCGCAATGTGTGCCTAAGCACACCCCAATGAGGGCCAGTTTTTCATCAATGTCTCCTACTAATGTCCCCATAGGCACTTTTGCATCACTTCTGGTTAGCTCAGGCTTCCCCAAACTCCGGCCCTCCAGATGTTGCTGAACTACAGCTCCCATGATTCTCAGCCTATCTATTTCATTCATCGAATCATAGGAGTTGTAGTTCAGCAACATCTGGAGGGCCGGAGATTGGGGAAGCCTGGGTTAGCTTGTGATGTTTTTATTGAAAAATAATAAGATTTCTGTATACATGAAGTTAATTATATTTATATATTTGGTTTAAGTTAAGCTGGTAATTTTCACTGGGTGCACACGTTAATGCAATGTGCTGTACACACTTATAGTTTGTCAAGGTTAGGTTCCCCAACACGCTAACTATAGGACTACCAGACAACCCAAGCTAGATGTATTACCGGTCCTTAAAGTGGCTGGACTAAACGTGAAGAAAAGTAAGGAGAGTAACAGAATAATCAGACGAGCCGAGGTCAGGGCAGGAGAAGGAAGAATAAACGAGAAACAAAGCCAAGGGTCAAGGAAGCCAGAAATTATGGATAACCAGAGACAAGCCGAAGTCAGAAACCAGGAAACACACAAGTATACAGAACGCACTCTCGGGCTACAATAGACCACGGCAGGGCAAGGAAGTGATGTAGGAGGGAGGTATAAATAGGGCTAAGAGAGATCTGATAGGCTAGGGAAGAGAATAGGAAAGATTATAAAAGGGTTACCAGGATTGCTGCAAAAAAATGGTACTCTCGCTTTAAGATGCCGCGCGTGCATGCCGCACGTCCATGGTCGCGCGCATCCGGGAGCGCGCGTGCGAGGTGTAGGAAGCTGCAGAGCCAGGAGAGCGGACGGCGGGACAGGAGCGGCATGGGCCGCGTGGTGGTATGACATAGTTGCATTAATATTGCCAATCGTTTTCATTTAAATTACATTTACTTATCGGACTTGCTCTTCCTCATTCACTATTGTTTTAATTATTGTATGTATTTAGTTTTATCACTAATGTAGCATATTAGAAGAACGAGCTTTGCCATTTCGAACTTTGTTGCCCTTGGGTTGGTACTTATTTAAAGTTTATTAAAATCAGCCAAACTGCTTTAATAAAGAGTTAGCAAAGCATAAAAAAAATATTATGCTACTTTGATTAAGCCAATGTTCTCTAAGGTGACAGCTTAATTCTAACTATGTTATCGGTTTCTATAATAAATTGGGAATAGATGTTACAGGAATATAATTGGCCACAAACTTGTGTTCCAGTTGTTATGAACGTGCTATTATAATGAAGCATTGCGTACCATAGGCTGTTTGGATGTTTCTGCTTTAAAGGGTCAGTGTGTCCAAATTAAATTCTTAAAATGTATAGGAACACAGAAACATGTATTTTATTGCTAATGAAAGAAATATCTAATTAAATCTGCCAATTTCCTCTCTAAACATTTTTTATATTTTTATTATATTTCTTCTCCAAATCTACCGATGCAAGCTTGTTTTTTTAAGGTATTTGTATTTGATCATCTCTGCTGGAAGGTTGGTCAATGCATCTACAATGCTTTCTGTAGCAAACCATTTCACATCAGAGACATAACGTTCTTTTTTTAGAATACTGACATGCAGAAACAGAGTTGTCTGAAGTTACATACACAAAGTGGTTTTGTATGTCACAAACTTTGCATTATTTCCAATTTCATTGCTTTTAAAATAAAAAAATAAATGTCATGTTCAAAGCTAACCTAAAAAGTAATAAGGGAAAAACATTTAGAAGGACACATTTGTTCTCTTGGTACAAGTCAGGGTTGGTACTGAATTGCAGTAAAAGCCTCTGTGCCTTCATGCAGATTAATGATGTCATATGAAATTGAAAAATATGTAATGGTGTAATTGAATTTTCAAGCTAAATGGAATATTGTGTCTGTTCAATTATGCCTTTTACGTTTAAAGTGGATTTCAAACTATTCCTTCCACTACACAGGCAGGAGACTTTGGGATCTATCCACTAAAACGTTGGTAACCGATTTTTACACTAATTTAACAGTGTTAATACAATTTCACCATGTGTTACTGAGTTGGTAATTCTTTCCTAACATATATATATACAGCTTATCATAATGCACTGATTAGTGAACAATACCCCTACTTAATCACCAACTTTTAAAAGCTAGCTGATCTGGATCTATGCCACTTCACACATTGATGGTATAGCTGTGTGCCAAAAATTCCTGGTACAAGACAATTCTGCCACTGAACCTGTATCTAAAACCATACTGTTCATCCTTTCCCACAACTACCTTCCTTTTGGGCAGGATCTCGATCAAACCATGGGTACGGCAATGGGTACACAAAAAGCCCATCAATATGCCAATTTGTTCATTGTAAAACTGGAACTGAATTATCTATCCACCTGTCACTCCAAACCACTAACCTATCTGCACTACATAGATGATATAACCGTTGAAAAGAGGAATTCAGTAGAAATTTCCAACATTCAATGTGACACACAAGACCTAATATCATTTTCCTAGACAGTGACCTTGAAGCGATACTGTCAAGGCCACATCCATTTTTCTTTAACCCTTCTCCCAACTTCCCAAGTTTCTGCACATGCCCACTTGTAGATTTTAACATTCGAAAGACAAATGAACAAATAGAAATTACAACAAATTAAACCAATGAAAGAATGCTGAAAAAAAATCTCAAAGAAAAAAATATTCACAAATTTACCTGTCAAAGCACTCTGAATGGTTCTCTCTCTGAGTCAAATTGCACAGGCTGAGTAGGCTTTATAAGCTCAGTCTGATCTGCAAAGCTCAGTCTGCGCAGAGCGCTCCCTGGGTGAATATGAGGGGGGGAGGGTTGTGATAGTGAACTGGTCTTTTTTATTTTAATAGGCCTGGTCTATTAATTTTGAAGATGGTAAAAAAAGAAGACATATAATCGCAGCTATTCATTTTTTATGTATTTAGTTTATTGCACACTCACTATTATTAGGTGTTTATTGGGGAGGTGACTACGTGCTTGGGGAGGTGACTACGTGCTTTTTACAATTAACCCCCACCTGACGCCAATGGGTGGGGGCTGGGGGACGACAATATGTTCCCCCCATATTACTTAGGGTTCCCATCTGCTGCTAATTGGTGAGAGCTAGGGGTGGGGGGCGCAATAGGACCACCCCATTATCATAATCCTAATGGGTAGGGTTGGGGGGTCACTAGGTCCCCATTTATTTTAAAAGCCCCAATCGCGAACACCCCGCCTGTTCATTGTTTCACTAGGTGCCACACCATAGGAGTATGGAGGACCGGTGCTGGGTCCCCTTTTTTGGATTGCATGTCTACTCACTGTTTAGTAGACATGCAGGGAGTAGAATTTTGATCTTTCAGGTTTTTAGTAGATAGCTCTCTAATACTTGTGGGATTGCCATCCCACAATGATATCAAGTTATGGAGTTAACCACTAAACAGCTGCAAGATGTATTCTTCAAAATTAACAGGGACACTGTAGGCACCCAGACCACTTCAGCTAATTGAAGTGGTCTGTGTGCTGTGACCCTTTTGCACTTAGTGCTGCAATGTATGTAAAACATTGCAGTTCCAGAGAAACTGCAATGTTTACATTGCAGCTTTAAGTCTGCCCTCTGTGGCTGTCTAACAGACAGCCACTAGAGGGCTTCCGGAATCCAAACTGACTTTTGGCCCGTTATCTGATACTGGGTGTCCTCACAGACCTCCAGCGTCAGAGTTTCCCCATAGGAAAGCATTGAATAATGCTTTCCTGTGGGGTGGTCTAATGCATGCGCTTTAGGTCTCCCCCGCCGGCTGAAGTCGGCAGGGGAGGAGCGTGGGTGGAGCCTGACCCAATGATGAGGGACATCGGCGCTGGATACAGGTAAGTGACTGAAGGGGTTTTTCAGGCCTGCGGGAGGGGGGCCCCGAAGTAGGGGGGCACTCCAGGAGCCTTTAGTGTCAGGAAAAGGGGTTTGTTTTCCTGGCACTATAGGATCCCTTTTATTTCAGAACAGAAAATAATGATTTAATTCTGATTAAATTTTTTCCAAAAATGAATAGAAAAATGGTCAACATTTGGTATGAACGAAACAATCATTTCAGTGGCACCCTTGTCTACATTACAGAATATTCAGAAAGGGCGAAAGGAGGTAATGCGAGAATACAGAGGAAAGGTGAGTATTACTGGAAAACTTTCCTAGACACAGGAAGCAGTAAAAAAAAGTCAGGCGTAGGAAATGAACATAGAGCAAAGTAGTCCTTTGTCTTATGTTTCTAGTTATAAATACCTGAAAAATGAAAAAAAAAAAACAGAGTAGGAAAAAGGAAAAGAAGAGGAAGCAATTGGGGAAAAGTAAGTACGGTGTGACAGTGGTGCTTTAAAAATAACTCTAGTCAGATATCACACTACTGGAAACTGACTGACAGACCCCAGATAGACACAAAATGTGATCAGCTACAACCAGGCGGTAAGATATAACTGGATCTGTTCAGACACAATGTAATGCCTCAGGAGAGATTTCATAAACAAGATGTATGGCTCCAGGATTACATATATCTAAATGTAGAGAGCCAGCAATATTCTCAGAAAAAAACCCTCCTGTTTACAGAAGAGATGTGAGATGTGAGTACATCTATACTACAGGAACAGAGGGTATGAGAACGCTGAAAATGGGCAAAAGCTCTAGAAACCTCAATGGCACCTAATGTGTTATTACAGAGACAACCTATGCCATGTGCATTTCAGACTTTTCCTTCCCATAAGGTCAGTCCAGATTCAAATTACCAGCAGGTTCCCTCTGCATGAGAGATACAGAAACCCTGGACAATTGTTTTGGCCTTCTTTAGGCCTCGACATTGAGGTGTAGCTGGTACCCTCTGGACACAGTGAGCACAGGGTCCACGTCTGGATTACCCTTTTAACTTTGGGAGAGTCTAAGTTAATGCACTGCAACAAAAAACAAAGAATATTAGAGATCAGAGAGTGGGCAATAGCTCAGAGAAACCTCAACAGCATGCTCATCGGTTAGTCCCTGCTCAGATCTCAAACTTGTTTTTACTTACTTGTGCTATTACAGAAACAACCAATACCATTTGCATATGAGAATGATCTGAAACATTTATACTACAGACAAGGGAAATAGACTAACCTTTATATAAAATGTTTTCTTCCATGAGATACAATATTAATAAACAAAAAAATACACTTCTCTATCATGGACTTTGCATTTTGAACATTACATTCACTGTACTAATGGAACTGCTACACATCCAGAGAGAGAACATCTTGGCATCTGAAATGAATATTTCAATATTGGATTAAACCAAAATAGGGGCCTTGGTTATTCACCAGTAGTGAGTCAAATCACGCATTTTTGTTTCCACAGCTTGCATCAGCTTACAGTTGTGCATTGTTAAGATGCAAAATGCACAAAAAATTAAAAACGACAGCTCTTTTATTTATCATATAAGTTGAAAGTTTAAATGCATGTAAATGAGAAAATTATTGCTATGATAAGTAATAGTTGCTGAAGTGATATTTTTATAAAATGTGCTCTGATTGTATCTTGTCTCTGTCGGCAAAACCTTAATGTACATTAAATTCGCATCAGCACTAGATTAAACTAGTGTTTAGATTTCACTCAAATAGAGCAATTACCGAGTCAGCAGTTTCAGCTCTCCATGTTAGAAAGCTGTAAATTTAAATTACAAAGCTGTGTATAGCCAGCCTGTAACCCTTTAAACTCCATACCGTGTTACATTTTAAAAATTGTCATCATCCCACCAGTTTCCAACATGACCTTGGAATTCTTATAGAACACAATTTCAGAAAAGAAGGATAATATATACCTACTTATAGTCAGCAGATGGACATGCAAAGAGCAAAGGATAGTAAATAATGAAAATGGTGTTCCTGCTGATAGTTTCAGGTGAGATAAATAAGCCAGATTTGCTAAACTCCATAATCTTCACTACAATCATAAATTCCTAACAGTATAATCTTAAATGTTGGGTGCATAGCTTTTCTTCTGAAGACAAAGGCTACTTTATTTGACTCTCCTCCTCCTCCCTCAATAAAAACTTCAGGTTCACCTGCAAGAAACCTTATAATAATGAAATCTACTCAAGCCCCCCAAAAACTGCCAGTAGCTAAAAGAGGTGTGAATAACGCTTCCCTATATGTAATCAGATGGAAGAATATAGGTGTGGTGGACACATAGAGAATGCTACCTACCGACTACCTACCGGCTAGTTTGGCGGAGGAAGAATAATGTTTTCAACATTTGTGCTAGACCCTTTAGCTTTAGTAAAGGGTTATTTTAATGATGCATGATAAAAATACATTTTAGACAATTTGGATTTTCCACCTTTGTGGCAGCAGTTTGGGGAAGGCCCTCTACAGTTCCAGCATGACTGGGCTTCTACAAACAAACGTGAGTTCAATGAAGACATGGTTTGATGCGTGTGGTGTGGAGGAACTGCATATGCATGATCTGTACATAGAGCTCATGCCTCAACTCCACTGAACACATTTGGGAGGCTAGCACTCAACTCCATATTAATACCCATGGTTTTGAATGGGATGTCCAAGCTCATATAGTTGTGAAGGTCAGGTGTCCACATTTTCTACAGATACTGATGGACACAATACCACATTAATCCATGTACTGCTCCATATTTACTACAACTCAACAAGGTACCACTGTCCTTCAATGGACAAATCTAACCTACTACTATTTCCACTCTATGATAATTTCTATTCTTTGGGGGGCAGGGAGGATAAATCTCTATTTCATCAGTTCTTCTCTTGACTTAAATAATCATTGCCTTATTTTGCCATATTTTATTAAATATGTCACATGAGCACCAATATTTAACAATTGAACAATTGAAGAAAAAAATATATATTTTATTTGTAAAATATGCAATCTTAAATTTGACTTCCTAACTCTAATTATATATTTCTCAGATTGTATGAAAACCTTAACTATATCCTGAGAAGAACCATAAACTCTTAAATTTGACTTGCAAAAATAATTAATTTTAAATGTCTAAATTATTTCTCCTGAAAACGATACCCTCAATTTCTTTATTTATATTTACTAAGGTAAGTAAACAGTACCGATAAATTACAAAGCTAAGTGTAATATAAATTACATTATAAGTGTAATATAAATTAGCATTTAATCCTATTTCTAGAAACATTTAAACTGTGCAGTTTAGGTTGTGAAATAATGTATCATCAGGGCAGGATTAACATAGGGGCTGATGGAGCTGCAGCTACATGCTCATGGAATACGCCCATTGATTTTTGTGTGGACTGGCTAACAATAAAATTAGTTCAGGTAAAGCTGACTTTACACATTATGCAAATGCTCCTGCTGCTTCATTCTCTATAACACTGTGGCATGTTCCCTTGCTTCTACACTCACTACATTGAGTGGTCATTGGCATGATTGGCATTCCCGTCAGGCTGGCCTTCCAATTCTTCGGGCAGACATACCACCTTTTTTGGGCATGTTTGGCTCTTTGGGCTATGCCAGTTGTGTGATTTGCATCAGTGGCCCACCCTTTTATCCCACCCCCTGACGTCCTGCTTCACCAGCCACTGCTGTTAGGAGGGTATGGACTTACTTGAGAGATGAAAGCGAAAGATTAGCATAGGGTACGTGTTTTCTGATTGTTATATCATTTTAGTTTTCCTCCAGCTCCACCTCCACCAGATACATGATGCTTGGGAGATAGGACTTTTAGTGTTTTCTGTCAGTAAGATTCTGTAATTAAGCCCGTCATAATTGTCAGCACCAGGCCCAATGGGTTTTTAATTTGGCCCTGAGTATCAAAGATTCACTTTTACCTTCATTCACTTGACTTTTATTATCATGCTATCGATACATATGTGATCCATATACATATATATGATCAGTACTTTATCATATAATTTCAAATTGTTATTTTTTTTTT
>OW240913.1:343405089-343497907 GCA_933207985.1 Pelobates cultripes
AAGTAATTACAAGGAGGCACACCGCAAAATCCTAGAAACGTAAAGCAAACATGAATGAAAATTAGATCACAATGTTTATTGTGCTCACGCACAACTCTGTTCCCAGAAGAGTCCAAGAGAAAGTAAATTTGCAGTAAAATGAACGAGTAAACACAACCAATAAAACATAAACAAAGTTTCCTTATTCAATAAATAAAAACCTGTACAAAAAATCACACATAGATCAAAAATAAAAAGAGAACCTGTCAGACTGCCATATCCTCACATCATAATTAGGTCTGGTACACATAAAATCACAAGAATCCTAATATAAATAATAATTGTAATCACCAATACACAATGGAAAATTACTAACTAAACAAAAAACAAACAACAAAAATTGATGAGCAGAAATCATCATTAATAAGTTATTTGAAATGCACAAGATCAAAACAAATACATATCAGAAAATAAATGGAAAAATCCATTAAGTGTCAGAAGAAAGAAATGTCAAAACACAATCCCAACATTTCGACTGAAAGCCTTTATCATGCTCCCTTGCATGCTATACATAGAAAAACAAAGACAAAAAATTTCAAAGATAAGAACAGGTATTCATTTAGTGTGGTGCAATAAGAGATATTGAGGTTGGAATGTAAGTAGGGAATGAGCAACCCTGCCAACCATAGTATTTACTTGTTTCAGAAGTGGCATGAAATAGTTCACCGTTAAACAGACAAACGTTAATAGTAAAAGTTCTCCTTATTTTGTAAGCAGTGTGCACAAAGCCAATGCAATACAAAGCAATGTTTAAGCTGAGATAAAATGCACATTTGAATACTCTCTTTTTGATGTCCCTTCAGTGAAAGTTTGGTGTATATCCGATGTCATGGGCGAGAGTAACACACATTTGAAGTTTTATCGGGTTGCCACAAGATTCGTTGCCAGGATTGACAGGGGATAAAAATATAAAAAATATAGTCCTCTAGGCGGCTGTAGGGTGTACTGGGAAGGGTGCTCTCAGGTGGGCAAGTAAGGCACAACCTCAGAAAACAAAACAAAAAATTCCAACCAACAGCGGTATACTCAGGAGATTAACCCTGCAAAGGCCAGTAGGATTTTGAGACCATCACAAACATGTTATTGTGCATTACACAATAACAGTGCACAAAATAAATAAATAAATATATATATATATATATATATATATATATATATATATATATATATATATATATATATATATTGCTGCATATTTGGATGACCTACTCAACAAGAGGCCAGCCATGTCTGCATATTTTCCGAGCATATGATAGTGACTGGATTTGAACAACGCGTTCTGAAACCTTGTGCTGTTTAGCAGTTTTCAGTGAGTAATATGCTGGAACAAATTTCACAAACACCTGACTCTCCCTAGTCTTACATTATCTGGGTGGTGCGGTACTCTTACAATGCTGCACTCACCAAGTCTAAGATCCGATACTTGAATAGGAGAATATTTCAAATATTTAGAATGCAAATGTTAAGAAAAATCCACTGACTGTAGATATAAACTCCATGGAGTTTATTCCCTAAAACACAGAATTCTAATGAATTGAAAAAAGAAATGCAGAAGTTGGATGTTATATTCGAATCAGCACCTTTTCCCTAAAATGTTGTAGTTCACTACAAAGAATTTATTTCAGTTTTAATAACAGAAGTGTTAGCACATGCCAGTATTAGATCTGCTCTATATTGTGAATAAACAAGGCATATTTTCATATGTTTAACTGCAACGAGTAGCTGAAATATGGCATATGCGTTTATTTTGAACACGCCAAATTAGTATCTGTCATTGCAAAAAAATGCAATATTTGCTGCAATCAATTCTAGTTTTCAATGTCACAGCTATTTAAAAAATGTACACCTAATTAACTAATGCAAGAATTAAAAAATAAATATGGTCATAACATATTAATTCCAATATTAGGTATATGGAAGTAGTTATTGTGAAATAATTGTTTAAATTATTGTGTTTATAAAATTAAAATTCACTATATTTAAGCGTTAGAGAATATTAATAAACCCATGTAGTTTTTTTATTTTTCCAGTAGTTTTTATTTCAGATATTAGAAAAAAGAGCAATTCTACAAATAACTAGTATACTGTTAAATAATATGATACTTTTCTATAGGTTCTGTTTTAATAACGGACTAAATCAGGATTATTTTTGACAGCAGCTTTCTGCTTGTAATAAAGTTCCAAATAATAGCTTAAGATTGTATTTAACATACAGCAGACTTCCTGATGCTAATATGGTACAACTGAAATAGCCAGGGGCCTAAAGGAGGATGCCAGTGATCTATATTAACAGAGTTATTCACTAACGTGAGAATTCAAAGTGAATTCCAAATTTAAGTTTATAGAAGCCAAAAGGGAAAAATTCTCGAAGTCGGACTTCCAGTTCAGCGTCTCTGTTCTTAAATTTGAAATTCACTTTGAATTCTCAGTTTAATTAATAACCCTGTAAGTCACCAATGATATCCATTATCCAAAAGAGGGCACTTACATTTGCCAAGGTGCATGACATTTCTGCTATCCTCCCTTTCCTTTTTTGCTCATGCTAAAACACTCTCAGATAGCATAACACAATGTGAACTACTTTAATGAGACACTCACAGGGCACTTTCGAGGGACTTATCTCTAGTGACCCTAGAATCAGGACACCAGAGTACCAACATATAATGTCAGAATGCTAACACAGGGACTCTCCAAGCAAATATGGGAGATTGAAGAGTTATGCTTAATGGTTTTAGATGTTTTTTTGGGAGTAAAGGACAGTAGATATTAGTATATTTGCCATTTGCAATAATATAATTTTGTTACTGTATTACTACACTGCGATCATTGCATCTTATACAGAAAATAGTATTATCTTAAAATATTCTTCATCTTTCATATCAATGCTATATTTCATTACACGACCGACTGATACATGCCCTCTCCTTCCCCCCACCCCCCAATCCTCTATCTATGGCTTCGATTTAATATTGTTGGTTCAGCTTTTCAAATTGGATAATGTTTTAAAATGACTTAATATGTTGAGAAATATTTTGATTTTTTTATTATTTATTTTCAATTCTTTACTTAGCATCCAGTGCAATACACAAGAAAATGTAATCCAGTTCATAAGTGATAGCACCAGCATTTTGTAATAAGAAAACAACACACATCACACAAAGAACAAAAAGGAAAAACAATCCCCCCACAAGCCAATGAACCAATGAACCAATGAATGTCTATAGAATCCAATAGGATTAGGAAAAGAACGAATGTGCAATTTTCATTCAACCTCCGTAATCATCCCTTGGATACGGAATCTTTTCATTTGCTGGTGGAGTTATGCAACATAGCAATGAGATTCCATTATGTGAATATCAGTAATTTTAGCAATAACCAATAAAGCAGACAGTTAAATCTGCAGCCAATTAGAGGCCTTATGGGCAGCCAAGGTAATCTTATCATTCATCTTTTGGCGGTGAATAGGAAAACCCTCCTATGGTATGGACAATAAAAAGAACAAGGGGTCTAATTGTAAGGGTCTATGAATTTAAAATGGAAGGCCGGAATAGTCAAATTGGAAAAAAATCTCCTAGTCAGCTATACGTCCAGTTTGATTACCATGGTCTTAATTTTGAAATTCACGTAAAATTCTGGACAATTCCCACTTTCTTCAATAGCCATGTACGCTTCACATAGATTGCGTTCTATTTATTCACAACTATTTGCTTTGATCTATGCTGAACTACCTCAACTCCTCTATTTGTGTCTTCATTGAAAAACACCCACAATGTTTATCCCTCCAGATTCTGATCTAGTTAAAAGTTATAAGATAAGTTTTATTTTTTTTAAAAACTGAACTTTCCAGTCAGGTAAATTTACTGCTCAAATACCCCAGGGTTTTAGTTAATGTTAATTTGTGCATGAAATACTTTGAAGTGGGCATAGAATGCAAAATATCTTTATTTGCATATGGAATCAAATTATGAAAGTTAAAGTAGGAGAAAAAAAAAATCTTTCTTCTTCCCCGGGAGATAACATACAGGTTTGAGCATATAAATAAAGATAAGTCGTGGTTAATGTAAGGTCATGATCCTGGAAAATAAAAACAAACATTGTATTGAACTAGAAATAGTGCAATAAGGTACCAGTAAATATGTACAAGAGCATAGGTGCAGATACATTAGGTAATTAGTCTAGATATATTTTGTCCAAAGTAGTACAGACAAAATGAGTCTTCAATGATTCGGAAAAGTTTTCTAATTCAGATATTTTGGCTAAAATTTTACATATTGATTGACAATTACTACAACTTGTTATTGACTGAACACTATAAGACAATGGAGAACAAATCTATTCTTAGTTGTGCTGACAGTGGTGTACCTACCATGGTTGCAGAGGTCGCAGCTGCAACCGCACCCCTCATTCCAGGGGGCCCAGCCGCAGCCATGACCCCTGCGACCATGGGCCACCTGGATACCTCCTGGGTGTCTGGCAGGAGGGTAGATCTGTGCTGCTCCCCTGCTCACTAAGAGAGCACTTCCTGTCAGACTGGGATGCAGCCCCCCATGCTCCTCCTGTCATAGGGGGGCCCCAGAGGTGGCCAAGGACCCCCCTGGCGGGCGGCTGTGTTCCCGGCAGAGGTGGCGAGGGTGCTGTGTTCTCCCTGCCCTGCTCCACCTGCCGCCTCTGCCGGGAACACAGCTGCCCACCTGACTGAAGCCCTAGTGGACCCCAGGGACAGATCCATGCCAGCTCTCCAGGTAGGGAGGCTGGGTGGACATTTTTTCATTTAAAAAATATTAATCACTTGTGTGTGTGTGTGTGTCTGAGAGTGTATGTGTCTGTGAGTGTATGTGTGGGTGTCTGAGTGTGTGTGTGTGTGTGAGTGTATGTGTCTGTTAGTGTGTGTATGTGTGTGTGTATGTGTGTGTGTCTGTGAGTGCATGTGTCTGAGTGTGTGTATGTCTGTGAGTGTGTGTCTGAGTGTGTGTGCCTGTGAGTGTATGTGCCTGTAAGTGTATGTGTATGTCTTAATTTGTGTGTGTCTGTGGGTGTGTGTCTCTGAGTGTGTGTGTCTGTGAATGAGTGTGTGTGTGTATACGAGTGCATGTGTGTGTATGTGTGTGTGTGTCTCTACATGTCTGTGTGTGTGTATGTATGTGTGTCTGTTTGTATGGGTCTCTGTGTGTATGTGTGTTTGTATGTATGTGTGTGCCTACATGTGTGTGTCATGTGTGTGTCATGTGTGTGTCTGCATGTGTATCTGTATGACTGCATGTGTGTGTGTGTGGGGGGCAGGGATGTGTGGGGAGTGGGGACGGCAATTTTCGCAACGGGCCCCGTGGTTTCTAGTTACACCTGACAAGGTCGCTTGAATAAAAAGCACACATTACTTGTATTTGCACCTATGCTTAACTAAAAAAAGTTCAGAAACCCAAGAGTATATGCAATAGATGGATTGTTCTTAACATAATCCTGAAAACTATGGTTATAGTCTGACCGGCATCAGGGTTATTGGTAGGATCAAAAAACACCTGGGATTTGAACCCAAAAAAATATTTGGTGACCCCTTCCTCACTCCTGGCCCCCACCCAAACCCCACCTGCCCAATTTCACAGCTTAACACACATCTTGGCTCACTCAGACATAACAGACACTTACAGACACACACACATAGACACAGATGGGCAGACACAGACACACACAAGAACACACAGACATAAAAGCAGACACACAGACAGGCACCAACATCCCCGGCATATGATTACGAATTGCTGAAACTTCAGTAACATGCCTGTGCAGTGTGCATTGTGCCAATAGCCTCTGAGTTCTGAGCCAGCCCCAGGACATGTGACTCAGTGCTGATTATAATAATTGGTCTACTTTATACCTGGGTGTTTTCAGTGGCCCTCTCTGAGCTCTAGCCTGGGTAAGCCTCCTTTCCCAACACCCTTGCCATACATATGAAGGAAATGAAAAGTAGAATTTTCTCTAATTTCCTCATTATCTAAAGGAGCAAATTATTTACTGTTTTTAAATTATTTAAGAAGGATAATCCATCATGAATTCTAATTTTTGTAGAATCTGTGAAAAAGTCAATTACCCATATTGTGGAATAGAAGCTGATGATATGAGAACAATTCTAAAGGAGTGGCCACCATCTTGGAGCATCGATGGTTCCCTTGGTAAATTGCAGATGTCTGTAAACTACATCTAATATGAAGATCTACGAGCGATAGGCATTGTAGAGCATAATGGGCATTTTAGCTCACAAACACCTGCAGTACTATTATCCACTGTGAATGTGAAATCAGAACTTGCACAGTGTCTTTTACTAAAGTCAGAATAGCTGGGAATTGAAAATGAAGTCAAAATTTAGCCCAAAACAGCCAAATTGGAAAAAATTCTCAAAAACAATCCTTTTTTTCAACTGGGCTATTTTGTCCTTTGTATTTGAAATTCACTTTAAATTTACTTTGAATTCCCAGTAGTGATGTCCCGAACTGTTCGCGAACTGTTTGCCACGGACAGTTCGCCGCGAACTCCCGGCAGCTGACACATTCCAGCCAATCAGCAGCAGACCCTCCCTCCCAGACCCTCCCACCTCCTGGACAGCATCCATTTTAAAGCTGCATTCTTAGTGAGCTGTCCAGGAGGTGGGAGGGTCTGGGAGGGACTGCTGCTGATTGGCTGGAATGTGTCAGCTGACGGGAGTCCATGGCGAACCGTTCGCGGCGAACAGTTCGGGACATCACTAATTCCCAGCTTTTGTATCTTTAGTGACACTACTTTAGGAAAAAAAGGAATAAAGTGTGTAAGGCGCTTCACGTGTGATAGTAATTGTGTCAACTAGTAAAAAAATGCTTCTACAAACATCAAATATCAAATAAGATAAAGTGGGTATACTAGCAAGTAAATAAGGGTTTATTTCCTTGCTAGTATAACCACTTTATCTTGTTTGAATACCTTAGGAAAGTTAATCAGTTTTAATATATTTTTAATAATATGGATGCACTCATAGGCATGCACAAGGAGTGCGCAATGTGTGCCTAAGCACACCCCAATGAGGGCCAGTTTTTCATCAATGTCTCCTACTAATGTCCCCATAGGCACTTTTGCATCACTTCTGGTTAGCTCAGGCTTCCCCAAACTCCGGCCCTCCAGATGTTGCTGAACTACAGCTCCCATGATTCTCAGCCTATCTATTTCATTCATCGAATCATAGGAGTTGTAGTTCAGCAACATCTGGAGGGCCGGAGATTGGGGAAGCCTGGGTTAGCTTGTGATGTTTTTATTGAAAAATAATAAGATTTCTGTATACATGAAGTTAATTATATTTATATATTTGGTTTAAGTTAAGCTGGTAATTTTCACTGGGTGCACACGTTAATGCAATGTGCTGTACACACTTATAGTTTGTCAAGGTTAGGTTCCCCAACACGCTAACTATAGGACTACCAGACAACCCAAGCTAGATGTATTACCGGTCCTTAAAGTGGCTGGACTAAACGTGAAGAAAAGTAAGGAGAGTAACAGAATAATCAGACGAGCCGAGGTCAGGGCAGGAGAAGGAAGAATAAACGAGAAACAAAGCCAAGGGTCAAGGAAGCCAGAAATTATGGATAACCAGAGACAAGCCGAAGTCAGAAACCAGGAAACACACAAGTATACAGAACGCACTCTCGGGCTACAATAGACCACGGCAGGGCAAGGAAGTGATGTAGGAGGGAGGTATAAATAGGGCTAAGAGAGATCTGATAGGCTAGGGAAGAGAATAGGAAAGATTATAAAAGGGTTACCAGGATTGCTGCAAAAAAATGGTACTCTCGCTTTAAGATGCCGCGCGTGCATGCCGCACGTCCATGGTCGCGCGCATCCGGGAGCGCGCGTGCGAGGTGTAGGAAGCTGCAGAGCCAGGAGAGCGGACGGCGGGACAGGAGCGGCATGGGCCGCGTGGTGGTATGACATAGTTGCATTAATATTGCCAATCGTTTTCATTTAAATTACATTTACTTATCGGACTTGCTCTTCCTCATTCACTATTGTTTTAATTATTGTATGTATTTAGTTTTATCACTAATGTAGCATATTAGAAGAACGAGCTTTGCCATTTCGAACTTTGTTGCCCTTGGGTTGGTACTTATTTAAAGTTTATTAAAATCAGCCAAACTGCTTTAATAAAGAGTTAGCAAAGCATAAAAAAAATATTATGCTACTTTGATTAAGCCAATGTTCTCTAAGGTGACAGCTTAATTCTAACTATGTTATCGGTTTCTATAATAAATTGGGAATAGATGTTACAGGAATATAATTGGCCACAAACTTGTGTTCCAGTTGTTATGAACGTGCTATTATAATGAAGCATTGCGTACCATAGGCTGTTTGGATGTTTCTGCTTTAAAGGGTCAGTGTGTCCAAATTAAATTCTTAAAATGTATAGGAACACAGAAACATGTATTTTATTGCTAATGAAAGAAATATCTAATTAAATCTGCCAATTTCCTCTCTAAACATTTTTTATATTTTTATTATATTTCTTCTCCAAATCTACCGATGCAAGCTTGTTTTTTTAAGGTATTTGTATTTGATCATCTCTGCTGGAAGGTTGGTCAATGCATCTACAATGCTTTCTGTAGCAAACCATTTCACATCAGAGACATAACGTTCTTTTTTTAGAATACTGACATGCAGAAACAGAGTTGTCTGAAGTTACATACACAAAGTGGTTTTGTATGTCACAAACTTTGCATTATTTCCAATTTCATTGCTTTTAAAATAAAAAAATAAATGTCATGTTCAAAGCTAACCTAAAAAGTAATAAGGGAAAAACATTTAGAAGGACACATTTGTTCTCTTGGTACAAGTCAGGGTTGGTACTGAATTGCAGTAAAAGCCTCTGTGCCTTCATGCAGATTAATGATGTCATATGAAATTGAAAAATATGTAATGGTGTAATTGAATTTTCAAGCTAAATGGAATATTGTGTCTGTTCAATTATGCCTTTTACGTTTAAAGTGGATTTCAAACTATTCCTTCCACTACACAGGCAGGAGACTTTGGGATCTATCCACTAAACTGTTGGTAACCGATTTTTACACTAATTTAACAGTGTTAATACAATTTCACCATGTGTTACTGAGTTGGTAATTATTTCCTAATATATATATATATTCACTAACCAGTGCTTTATGATAAGCTATATATATATATATATACAGCTTATCATAAACCACTGGTTAGTGAACAATACCCCTACTTAATCACCAACTTTTAAAAGCTAGCTGATCTGGATCTATGCCATATAACACCATTCTGGCCACTTCACACATTGATGGGATAGCTGTGTGCCAAAAATTCCTGGTACAAGACAATTCTGCCACTGAACCTGTATCTAAAACCATGCTGTTCATCCTTTCCCACAACTACCTTCCTTTTGGGCAGTATCTCGATCATCAAACCATGGGTACGGCAATGGGTACACAAAAAGCCCATCAATATGCCAATTTGTTCATTGTAAAACTGGAACTGAATTATCTATCCACCTGTCACTCCAAACCACTAACCTATCTGCACTACATAGATGATATTATAACCGTTGAAAAGAGGAATTCAGTAGAAATTTCAAACATTCAATGTGACACTCAAGACCTAATATAATTTCCCTAGACAGTGACCTTGAAGCGGCACTGTCAAGGCCACATCCATTTTTCTTTAACCCTTCTCCCAACTTCCCAAGTTTCTGCACATGCCCACTTGTAGATTTTAACATTCGAAAGACAAATGAACAAATAGAAATTACAACAAATTAAACCAATGAAAGAATGCTGAAAAAAAATCTCAAAGAAAAAAATATTCACAAATTTACCTGTCAAAGCACTCTGACTGGTTCTCTCTCTGAGTCAAATTGCACAGGCTGAGTAGGCTTTATAAGCTCAGTCTGATCTGCAAAGCTCAGTCTGCGCAGAGCGCTCCCTGGGTGAATATGAGGGGGGGAGGGTTGTGATAGTGAACTGGTCTTTTTTATTTTAATAGGCCTGGTCTATTAATTTTGAAGATGGTAAAAAAAGAAGACATATAATCGCAGCTATTCATTTTTTATGTATTTAGTTTATTGCACACTCACTATTATTAGGTGTTTATTGGGGAGGTGACTACGTGCTTGGGGAGGTGACTACGTGCTTTTTACAATTAACCCCCACCTGACGCCAATGGGTGGGGGCTGGGGGACGACAATATGTTCCCCCCATATTACTTAGGGTTCCCATCTGCTGCTAATTGGTGAGAGCTAGGGGTGGGGGGCGCAATAGGACCACCCCATTATCATAATCCTAATGGGTAGGGTTGGGGGGTCACTAGGTCCCCATTTATTTTAAAAGCCCCAATCGCGAACACCCCGCCTGTTCATTGTTTCACTAGGTGCCACACCATAGGAGTATGGAGGACCGGTGCTGGGTCCCCTTTTTTGGATTGCATGTCTACTCACTGTTTAGTAGACATGCAGGGAGTAGAATTTTGATCTTTCAGGTTTTTAGTAGATAGCTCTCTAATACTTGTGGGATTGCCATCCCACAATGATATCAAGTTATGGAGTTAACCACTAAACAGCTGCAAGATGTATTCTTCAAAATTAACAGGGAAACTGTAGGCACCCAGACCACTTCAGCTAATTGAAGTGGTCTGTGTGCTGTGACCCTTTTGCACTTAGTGCTGCAATGTATGTAAAACATTGCAGTTCCAGAGAAACTGCAATGTTTACATTGCAGCTTTAAGTCTGCCCTCTGTGGCTGTCTAACAGACAGCCACTAGAGGGCTTCCGGAATCCAAACTGACTTTTGGCCCGTTATCTGATACTGGGTGTCCTCACAGACCTCCAGCGTCAGAGTTTCCCCATAGGAAAGCATTGAATAATGCTTTCCTGTGGGGTGGTCTAATGCATGCGCTTTAGGTCTCCCCCGCCGGCTGAAGTCGGCAGGGGAGGAGCGTGGGTGGAGCCTGACCCAATGATGAGGGACATCGGCGCTGGATACAGGTAAGTGACTGAAGGGGTTTTTCAGGCCTGCGGGAGGGGGGCCCCGAAGTAGGGGGGCACTCCAGGAGCCTTTAGTGTCAGGAAAAGGGGTTTGTTTTCCTGGCACTATAGGATCCCTTTTATTTCAGAACAGAAAATAATGATTTAATTCTGATTAAATTTTTTCCAAAAATGAATAGAAAAATGGTCAACATTTGGTATGAACGAAACAATCATTTCAGTGGCACCCTTGTCTACATTACAGAATATTCAGAAAGGGCGAAAGGAGGTAATGCGAGAATACAGAGGAAAGGTGAGTATTACTGGAAAACTTTCCTAGACACAGGAAGCAGTAAAAAAAAGTCAGGCGTAGGAAATGAACATAGAGCAAAGTAGTCCTTTGTCTTATGTTTCTAGTTATAAATACCTGAAAAATGAAAAAAAAAAAAACAGAGTAGGAAAAAGGAAAAGAAGAGGAAGCAATTGGGGAAAAGTAAGTACGGTGTGACAGTAGTGCTTTAAAAATAACTCCAGTCAGATATCACACTACTGGAAACTGACTGACAGACCCCAGATAGACACAAAATGTGATCAGCTACAACCAGGCGGTAAGATATAACTGGATCTGTTCAGACACAATGTAATGCCTCAGGAGAGATTTCATAAACAAGATGTATGGCTCCAGGATTACATATATCTAAATATAGAGAGCCAGCAATATTCTCAGAAAAAAAACCCTCCTGCTTACAGAAGAGATGTGAGACATGTGAGTACATCTATACTACAGGAACAGAGGGTATGAGAACGCTGAAAATGGGCAAAAGCTCTAGAAACCTCAATGGCACCTAATGTGTTATTACAGAGACAACCTATGCCATGTGCATTTCAGACTTTTCCTTCCCATAAGGTCAGTCCAGATTCAAATTGCCAGCAGGTTCCCTCTGCTTGAGAGATACAGCAACCCTGGACAATTGTTTTGGCCTTCTTTAGGCCTCGTCATTGAGATGTAGCTGGTACCCTCTGGACACAGTGAGCACAGCGTCCACGTCTGGATTACCCTTTTAACTTTGGGAGAGTCTAAGTTAATGCACTGCAACAAAAAACAAAGAATATTAGAGATCAGAGAGTGGGCAATAGCTCAGAGAAACCTCAACAGCATGCTCATCGGTTAGTCCCTGCTCAGATCTCAAACTTGTTTTTACTTACTTGTACTATTACAGAAACAACCAATACCATTTGCATATGATAATGATCTGAAACATTTATACTACAGACAAGGGAAATAGACTAACCTTTATATAAAATCTTTTCTTCCATGAGATACAATATTAATAAACAAAAAAATACACTTCTCTATCATGGACTTTGCATTTTGAACATTACATTCACTGTACTAATGGAACTGCTACACATCCAGAGAGAGAACATCTTGGCATCTGAAATGAATATTTCAAGATTGGATTAAACCAAAATAGGGGCCTTGGTTATTCACCAGTAGTGAGTCAAATCACACATTTTTTGTTTCCACAGCTTGCATCAGCTTACAGTTGTGCATTGTTAAGATGCAAAATGCACAAAAAATTAAAAACGACAGCTCTTTTATTTATCATATAAGTTGAAAGTTTAAATGCATGTAAATGAGAAAATTATAGCTATGATAAGTAATAGTTGCTGAAGTGATATTTTTATAAAATGTGCTCTGATTGTATCTTGTCTCTGTCGGCAAAACCTTAATGTACATTAAATTCGCATCAGCACTAGATTAAACTGGTGTTTAGATTTCACTCAAATAGAGCAATTACTGAGTCAGCAGTTTCAGCTCTCCATGTTAGAAAGCTGTACATTTAAATTACAAAGCTGTGTATAGCCAGCCTGTAACCTTTTAAACTCCATACCGTGTTAAATCTCAAAAATTGTCATCATCCCACCAGTTTCCAACATGACCTTGGAATTCTTATAAAACACAATTTCAGAAAAGAAGGATAATATATACCTACTTATAGTCAGCAGATGGACATGCAAAGAGCAAAGGATAGTAAATAATGAAATTGGTGTTCCTGCTGATAGTTTCAGGTGAGATAAATAAGCCAGATTTGCTAAACTCCATTATCTTCACTACAATCATAAATTCCTAACAGTATAATCTTAAATGTTGGGTGCATAGCTTTTCTTCTGAAGAGAAAGGCTACTTTATTTGACTCTCCTCCTCCTCCCTCAATAAAAACTTCAGGTTCACCTGCAAGAAACCTTATAATAATGAAATCTACTCAAGCCCCCCAAAAACTGCCAGTAGCTAAAAGAGGTGTGAATAACGCTTCCCTATATGTAATCAGATGGAAGAATATAGGTGTGGTGGACACATAGAGAATGCTACCTACCGACTACCTACCGGCTAGTTTGGCGGAGGAAGAATAATGTTTTCAACATTTGTGCTAGACCCTTTAGCTTTAGTAAAGGGTTATTTTAATGATGCATGATAAAAATACATTTTAGACAATTTGGATTTTCCACCTTTGTGGCAGCAGTTTGGGGAAGGCCCTCTACAGTTCCAGCATGACTGGGCTTCTACAAACAAACGTGAGTTCAATGAAGACATGGTTTGATGCGTGTGGTGTGGAGGAACTGCATATGCATGATCTGTACATAGAGCTCATGCCTCAACTCCACTGAACACATTTGGGAGGCTAGCACTCAACTCCATATTAATACCCATGGTTTTGAATGGGATGTCCAAGCTCATATAGTTGTGAAGGTCAGGTGTCCACATTTTCTACAGATACTGATGGACACAATACCACATTAATCCATGTACTGCTCCATATTTACTACAACTCAACAAGGTACCACTGTCCTTCAATGGACAAATCTAACCTACTACTATTTCCACTCTATGATAATTTCTATTCTTTGGGGGGCAGGGAGGATAAATCTCTATTTCATCAGTTCTTCTCTTGACTTAAATAATCATTGCCTTATTTTGCCATATTTTATTAAATATGTCACATGAGCACCAATATTTAACAATTGAACAATTGAAGAAAAAAATATATATTTTATTTGTAAAATATGCAATCTTAAATTTGACTTCCTAACTCTAATTATATATTTCTCAGATTGTATGAAAACCTTAACTATATCCTGAGAAGAACCACAAACTCTTAAATTTGACTTGCAAAAATAATTAGTTTTAAATGTCTAAATTATTTCTCCTGAAAACGATACCCTCAATGTCTTTATTTATATTTACTAAGGTAAGTAAACAGTACCGATAAATTATTACATTATAAGTGTAATATAAATTAGCATTTAATCCTATTTCTAGAAACATTTAAACTGTGCAGTTTAGGTTGTGAAATAAGGTATCATCAGGGCAGGATTAAAATAGGGGCTGATGGAGCTGCAGCTACATGCTCATGGAATACGCCCATTGATTTTTTTTACTACTCTTCACATGCTCTTGCTTTAGTATGGAAATGTAAGAGGGATGTAGTGGAACAAAAATTGTGTGGACTGGCTAACAATAAAATTAGTTCAGGTAAAGCTGACTTTACGCATTATGCAAATGCTCCTGCTGCTTCAGTCTCTATAACACTGTGGCATGTTCCCTTGCTTCTACACTCACTACAATGAGTGGTCATTGGCATGATTGGCATTCCCATCAGGCTGGCCTTCCAATTCTTCGGGCAGACATACCACCTTTTTTGGGCATGTTTGGCTCTTTGGGCTATGCTGGTTGTGAGATTTGCATCAGTGGCCCACCCTTTTATCCCACCCCCTGACGTCCTGCTTCACCAGCCACTGCTGTTAGGAGGATATGGACTTACTTGAGAGAGGAAAGCGAAAGATTAGCATAGGGTATGTGTTTTCTGATTGCCATATCCTTTAAGTTTTCCTCCAGCACCACCTCCACCAGATACATGACGCTTGGGAGATAGGACTTTTAGTGTTTTCTGTTAGTAAGATTCTGTAATTAAGCCCGTCATAATTGTCAGCACCAGGCCCAATGGGTTTTTAATTTGGCCCTGAGTATCGAAGATTCACTTTTACCTTCATTCACTTGACTTTTATTATCATGCTATCAATACATATGTGATCCATATACATATATACGATCAGTACTTTACCATATAATTTCAAATTGTTATATATTTATTTTTTTATATAATAACCTCATTCCATCTGTGATTGATATTTTAGTTGATTAAGAATCTTGGACATATTAAATTTTATGGCAAGACAGGAGGCTTCATATTTGCTTATCTTTATTTATTGAAACTCCCAGCAGCAAAGAAATAGTTCAACAAAAACAAATCAACCAATCAGAATGCATAACAGTAATATATAGTGCCATCAGACTCCTCCCAATGCCTCTTTCTTTGATGCTTGCACCCAGGTGATTCTGTTTCGATTACATTGTCTTTGATGGTTTGGTTTGATTTATTCAGCATTAATTACACTTACAGTTTCTATACAATTATTTATGTATTTAGTTTCAATTTTCAATTGTGTACCTTTACATCACTTGCTCTAGGTTTCTATACCTATCACAACCTTATTCTATTAATTGTTACCCTTCATCACTGCTATGGTTTTATCCCCTTTTTAGGTTTTATTTCATGCCCTTTTAGGGTTTCTTCCGAGGGGTCGTTCTCACAAAATGATGGCCCGCTGTGTTTTCTTTCTTCGGTTTACTCTTAATTAAAGGCCTTTTTACAAGCTGGTCATGTTCTTGAGGATTATGGTGCTTCTTACTCTGAAGAGGAGTTTCCGGCGAATATGCTTCAGGATTCTGCTGCCTCAGAGTTTTTTTAAGGAAATGTTTATTACTAATCCCAAGGATGCTGGCTCAGGTAATTCTAAACCCAAGGAGACTTCCTCAGACATCCTCCTGGATGCTTCTGGTCTCCCATTCTTTAACCCCAGGATAATCCGGCACCCACACTCTGTCGAATGGGCTCCCCCAGACCACATAGCCAATTTTTGTAGAATGTGGTTACACAAACCTTCAGAGAAGGAGATCAAACTGCTAGACATCGCAGGCCCTATCATCCAAATTTTCATATTAGCGGATGAGGCACTCACTAGCAGTGAGTTTGATCTGCATGCTGTGCGGGAGTGGGCTCAGAGAGCATTATCCCTTCTAGGAAATGCCAATGTGGCTATGTCAACTTAAAGGCGTAAAGCCACACTTTATAAGCTCAAAAGAATTGGGACCAGAGGCCAACGGCCTACTGTTTGGAGACAGATTTATGCGAAACCTCTCTAAGCACGTCTCAGTTTTCACAACGTTAAACAAAGTCCGGTCTTTCGCTCCCAAACCAAACTTTTTGTTGGTCGCTATAGAGACAGAGCCACCAGCAGAGCAGCCTTCACAAGCTACAGGCCTCGCCCAACAGACTATTGGGCTTCAGGGCCCACCAGGCCCTATCATTGACAGTTCTTCAATAACAGAGGATCTATCCAAAGACGTGGCTCTGCTTCCCTACACAGTCTCACTGATTCTGGTAATAAACCTTACTTATTTAAAAAATGTACCGATTGCAGGTCGATTAACACATTTTTTCCAACAGTGGAAACTGCTTTCTCGAGATCAATGGATCTTACACACGGTCAAGGGATTAAAGAAAGATTTTATCACTCATCCCATGAAATACCCCCCGACACAATTATGGATGTTGGAGACAGACAATCTCACCTTAAATTAAGAGTTACACAAACTCAGTTTGAAAGGTGCCATTGAGCAGTCACCTTTTCCTTTGTACCTTTCTCAGCAGCATATTCCTGAAAGACCTGAATCAGTATGTCAGATACCGAGATTTCAAGATGGAAGGCATCCATCTCTTCAGGGACCTCCTTTGCTTGGGAGACTGGTTCTCCTGATTCGATCTAAAAGACGCATACCTCACAGTCCCCATCGCCCAAAGCCATCGGGCTTTCCTTCAATTCCTCTGGCAAGGAAAATTCTGGCAGTTCACCTGCCTTCCATTCGGCATTTGCTCCGCACCATGGTGTTTCACCAAACTGATGAAACCGGTGATGGACTCCCAGGCAGTTTGATTTATTATTTTTCCGGACGATATCCTTATTATGGCCCAGGAACCATACCTACTGCGCCATCACACATTTTGCTTTTGCATTATTGTGGTTCAATTGGCAAGTAATTGATCAGCTCTGTTAGCCATTAAATAGAATCATTGTTTCAATATTAATACATTTCTGTTGATTTTATCCATTTATTTTTCTTTGATCCTATTTTTTATACTATATATTTTTCTATATAGCAGTTTTGTGGGTCAAATTTATTGAACTTTTCTATTGTTGTCAAGTTCTATATATAATTGTTGTAATGGTAGTCCTCTTTTATGTTTCTCTATGGAACCAATTTTGATGAATTGTCCTCTTATTAATTCCTTAAAAGCACACCAAACTGATTTTTTTTGCAAGTTAGAGTATTTATTGTCCTCGATATAATTATTTATTTTAAAACATTATCTGTGATTACATTATTCTTCAACAATAGCTAACTTAGTCTCCAATTTCTTTAAAATGTGTTTTTTTTTTTGTCTATTGTCTTCTATTGTTAAGGCAATGGGAGCATGGTCTGACCAAGTAGCAGAATCTATCTCACAACCAATTTCATAATCAAACAATAATCTTTCTGATAAAAAAGGAATCAATTCACGAGTACACTGTATGTGGTATAGAGAAAAAAGTTAAATCCTTAGCTTTTGGATTTAAAACTTGCCATACAGCATGAAATGTGTTTTTCCTAAAAAAATACATGACGTTTATTAACTAGGCGTGTATATTTTGTGCGTATATTTTTACTACTTTATAATTTTCTGTCTAAGTTTTTATCACTAAAATGACCACGTAATTTGGACTCTTATCTGTTATTTTCTTCTTTCTTCTACTCCTCTCCTTATTCTGATGTTACACCTCCATTATCCTTTTCTGCCAAAGTACTTACTCTTGATTATTTCTTACTTCCTTTTTCTCCATTATTATTAATTGATCTCCAAATCGTTTCTTTATAAATGTAATTGTGAAAGCGTATAATTGTATCTCTTGGAACATGTGGAGTTGATCCATTTTTATACATCCTGTGGAATCGTTCAAATACTATATCTTTTGGTTTAATATCTTCTGTAAGTTCATGGAATAAATAAAAAAGATAATTCCTTAGTTCATCATGCTTAAGGTCTTTTGGAACTCCTCTAATCCTAAAATTTTCCTTTCTTGCTCTATTTTCCATATGGGCAAATTTTTCTTGATATTCATGATTTTTTTAAATTCAATTCTTTATTTATAGCCTGTTGTTTCACTAGATCAAATTTAAGAGATTACATTTTATCATTATTTACTTGTAGTTTTTGATCTCATAATGTAATGTTTCCTTTTAATTCCTCCATTTTTTTTTGTAATCTCCTCTTATTGTATCTCAATACTCCTCTAGTATTTTAGTGAAACATTCTCTTATTTTCTTCTCTCGTTGAATTATTGTATTTTGTTGATAATCTTGACTTATATTTTCTAAGTGATTTGAGGAATCTGTTTCATTATTGCCCTGTTTCTTATTCCTTTGTTCTGGAAATGAAATGATTTTTGATTTTTTTTTTTTGTGATCCTTCTGGAGAGGCATAACATTGAATCAGAGATATATTTTGCTTTTGTATCTTTCTCCTCTTTCCCTTTTTTACGTGCAGGGTTTCTTCTTGCTGCCATGTTTTATTTATCCTCTTCTTTTGTTTTTATTCTCCGAGAGAATCTCCCATGTCACCAGGTCCAATCTAAGGTAAGTTATCATTTTTTCTATTGTTTTTTTTCTTCTCCCTCTATTTTGTCAAAAACAGTCACTCATTCGTTCAGTGATGGAAGCTAATCTCCAGATGTTTTACAAAGAACTATCTTCATTTTTGACATTGAGACAAAAAATAATGTTGACTTTTTTGTCCAAATGTGTTTGTTTTTTTCAAAAAAATATTCAGAAACCTTCAATTTAATCCAGTTCTTCTATTCATAACTCCAAAGGGACTTCAATAGGTCAATAACTTATGCTTACACTCTTTAAACGTAATAAAGCCTTGTTAACAGTTTTAGATCTTAACCATGAGATAGCATTTTGCGATTGTGGTTTCCTTAAAAGGAATTGTTAAAGGAACTGTATAGGCAAAAAAATGCATATAATTTTTAACCCCTAACAATAAACGTACTGTCACTAACTGCTTTTTTCGATAAATAATGTAAAAATTAGCTTTAGAGGTACCTGTTTTAATCTTTACTTTGGTCGGATTTTCTGCCTCTCCTCTGATTTCATATCTCCCTGCTTCTTGTATTTCAACCAGACTGTCCATGCTCCACTGATTCTCTATGAGAATCAGAAATGACACGCCCACAATGCCTGCCCACCAATGGTCATGTTCCAGTGATTCTCTATGAGAATCAGTAATGACACGCCCACAATGCCTGCCCACCAATGGCCATGCTCCAGTGATTCTCTATGAGAATCAGTAATGACACGCCCACAATGCCCGCCCACCAATGGCCATGCTCCAGTGATTCTCTATGAGAATCAGTAATGACACACCCACAATGTCTGCCCACCAATGGCCATGCTCCAGTGATTCTCTATGAGAATCAGTAATGACACGCCCACAATGTCTGCCCAGCAATGGTCATGCGCCAGTGATTCTCTATGAGAATCAGTAATGACACGCCCACAATGCCCGCCCACCAATGGTCATGCTCCAGTGATTCTCTATGAGAATCAGTAATGACATGCCAACAATGCCTGCCCACCAATGGCCATGCTCCAGTAATTCTCTATAAGAATCAGTAATGACACTCCAACAATGCCTGCCCAAGAAGTACTTAACCCAAGTTACACTACACATACAGCATTCAGACACTAGAACTTACATACCACATCACACACACACACACAAACATTTCCTCACCACATTTGATATCATATAGTGTAAAAATTTTTGTATAAATAAATATAAAGAGACAGACAAACTGATGAATACTTATACAGCTTTGTGTTATCTCTCTGTCTATATATATATTTTTATATATATAAATATATATATAAATATGTAACTCTCTCTCTATAACTATCTATCTCTCTAGAACACTATCTATCTAAATAGAAGGGTTTAACACTCGCAGAGAATGGGTTAACACTGGGTAGGGAGGTTGGCTGACAAGGGATAGAGGAGAATTTATTACTTGCATTACAGGGGGAGGGAGAGGAGCACATAGTGAAAAATTAATTTACATATTTAACAGTTCTATTTTGCATATCACATGCCATAAACTCAACCTGTGATAGTCAATTCCTTCAGTTGATTTCTCTTGTTCTAATCACAGTTTTAAAGAAAGTGTAGTCATACATTCATAGTTTGTCAACATTATACACATAGATTACAATTGTTTAACAAGTGGACTACTTTAACACGTGAGAGATTTAAGGAACTTAATCCAATTGTTTCAGTTGTCTAGTGTAAGTCTTTAACACACACTTTGGGGTCTCATTGCAAAATAATTCATATGATTACTTTGTACTTATCAGTTTTGTGATCTGGCCATTAAGACTATCCACTCTAAGGACTGGTGGTAATATGTATTTATCCTGTGTGTCCTATTCTGATAGCATAGGATTTAGACTCAAGTTATGTGCATTTGGCCACTACAACTCTTTGATAACAGCTCAACAAATAGAATTGTGGGGTTTTATAACTGAAGGACAAGCACTGAGTTTACCAGGGAAGAAGTCAAAAATCATTCAGAAAGAAATTAGATCAATCTTGCTCAACTAGATGTTCTCACTTGACAAGAATGGTGGGACTATTGCCAGCTTCAACTCAAGCAATTTGCAATTCTTCTGCATTATTGAGCATTAACCCCTTCACCTTGGCACTGGTGTATACACGATTGCTAGAATATGCATTCATACCCCACAGTCATGTATACACGATTTGCATAATTGCAATGAATTGCATGAAAATTCCATGAAATTTGTTTATTGCAAACTAATTTATTTTGCAAATGATGCCTTTAAATAGTTTTAAACATACAGCTCGGTGGCACTAAAAGTCACTGAGCAGTGACCTCCATAGCGCTGAGCTCCGTTTTCAGCTTTTCCCCTCATTGCTACTACTGTTCCTTCCTGATTGGAGGGGGAACTGGCTGCACACTGATCTATCATGGCTTCAGTCCGTGAGTAGAGGGCTGACGCCTGTGATTAGGCTGCAAGGGTAAGAGGGTGTGGGGGAGAACTGCTGCCTCTTTGGTTACAGGGAGCTGGCTACTAATTCTGCAGGTCCAAAAATGGAAGCAGGAGAGAGCTTTCATCTCCTCTGCACTCTTTCAGTATTTACAGGGAACTGCTGGCAGATCAATGTTACAATCACACTCCCTTCAAGAGGAGAATGGGAGGGTGGCTGAGGCTGATAGAAGCTGGCAAAGAACAAAGTGTGAATGTGCTGCGACTCCTGGCAGCAGGCGACATTCTTTCCTGCTCCACTTACTATGCAATGCTACAATACATATCATTTTGGAGCAGGGAAGCAGCATGATGGCTGATGTTAGCAGTTATAGCACACTATCACCACTCCGCCACTAGGGTAAATGTATGTGTCTGTCAGCATGTATAAGTGTATATGTGTCTGACAGTATGTGTTACTGGCAGTGTATGCATGTGTGTGACTGTGTGTGTCTGTCATGTGTTAATGCGTCTGATAGTTTGTTACTGTAGTGTATGTGACAGTGTGTGTGTCTGACAACAGGTACATGTGTCTTATAGTGTATTTTGGTCCCTGTGAATATGTATGTCTTTTACATTGTACACCTGTTTGTATCTGAGAACATGTGTGTATGTGTGGTGGCATTGAATATCTGCATATGTTTTGCGTTTCTGGCGGTTTTATCAGTGAGTGGAATATATGTGTGTGTGCATGAACTTGTGTATGCGTGTGAATGTATCAGTGTATATATGCATGTGCATGTATTAGTGTGTGTGTGTCCGAATAAGCAATGTGTCTGCGATGAGAGTGATATTGTATGGGCAAAGGCATGGCAATGTGACCACATATATTGTAATTTTACGATACATATATATTGATTTACAACACTCCCTATTACTTCATTATTTAGTAAATTATTTTTTGAAAATTTTCCTGTCCACCCAAATTTTCATTTTTGCTTCCATCTAATACTGTAATGTCTATGCATACTGAAACGAAAAATACCTTTAAACATTACTTCCCAAGACACCAATATTACTCGGATTCTGGAGGTGTTTTTTTTTTTTTTTTGCAAATGACTTGGTAGTGAAGATTGAAGGCTCATCAATTCAGAAGGGTGTCTTATGTAGACAAGATTACTTAATCAACGGATGTAAGGGAAGAATTAATTTGGTGGATAAAGCTCGTTGATGCTTGGAATGCAAAAGTAATTTTCAGGCCCTACTAATCCTAGTAATAGCATTAGAACACACAAACTGGACAGGAGGTAAATGATCTTAAAGGACCAATCTAGGCACCCAGACCACTTCAGCTTAATGAAGTGGTCTGGGTGCCAGGTCCTTCTAGGGTTAACCCATTTTTTCATAATTATAGCAGTTTCAGAGAAACTGCTATAATTATGAATGGGTTAAGCCTTCCCCTAATCCTCTAGTGGCTGTCTCATTGACAGCCACTAGAGGCGCTTGCGTGCTTCTCGCTGTGATTTTCACAGTGAGAGCACGCCAGCGTCCATAGGAAAGCATTATGAATGCTTTCCTATGTGACCGGCTGAATGCGCGCGCAGCTCTTGCCGCGCGTGCGCATTCAGCCGACGGGGAGGAGAAGAGGAGGATCGGAGGAGGAGAGCTCTCCGCCCAGCACTGGAAAAAGGTAAGTTTTAACCCCTTTTCCCTTTCCAGAGCCGGGCGGGAGGGGGACCCTGAGGGTGGGGGCACCCTCAGGGCACTATAGTGCCAGGAAAACGAGTATGTTTTCCTGGCACTATAGTGGTCCTTTAAGAGGAATTTAGCCTGTAAATCAATTATTTAACGTTATTGGCATAATATTCCACTCTCAATAGTTTTGCCAAAGACAAAATTCATTGTTCCTTTTAAAGATGAACAATGTCTCTGCAGTTCAATACATCAACTGTTTAGGATGCACCAAACCAAAGGATTTGTGTAGGTTAGCCAAAAGAATATTGACATTTGACTGCAGAATTACAGAGTTGGAAGAATGCAATAGCCAACTGAGATTTTTTATGGATCTAAGTCAGGCTTCCCCAAACTCCAGCCCTCCAGATGTTGCTGAACTGCAACTCCCATAATTCTCAGCCTATCTTTTTCATTCATGGGAGTTGTAGTTCAGCAACATCTGGAGGGCCAGAGTTTGGGGAAGCCTGATCTAAGTAATTGTAAGTTGAACAACAGAATTTTAAATTGCATTGTGAAAATCTGGGGACCTGTAGAGATAGACCATTTACCTCTGCTTTCAAATCGCTGATTGCCAAAATGTTTCCGTTGTTGAACAGACTCAGAAATGCCAGCATTGGATGCTCTCTTGAACAAGCAAAGAACATAACATGAGCCTCCTGTTTTATTACAATTAAAAATTCTTACTAGCTTTGTGATGTAAAGTCACACTTTTATTAATGACCCGAGGTGAGTATTATTATCATTTATTGTTATCATCATCTATATTTATTATTTCTGCAGTATTTTCTTTTTTTGCTTCTCGTTACAGCTTAAAATAATGTTTATATTATTGTACAAAATGAGTTTTCTGTGTATTTTTTTGGAATGAAAATTTCTTTGGATGATAATTGATTGTCCATCTATCAGAGAAAACATATATAAGAATGGATACGTTTGCTATCATTTGACCTTTATCCAGACTTCATCCTTGTTTTTATGGTAAATCTATCTTGCCGCAAGTTTTTTCAACTTATATTATTTTTGTACAGTTAGGATTGAATAAAGAGTTAATTAATATGCTATCCACATTTAATTACATTAAAGTAAAACTTGTGATCAGCATTCAGAGTGTATATAGACTGGAATTCAACATGATTGGACACTTAGGTTCTATTTGGATGCAAAGTTTTTTCCAAGCTCGATCCTGCATTCATGTTATTTATTTTGCTGCAGTGTGAAGCAGCAAAGAAAGTCTAAGAAGAATACTTACCTCTCATTATAAAGTTATAAAGAACCTTGAATTTTTATGGAAAAATAGACAAACTGTGACTACAGCAGAGTTGGAAAAGTTTTCCAAATCACCCTTACCCACTTTTTGCAATTCAGTTTTTATTCACTAATGTCAGAATTATGTCTACCCAGCACACAGAACAGAGGGCAGAGCAGTCATTAGAATGCAAATGCCATGAGAAAGCAGAAAAGCCAAAATCAAGGACACCAAAAGGAGCAACAATACAATTAAGATACGCCAAGGTGCAGAATAATGGAATGTGTAATCACATGCCAAATACCAATACCAGCAACAATGACTTGGGGGGGAGAATCAGAAATGTTGCAGAAATCATGCACAACCAAACAATATGCAGCGGAACAGGAGTAAGTACCAATCTGGTGTTTTGTGAATTAATCCAATGTAGAGAGCAGCAACACTCCAAAGAAAAAACATATTCTTTTATTAGAAATGGTGTAAAAGAATTTCCAAAACATAGACATAAGGAATGATGAAACATCTGAGGAAGCAAAGTTTCAAACAAACATCACCCTGGCCATTTTCCCAATACCTTACTTGTTTCATGCTGCACCAGCACTTATTCAAAGGCACATATAGCGGTGATAAATAATCGCAAAACAAGTGACAATCAGCACCTCTTCCAATTCTCTGTAATTTTGCAGAAGCACCTTTAATACTGTTGTCTGAATAACTTTTTTTTTTTTGCATGTTTTGAAAGAAACTCACTCTTTTTTTTCTCTTACTATAGCTTCATATAAATTATTTGTTGAAAAATCTAAAACGTACAGCACAGTATTGGTAATTCCTATGAAGCACAAGGCGGTGTTGTGGTGGAATGTGAATGGAATGTGGTGGTGGAATGTGGATCTGCAGTAACCTAAAGCACCTGGCAAGTAGTGTTTTCGTTTTGATAATTGTTTGTTCAAACATTAGTTACAAATAGACTTTGACAAGGCAGAACAATTTGGCTTGGTCAACTCAGTTTGTCCCAAAAATGTTTAGTGTTGGGCGGTTCTGGGTTACTCCATGCAGCGTTTCGATTCTGACAAATTTGGTCAATTTTGTCCATGCAAAAGCTTCACTAAAACCAGTTCAGAAGAACCAAAAGGGTGCGAAAATGGGCCAATCCGTGTATTTCAAAACAGATATATTATGTATCTCTTTTGCAGGGCAGATATAGGCACATTTTCACATTATTTCGTTCACAGATCCAGTGAGAATCAGTAACCAATAGATGGAAATAGAGGAGAGCAGTAAAAAAAAATCTATATTTACATATTTCAATATGATATATTTATTAAATGTATTAATATAGTTTATTTTTTATTTTTTTAATGCTCTTCCTTTTTTCTCTATATTGGTCACTTCTGACTTGATGTGTCAACAAAACGAAAATAGAAAAATGCCCATTAGCCATCAACCCTCTTTTTTTCCCCATCAATAATCCATTTTTTGGCTCCACCAATGGAACTCTGAATCACAAATCAAATTACATTTTTTATGCATTGTCCATTTAATTTGTTTTGTGATTTATTCACAAAGTGTCTTGGACTTCAGGGATTAGGACGACCCTCTGATCGTCCCAAATTTTTCCGAATCGCAATTTGTTTGAAACTGATTTAAATGCAGTCTAGTTATAAATCTGTATCACTGTTATAGGGAAATACAATACACAATGTAAGTCTTTTCTCACTGCAAACAGAATATAATGAATTTACAATGAAAAAAACAGATCTAAGCTTTCCGACAACCCGAGCTTAATACCACTCAAACAAAATATGAAAATCAGCATGTCTTATTATACTGCTATTATTAATATATCACATTAGGCAGAGCCAAATTTCTATTCCAGCTGCTTGTAGGCACATAATTCTAAGATGCCCCTTTAGAATATATATCTATGTACAATCTTCACCCAAAGAAATAGCACAGCCAGACAACCTTGTTCCAGTGATCTCCTCATGTAACCGCTAAAAAACCCAATATATATATATATATATATATATATATATATATATATATATATATATATATATAATAGTTGAATTACTCTCTAATTGTGAGAATCCTTTTCACCGCCTTATTTTTTAAGAACACTTACATAATAAATACCTATATAAACAGGTTATCACACAAACTGTAGAGCCTTGATCTGCAGTATTTAAAGTGCAATTTAACAGTGTAGATAGATATGGAGTAATGGCAGGAGCGTAGCTTGAAAAACAATATTGTACAATGGAGGTCCCCAAACTCTTCCAGCAAAGCAAAGCTGAGCTGAATGGTCCTTATAAGAGACAAAGAATCTTACAGTATAAAACTGTAGAACACTTTGTTCACAGCTTAGGATCATAAACCACGACCAAGTCACTTAACCACCAGGAAGTGCCACTAGTAGCTGTCTTATTGACAGCCTCTAGAGGCAGTCTTAGTCCTGCAATGTAATCATTGCAGTTTCTCAAAACTGCAATGATTTACATTGGAGGACTAAGGGGGGCAGGGGCATTGCATTCAGACCACATAAATGAGCTGAAGTGGTCTGGGTATCTATAATGTCCCTTTACTTTAAGTGACACTGGAATCACAAATATTACTTTTGCTGTTTCACAAAATGCCAAGTATTAAAAAAATAACTTGTAATAATGTGACTCAACTTTAGAGGATCACCCTATTGATTTTAATTTAGTAGATAGACCACCAAAGAAGACATGCATGTATTTTTTTTCTGTGCATGTTTTCTTTGGGAGTATATAACAAATATAACTTGCCAAAGTTCTCGTAAGCCTTTACAACCACTCTGTTCCTGGAGAATAGATAAGCCTCGCTGCTGGAGCCACAGGACTGGGTATTGCTAGGGTCAAAAACAACTGGGGATTGAGCCCAAAAATAATTTGGTGATACCTTCCTAAAGATGCACCCTGGCCCCTCCCCAATTCCACCACTTAACACGCCTCTTTGCACACTCACAGTTACCTACAGGCACACACACACAAGCACAGACAAGCAGACACACACAGACACAGAGCAGCAACCCAACTCATTTAGAAGGGGGAAAGAACAGGCAAGTGCTAGCCCAGTGCACCTGCCACTGGCTTTTTGGAGCTAACACAAGTGGAAGAATACTTCCTCAGCTGTTTGGTTGAAAGCTAAGAAGGTGTTCTGGCTATGTTTTAGGAAAATGCTGATTTCTATGTAAATCTGGACTTTTAGAAACTGTGACAAATATAAGACTCCAGGCACATAAAGCACTTTATAGAGGAGAGGTGCTTCTTCTGCCAGTACTCTGTACAAAGTCCCACAAATGATGGGGTGTAGGAATAGGGGGAGCTGAAGTGAACTCAATGTGAATTTCAAATGTAAAGCCAAAATAGCCTAAGTGCGAAGATTCCTAAAGGCAGTTAGCTTTCATTTCGGCTACTCTGTCTCTAAATGGTAATTCACTTTGAATTCACTTTGAATTCTCACTATAGTAAACAAAGTTTATAAAACCTTCTGTACACTCCTGATTTGTATAATTACCCTGTATCATTAAGTAACAGATGGCGATAAAGAGCACACACAAGTAAGATTGGCTCTATACCATTTATAACACGGACGTTGATCTTTTATACAGGGTTATTTATCTAATTTATGAACCTGAAATACAGTGTCACAGAGACATTTACATAAAGTGATTACCAGGGTAATCAAGAAAAACTCCACTATACCTATAGCAAGGACACGGAGAGGGTTATTGGTGAGGATTGTGGTTGAAATACAAGTTTTAGACCAACAGAGCCAAACAGGGAAATTTTTCCAACTCTTGTTAGTATATGATACGTGACTTTCATTCATGCCTGCTGGGCTCCGAGAGGTCAGTATATTCATGAATTCTTCTGCATTCCCAGAGTTCCGTGGTGTTTGAGATAGACAGGCTAATTTTCTGAGTTGGTAGTAAAATGAACAATAATGTATGTGCTTTTTAGAAAGGGGATAGGTACGCAAGGCAGACTAAGTAGTGTTCATCTGCCATCAAAATATATGATTGTGACTCCAGATTATTAGCTGAACTCGTTTGCCTCATAAATATCTAATCTGATATTAATTTTACACTAAACCTTTGTATAGATATTCTAAACACCGTTTAGCTTCACATTCTCAAGGCTGCACGTACATGCATGCGACACCAAACTGAAAACCATATACATTATATATATTACAAACATACACATCATTGTTTTCCCTTACACAAAAGTGCAGCGGGAGACAAAAAAAATCAATGCAGCAATATTACAGGATGAAACGTCTTCTACATTGACATTGTCAGCAGCAGATACAAGCTATGTGTGCAATTGCCTTTTTTAAAGAATGCCTTGCCATTTAAAATAATAAGAAAAAATATTAAGAAAAAACTTCTATTCTACCCGTCTGTTTCTTAGTCTAATCTTTTTTTTGTGGCATCAAAAAATGACTGAACCAGCAGACAGTAATTTGCAGGCCTCGAGTAATACACACTATTTTCTTTGCATTCATAAAACAGTGAGAAAATTCTAGTGCATTCCTAATGGTTGCCAGCACATGTCCACTTGGACCAGAAAAAAAAAATACACATTGCTTTAAAACTACTGAATTTTACACCATCATTACACCATGCACCACTGCTTTGTGGTCATCAATGAAAACAATAACTCACGTGCCTTGGACGTAACTGATTTTTTAGCAAAAAAAAACAAACAAACAGTTTTTACTTAATAATGTTAGAACACGATGAGAAAGAATCTCCGAAAATTCTCCATGATTACAGACCCATGCTCATATAGTAAAAATAAACATACATTGCATTTAAACCTCTGTAAATGTAAATGGTATTCCACAATATTCCAATAAATATTCCAATAAAAGCACAGTTTTTGTATTGATCACTTCTTGTATTGATCACTCTTAAAACCAGTTGAAATTTTTTTTTTTATGCATTGATTATTATTAATGATTTGTGCTCTGAAGTCATAGTAAACATGTATTCAATCATCCAATGCACATCTAATGGTGTCTCGTGATATCTCAGCAAGGCAGTTTTGCCACCCAGGAGGCGTTATGAAGTTTGAGCAATACAGAATACATACACTCTACAAATCCTACACATTCTTTTAATAGCCAATCCTACATATTCTTTTAATGGTCACTGCTATGACAAATGGGATGTAATTTATTAGGACAAAAAGGATACACACAGCAATTTGTTTTGTCAGTTTTGCTGAACAGATTTTTTTCTTTTTTTTTTCCACAGAACCTCATTAAATCCTTGAAAACCATGCAAGCTCAAAGCAGATGAAATCTAAAAATTTTTTGAATCTATAGCCAATCTCCAAATCAACACTTTTAACATAAAAACAAATAAATATAAAACATACAGCTCACCAATCCCTACATTATATGTTATTTTACACTGCTTGACATGCTGTACTATATATTTACGTTCAGTGCTGTTGAATCGTGATATAAACACACTGCATACACTCTAAGGGCAATCCTTGTACCTGGTTACTCACATGTGTTGCCATGACAGCATACAATAAAATAAGATGAATATTTCATTTTCAAGCCATATCTTCAACTTCACCTATATCATAGGACACCCACTTGACTGATTTGTTTAGACATTTATGTATAAACTGAATAGCAGGTCCCAATCAGGTTATCAACATGTTAAATAAGAAAGATTGTTACAAAGTATCTTACCAATAGTTGACACCACTGTTCCTACAAAGTAGAAGGCTCCAGTAAAGTCCCACCTTGGTCTGAGGGCATCTGCCCTGATCCCTGCAGCCATGGCAGCCTCATAATCTCTCAAGAAAGATCGAAGTTCTTGGATGCTTATATTAAAAGAACTGCTGAAGTTTTTGAGGATTTTATTCCAGCGGTTATGAGCCACTGCTTCAGATGGCCTCTCTATGGTTGAAAAGACAGTAGCTCCAGCAATTAAGTAAAGTACAATAAAAATGGCAAGGAGGAGGAAGCGGCCGTTGTCTTCATTCAGTGGCAACAAGCAGCAGCAAGGTCTAGTTCTCCTGCCAGACATCATCCAAATTTCAGCACCACTGAGCTTGGGGACAGCAACCAAGGCCTCATTAGATAGAGAGGCATTGGATCAGGCTTCATAGGGACACTCTATCCAGAAGAGCAAAGCAGCTCATTTCTCTATGGTTTCTATTTCCACAGACACAAAAAAGGCATTGGTTTGTTGGAGTCTCTTCATTTGGTAAAATGGGTAAAATTGTTGGGGCCAGTACTTTGAATGCATAGCTTGACCTTCCATGAATTAGAAGGGTACAGTTAAGATAATTATTTTTAATTATAAGTGCATTGCACTATAACTATTTGTGATTAAAAAATAAAAATAAAAACAAGAACAAGGTTGATGTTACTATATTTATTTTGTTTTAAATAATTATGCCGTTGACTAATTTCTTGTACATTTCCCACATCCACCAGGCATGTATGAGTCCACAATGGTGATTTTCTTTACATTCATGTTGCAAAGGAAATTGCTTTCTGTTTACTTAAGGTTATAGATCCAGCTTTGCATGTTTTCTTTCTTTTAGAGCATAATGAATCTGCCAGCACCCCCAACACACTTCACTTGCTGTGGGAAGTTCAAATAAACTGATCAGATATCTTATCTCCAGGGCTTTTGTAGTCAACACACATCCATAAGGGCTCTCTCTACAGTTCAGAAAAAAAAAAAAATATCCACTACGTCCTGTGCCTCCTACAATATGACATTTTAAGCTTTAGGAAACATGTCACATATGGTTGAAGGTATCATTACTTTAATTACTATTTATAAAACGCCAACATGCTCTGAAGTGCTGTGCAATGGTTAACAGTAAAAGTGACCACTGCTTGTTCTCACTGTCCGATTTGCCTTGTCTGGGTGTACCTTGAAAATTAAAAAAAATAGTTTTTTAAATCAAAATCAAAGCTTTTTGACTGAATTTTTTTTTTTTTATGAGAAATGCAATGGCAAAAAAAAAAAAATAATAAAAAAACACAAGGAAAGAGATAATAGTCACGAACTTTTACACATAATTAAGTCATTTTTAGTTTCCAGTCTTTATGGAGCGTCTTAAATGCAGTAATCTAGAAAATCATTTGCTAACTCTGCCACTGCAGATGTTTGTGAACTACATTTACCAGCATGCTCATCCAACCTTCCTAAAATGTATCCTGAGCATTTAATTCTACTATAAATGTGTGTCTGCTCATCCAGAAACATTATACTAGGACATGCTGCCAGTCCTGTGTCTGTAGCCCTATTCGTAGTACGGTGTGTTCCACTCATTTTGTAACCATCATCCCCATTTAACAGGAAATGCATTATTTGTCTTTTCTCTGAGATAACATCTCCCCATGGCAGAAAATGAGTTAATTAAAGGTTTGAGTTTGTGCATGGGAGAGTAAAAGTAGCTTCACTTACCTGGGTCCTTTGGTGATGTTCAGGGAGGGCTCTGCTGCAGTCAGCATGTTACAATGTTTCATTTGAGAGAGAGAGAGGAAAAAAATAAGGCGTTTTCGTTGTTACTGAAAGCTAATTTGTAGCATCATGGAGGAGACGAGCTGCTATTTCATCCGAGAGTCTGTGTTCTGTTGCATAATCAGCTGGGTCTAGTTCCCTGTGCAGTTTGAAGGCTAGTCTCAGTTCAGCACCTTGGAGAGCGCAGCAGAGCCTAGCCCACTGTTCTACATAGGAGAGCAATCAGCAAAGCTCTTCCAGGGCAGACATGGAGGGGCTGTAGGCTGATACACTGTATCACTCACTCTTATAGAACTTGCAGTAGCTTAGTTTCAGAGCTCAGTTTAATTCCAGGGGTGCTCCTTCATCAGTTCCCATAGGGGAACACCGAGATAAGAGAGAGAACAGTACCACAAAGACCAGATTATCAGAGCAGGTGGTTCCTCACAATCTAGAATTGTGTGCTATTGGTGCATTAACACGTTGAACAAAGCATCTGCAGTCCTGCAAAAGAAAAAAAAAAACATGTATTGAACATGCAGTCCCTGTGACTGGCTCATTCTGGAGGGAATCTACACTTGCAATGCCCTGTAGTGTAGAAACAGGATGTGATTACAGGAAATATTACTGGAATCTCTCACACATGCACAGGCTGGTTCTAGAGGGCAATCCATTATAAAACACACACTGGGTAATCTAGCTGGTAAAAAAAAAAAAAAAAAACAGGAAGAGATTTTTGCTTGGGCTGATGCAAATTAGTCTCAATAGAAATGCAGGATGTAGGATCAATTCTGCTTTGTGAAAGAATAAAGCTGAAGGACTGAGCAATTTAACTAATTTTATATGCAATTTATTGATCTTTGTAATTCTATAGAGCCTGATTTCTCAACCTGTGGTATGAGGACCTAAAGCAGGTGCGCCGAGAGCTGGCCCACTGGACACCATAGGAGGCAGCCACCTGTGTGCACTGCTGATGCATAGTAGGCACCTGCTTACCTGGATGGCAGGTGTCTATTCTGCCCAAATACAGTGTTTAGTGGGATTCTGTAGCTGGGCGGCGAGGGAGCTGTAATCTCTGTCCCCTTCCAGCACTGCTCCCTTGGGTGTCCTGCAGTGATGACAGAAGCTAAGTTATGACATCACTCCAGTCCCGGCATTACTAAATGGTACATGAGGGAGCAGAGCAAGAAGACCATAAGGATAACAGCGGCCACACTAGATTCCAGGGAAAGGTTCGCCACCGAACTGAATTTACTCTATCTCTCCCCAAGGTAGTACTTAAGGGGTAGTTGGGATTTTATTCAAACTGAAAGGGGTATGTCTCCCTAAAAGGTTAACAAACACTGCTAAGAACATATTAAACTTCCCAAATTAAGGGAATAAAAAAGATGAATCACATACGCATGTATAATTAAATAGGTTTAATCTACAAAAATAGAAATTATGGAGAACTGACAAGGGAATTTCAAAAAATTGCAACATTGTAACCTCAACAGTTTTTACAAGTTGTTTATTGTGGTTTTCAAAAAACCTACAATTTTCAGTTCTCTATATTTTCAGGTTAGTGAATCAGTGTTTTACAAGTGAGATATTGTATCTGTCTGTATGTTCTTTGTAAATATATATTATATATGTAAAAGTCAAATAACAGTACATCATGTGTTATACGAAATAATGTCATCGATGGGATCTGAAGACATCAAAATAAACAAGTCTGAAGTGCAAGTTGTATATGTCTCCAGAAGGCTGAGATGGCATTATTTTCTCACAATACATGCTTCATTGTCATGTATATTTTATGTTGCATTTTATGGTTTATTTTTAGGTTTTGTCAGTGTAGTGAATGGTGTTAGGGTAGTGTATGGTTTAGGCATTACTGTTAGACATGTTTAGGGGTTAAATTATAAGAATTGGTGTAGCATAAGGGTTAACAGTTTGTGTTAGTGTACTTTTCAGATTAATATTTAGTGATAGTGTAATGCGGTGTAGTGTAGGGTAAATGTTTAGTGATAGTGTATTGTAGTGATGTCCCAGGGCTGCCCAAGATTAGTCGGAGTTATAGTTCAGAGCAGCTGTTAGTTCACCTATCACCATTAAAAAGTTGTCATCTGCCGCTCATAAGTGTACCTCCCACTAATCTAAATCAGACAGGGGCATATATGTCAAGGTTCTACCCGATATTAGGGTCCAGAACTTCCCAAAGATGATTTGTGCATTGTTTGCTGTTCCTTATGGGAAATAATTGCACAGATGACATCACTACCCATGTGGTATGCAAATCTAAAACATTATCTGTCTGATGAAGCAATTTCATCACTAAAAGATTGCACATAATTGTATTAACAGACAGAGTCTGCTATGTTTATTGTACCCTACTCATATGATAGCCTAGCTGACCATATTGTATAGAGCTAAGATTGTAATTGTATTTATGATGAGTGAATACCATAAATAAAATAAAAATTTCATTTTAGATGCCATACCCAAGTTCCTTCTTAAATTCCATGATAGACAATGCACATAATTGCCATAGAATACATATGAAAATAAGATCAATTATAAGATATGTTCTGTAGCTAATAGAGATTTATTCCACATTTACCTTGTCAGTCTTTAACACAATATATTTCATTGAATTAATCTCATTATGGTTAGAGCTAGACAAATGCATCGTTTTCTCTGCTTAATGGATTACTTGAAGTTCCATAAAATTGATATATAGAATGGATGGAAGGATCTGTGGGGGGTTTATATAGGTATTTTGTTTCTTATTTGTAAGTGCTGTTTGTCTGTTGGATAATTGTTATTCTTCTATATTTGTAGAACTGACTGCATGCCGCAATGGTTTTCCACGTGTTTTGAACCAGGGCACACTTCAGTGAGAGAAAAAAAATCCAAGTCACTTTAAAAAACAAACAAAAAAAAATAAAACAAAACACAATTTAAAGACCATATTCAACCCATTGCAGATTAAATTAAGAATTGCCAGGAATACAAAATTAATTTCTAATTTATTTAACTGAAGTTGCAGAAGTGGAAACAAGTTGACTTCGATAATGTAACCAACCAGTTCAGTTATTTTGGCTTGAAATTTGAAATTCTCTTTGACTCTCTAACCGTTTTCTCTTTAGTGAAAAACACTGAGTACATTTTTGTTGCACGTTGAGGTAGCATCTCCTCAAAGATGAGACACAACAGTGTGCCAGTGTGTACCTGATTAAAAGCCCCTGCCAAACAGTGCAGTTTACAAGCTATTCTGAGTCTCAGTAGACAACGAATTGGCATAAAAGCGTCCTTCTTGGCATCCTTTTAGGGACAGTGTACAGTGTTACACTGCAGATAGCTAGTTACGGTATTATTTGGAGACCATACATTTACAAACATTTATTGATTATTTAACACAAGAAATAGTAGGTCCTCAGAAAAGTGTTAAGCTCTGGCAATGCATAAGCCATTTCAAGAAAAGTTAACTTTAATACTATACTTTGAGTGTCTCTCTCTCTCTCTCTCTCTTTTTTCCAATTTGACAAGCTTTATTGGTTTTAAAATTAGGATACAGAAAAGAAAAAGGGAGGGGGGAATTTAAAGATATACATTTCAGCATTGTCGTTTCATTACCACATCAAATGTCTATCTTTTTTTTTTTTTTTCCAACTTAACAGTTATTAGTAAATATATGCAGAGTTAACACACAAAAGTACAATAAGACACAGTTATCTGTCATTTGCATATTAGCGGTAGTGCACATAATAGCACTAAAAGGTTTGACAGTAGCCCCTGTGTTTCCTCCACTGAACATGGTGAGGTATGTTTAGTTTGCCAGCTATTCGATAATGTGTCTTTTCTGTTGTACAACAATATGAGTGGCTCTCTTCTTCACATCTCAGTGAACTATGGTGAGCTGACAACGCTCTTGCAACATATAGGATAGAACAATCTCACAAAATGACTGTCCACAACAGGAACAAAGGAAGTAAACATAAATGTGTAAATACTTCACACATTGCATTCCAAAATATCACTTTGTCCCCTATTTAAAATGTCTCCAAATCAGCACAAATTCAAATCAGACATGGAAAAGCTCTATAGATCTATATATTTTTGGTTTAAGTTCTGATAATAATGGTTAAACTAGTCATTTAAGCCGTTATTATTTATTATAGCTCTGCTCATGCAATTCCCCACGTATACATTTTTCAATAGAAGATCTAATCATATAATTTGCAAGGGAGTCACTTCTCGTACATATCGAATCCTTGGTTCTAGTTAAGTTAAATGATATTTTCATCTGTTTAATTCACAGTGATATGTTATCAGTGTGTGGATTGCTTGAACCTTTACATGCCTTTGGCCTTGCAATATGCTTTTAGTTACATAGTTATAGCAATAGAAAAATAACAATGATGAGTAATATCTACAGAACTATAAAACTGAATTAGTCTACAGAGAACTGTTTAACTGTGAAATATAACATGAAATTGAACATAATGCAGGATTAAACATGCATACATAAAAAGAAGGCATTCACGACTCTCACAGTTTAAAGGAACACTTTACCGGAAATGTATATATTTTAATTAACAATATAGTAGACACACCAACATATATTTCTGATTGTTTTCTTTGTGCGTTTATCTTAAAGGAGCATGCAATTGAAGAAGATCTCTTGTCTGCAGTCTTTGTAAGCCCTCCCCTTTTCCCACAGCATAGACTTTCTGTCTGTGCCAGGGGATACCCCACACAGAGGCTTATCATCTCAGTGAGCTCAAATTTAATGCACCTGTCTCTTCTGTTAGCTCTGATTGACAACCAGGGAGGTGTTTACGCCCCCAATTATAAAAGTATCGCTTGCTATAGAAATCATCACTTTTATAGGCTGTCAAAAATGTGACAGACTCCGACAAACTAAAGTGATATATTTGTGAGTGTTCCTTTAAGAAAGTTTGGGGGTGATAGGCATGGAAGGCAAAGAAGCTACAGTGTCTCAGTTGGGGTAACATTATGCTTCAGGAAATATAGGATTTCAGCCAAAGAGTTTAGCTGTTTAGTTAGGTCAAGTTGTCAAATACCAAGCATGATGGACAATAATTTTATAATCAGTACCCACTTGGGTCCTGCCAAGCAATGGCAAAAAAACCCGGACATTGTCGTAAAACCAAAAATCCCAATTCTAGCAGTTAAAACACAGAGTAAGTAAAGATGGTGACTTCGAAAGACACCGTAACAATTATTTACCTTGGTAAAAGATAGATAATTTATTCCTCAATTCAAAGTAAATTGTGTGAGGGAAACACATCTAAACTTCTCTGAGATGAAATATTGGTACGTAATATTTTCCCACATGTTTACCTATTTGCCCCCCAAAAAATCAGTTTTAGTTTTATTTTGTTAAAAAGCCTTTTTCCACCATAGTAGAGTAACGGGTCTTCATGTGACACTTAGAAGGTTTAGTGAGTATTTACATATTAATGTACTCATGTAAGGAATATTAGTTGTATTTTTTTTAATAAGAGTTTTATTATTAACATGCATTAAATGATTTATATGCTTTTTGTGGGTGACAGGTTTTGCCTAGAATTGTATGTAGCTAACGAGCTCTAACCCTTACCGGAGGCATACAGCAAACATAAAGCTTCTCATTGATATCTTTAGGCCTCTTGTGAGCATTGTATCAATTTACCAATCGTTACCATTGCCTAACCGCTACTAAATAGTAAAATAGGCTTTTAAAATCACCAGTGGCTATTTTCTCTTACGTCAGATGCAATATAATCAACCCTTTATTTCCACATGAAGTATCTCCTTTGCGTAAACATGTGATGTGTATCCCTTTAAGGAATTGATTACCGCAACGACTTAAACAGCTCAATGATTGATCATCAAACTGGTTACAGGCACACACAGGAAAAAAAATTTGTTAATATTTTAGTAGAAACAATAAGGGCAATGAACATCATAAGGCAAACCCAGAGAGGTCATTGATTTATGGAGCTAAGAGTATTAGGCAGTAGAGTAAATCAATAGCAAAGTGTATGTTCGATTTTGGAAATACATTGTAGAAATGTAAACTTGTTTAAAACTCCATGCTGAAGATTAGGGCTTTATATTAGTTAGCTTATCGAATTAGATGAAGCATCAAGACTTCATTCGTAGTCAGTAAGTGCATGAAAATTTCAGAAACATATTGGGCATCCCTTGGGCACGTTACCTATTAGTGTGTTAGATTTAATGAGCCCATTAGCCAACACTTAATCACGTGTAGTCATGTGTATTTTTTTGATTGCAGTACTCGTCAATTAAGGATGTGGTCTAATGGGTAGCAAAATGGCAGAGACATAAAATGTTCTAACTATATGGTTGATTGCTATGTTGCTTGTCTTTCCAAATCCGTGGACCAAGAAAAATTGTTAAATAAAGCCGTTCTGGTGAGATTAAAATCAAGCTGTAAAAACCAGGCCAAAAATAGCAGACATGGAAAAAATAGCTGATATGAAGAATTTTTCCAGTGCTGTATCTTGGCCTATATATTTCAACTCACTTGTCAACGTATATTAACTCGAGATTTAGAGAATAGAAGGCTTATTTTAGCAAGCTGCATAGTCAGCATCAAAAATTTATTTTTGACAGATTAGTTAAATAAACAATTGGATAGAGCCATAGAGAAATATGCTAATTATATTAAATATATGCAACACAAAATGTTGATCTATGTAGTAGGTGTGATATTTTCGAGAAAGGTGCAGATCTTGCTTATAAAGAATATTACCTTTAGCATACAACGAACAGGTGGATCAAAGCTTATATAAAACGTCACATTTTCACAGTATGTCTACTGTACGATATGGGAGTGTATTTTAAATTAGCAATTCTCTTCAATTTGCAATTTAATTGCCCATGACGTTAATGTGTGTTAGACCTGAATTGCAGCATATGTCCTCTCTGTTATATGTTAAAAGCACAGAGCTGGTATCTGTGACACCTGGTGACAAACGTTGTAATAATGCACTATTCATTATAGGAATAACAGAGAGATTATATGTTAGGCTTAATTACCACGAACAATTTTGAAGTCTTTTGCCACCATGTGTTTGATGTGATTATTTGTAATGGGTTGATGTATATATGAATAAATGGGAGTAGTCATCCTACTATTTAGTAAATTACAGCTAAATTCATATTTGTAGTACAAGGTGAACATATATTCAGACCAGACTTACATCTCAGGGCCGGACACAGAATTCCCAAGCCCTCTTCTTCCCCAAATTTCCTACATCGATATCCATTTATGTACATTTTATAGGGAACATAAGAGTCTGAAGAGACTTTTCCTTTTTTTATTATACAATTAATAAAATGCAATTACCACCTTATTTAAGGAGAAATCTTCCACAAATATACAAAACTGTATTTAAACACAAAAAGTGCAACGCTAAAGGGCCACCTCCAGCAGTCAGAAATGTTGGGCACATTCTGTCTGGATTTGCTATATAAAGTGCCCTCCACTAGTATTGGCACCCTTGGTAAACATCAGCAAAGAAGGCTGTGAAAAACAGTTTTTATTGTTCGACCTTGTGATCGTTTGCTCAAAAAATACACAAAAGTACTCTGCTCTCATGGATATAAAACAATTGCAAGCACAATAAAGGTTTATCCAAGAACAAAAAATTTTTAAGTATATGCGTGGCACAATTATTGGCACCATTTTAGTCAATACTTTGTGCTACTTCCCTTTACCAAGATAACAGCTCTGAGTCTTCTACTACAATGCCTGATGAGGTTGAAGAATGGCAAAGGATTTGAGACCATTCCTCCAAACAGAATCTCTCTAGATCCCTCAAATGTTGCGGTCAACCCAGGTGGACTCTCCTCTTCAGTTCACCCCTCAGGTTTTCTATGGGGTTCAAGTAGTGAAGGGCACTGAATATATATATATATTTTTTCAAGGCTATAAAAGCCGTTGCCTGCATATTTATCAGACCCTGATCCAAATCTATTCTCTTTTTTATTTTAAATATTCAAATAAAAAGACATTGTATTATGAATAAAAAAAAAAAATAAGATTGCATAGTAACTACAAGAAAATATAATTTTTAGCTCAAATTATGAACAAGCAAATCACAATGTAAACAGTGCAATAAGGCCTCACCTACTTTCCCCAAACAATCAAACTACCATTTGAATTAAATCAAATGAAGCCACAACCTATTCATTAAACTCTAACAGGGTCATCCACTAAACTGAGCATTCAAAGCAAATTTCAAATTTAAGATCAAAATAGCTGAACTGGGAAAATTCTCTAAATCGGGTATCCTTTCAGTTCAGCTAATCTCGCCTTAAATTTAAAATGCACGTTAAATTTTCACTTTAGTAAATAATCAATAGTTTATGATGATATTCTCTACTGTAGTTGCTTTGTTAATGCTTGTACTGATTTTAGTATTAGCTGTATTTAGCTGCCACCCCTTTAGAACTCATCTCACCCTTTAAAGTAATTTAATTCTTGTCCACCATCATTTGACAATTTTCTATAGAATGAAAAGTCGTTTGACTGCATGGTGGCGCGTTCCAGAGCCGAGCTTCGAAACAATGATTTATCAGTATAAATATTTTATAAGAGCCGCTCAGGCACTGAATGAAAGTTATTGTACAGTAGAATTGGAAAAAAAATAGTTATGTTTCTGATCAATATTTAAAAGAAAAACATATTAGAAAAATATTTGTTTCATATTAATATAACTTGCCCTTTAAGGATAAATTAAACTGCATCTATCAATTTACCCCAACAATTTTCCACAACTTTTCAAGGACATGCTACTGCCTCCAATTATGTTGCTGCAAGTCATGACCACATGTAATCATATCAATTAAATCAATATAATATAATCTCAAAGCTTGGCATGTTAAACATGATGTGTCACAGTAATTCAATATTACTGGTGTTTAAAGGGACACTATAGTCACCAGAACAACTACAGGTTAATGTAGTTGTTCTGGTGAGTATAATAGCTCCCTTCAGGCATTTTATTGCAAACGGTGTATTTTCAGAGAATAAGAAAGTGTTTGAATTGGCATTGGCATTGGAGAAGCCAAAAATCAGCAATTTTGATGATGTCACCAAGGGGGCATGGCCATCGCCAGCGGACCCATGGAGAGCTGAAAATAAGGTGAGTTTTAACCCATTCTGAGAGGGCACCTAAATGGTGGGTTTAGCACTATAGGGTCAGGAATACATGTTTGTGTTCCTGACCCTATAGTGATCCTTTAACTTGCAAAGTAGAAAGAAAAATTCTGGTGATGGGACTTTTTATAAATTGTCTTCTCATAAATTACCCCATATTATTCTAAAAACTTGCTTTATATCAACATGAACTTCCTTGTGGCACAAAAGTCATTTGCATCATCTGCCAGTTAAATCAATTATTTCTCTTTTTTGACACGAATTGGCTACTGGCAACATACATTCTTAAAACTAATGTTTTTAATCAATATCTCTAACTGTGAGTTAGAAAAATTGGGTTGCAGGTCCTTCGTAGAAAAATGGTTAAATCTCGTCTAACTTGGTATTTACAGATATATGTTCTATAGCTTGGCTAGATTAAAATACTATTGAGCTGTGAGTAACATTGTTCTAAATATTGTATTTCTTAAAAGTGTCTGGTGACTAATTTAGTTTATAGGGACACTAGAAATTACACTTTTGTATGTTAACCTATTTATCATTTTTAGTTTTGTTTTCCAATACAACAACATTGCAGAAATATAAAAGAAACATATAAAGTACTATTAAATCTAATACTTGATTGCAGTTCGGCAAGAAATTCATATACATCATTTTCAGAGGTATAGCAAATTTTGTGGCAATATACATATAGACAAGACAACGAAACATAAATACATATAAGAGGAGTACATAGAAAAGGACTACAACCCCTGGGGCTCGATATAGTAGATAGGTTATATATATCCAAGGGATCTCTTGTTAGGCCTGGGGGATCAGTAAAACCGACCCAGTTAAGTAGGCCCTCTATCTTGTCCTTTAGCTCAACCGGATAGAATTTTATTTCTATATATCAACCTAGGAAGCCATGAGTCACGATATGAGATAAGTTTGCCAGAAGAAGAAACCAAATTTAATTCCATTGTGTATTGGTAGTCTGTTTGATTTAAGATTTTTTTTTTGCCGTATTGGAGATTTCCAATTACAGGCAATAGAGATCTTAGAAGCATATAGAATCTGTGTAATAAGTTATTTATATTTTTTCTCCATTACCTGGAAATCTAAATTAAATAAGAAAGGAGAAGGTGAGAGTATTATAGTAACCTGAGTTAAGTTTGATATCAGAGAAGAAATACTTATCTTAATGTTCTTCAACAATCGTAAAGTTAATTTTTTAACAAAACGGCATTGAATTAATTAGCGGATGTTTTAATTTTTGGGTCCCATTCATTTTTGTTATTTTTGCTTTTGTCCAATTTTAAATTGGGAACAATTAAGTTTCCACATGTAACCTTATCAATTCTGGAGGTGCAATCATCCAGGAAACCCATTGAGAAATTTTATCGGGGCATATATATTCACCAAAGTAAAAATCTTATCATTTATCCTAGCAATTAGAAGAAGAAATCTACAGTTAGGGTCACTTTCAGAATGCATAAATTCGAATTTGAGGTTTTTAGACAAAACAATGGCTACTCCCCTTATTTTACGTTTCCCTTCAAGATTGGCGTAGTAGACCATAGGGAAGTTATTGAAATGCCATAATTTAGTAGGAGAGGATATCCAATGAGTTTCCTGGATAAAAGCTATATTCAGATTACTGTCTTTTAAGAATTAGCAAATTGCCCCATGTTTTTGGGGTTAATTAAACCCTTGGATATTCCACAAAACACACCCAAGTGTCATCAAAAGCCCTTATAATCGAGTCCCAGTAGAGCAGTCCTTTAACATTTACAAACAAAAAACATATCATTATTTGTCTATAGCATTTGTAGACAATTTTCATTTTTAAACAAAAAGTTGAATCAAACATCTTGCTCAATTAGTACTTGCTACAGAGCACTCTGATTGGTGGATATCAAACCAACCAGAGTGCTGTGACAGGTAAATGTAGAGACTTACCTGTCAGTCTCTTCATTTAACTGTCAGAGCACTCTGATTGGATGGCTTAAACCCACCAATCAGAGTGCTCTGAGCCTAATTGCAGGGCGGGGCAAGGCTTTATAAGCATGCAGAGCTCAGTCTATGCGGAGCCATCCATGGGTGAGGATGGATTATTATTTTTTTGCGCTCTTTTTTTTTTTTTTAAGTGAGTCGGTTATTATGGCTTTTTATTTTGGCCTTTTTTGGGGCTGAAAAAAGAAGATTTTAGAAGAAAGAAAACATCAAATGGTAAGTTTTCTTTTATTTTTTAGCTCATGGTCCCCCCTCACTATTTTTAGGGTGAGGGGGGTAGGTAGGGGTTCATTTTTTTGGGAGGGAGGTGACTAGGGGTTTGGGGACCCCTAGTCACCTGGGGAGGGGGGTAATTTTTGTATCTAGGGCCCCCACCCACCGCTCAGGGGTGGGGGCCAAAGGGGAGGACATTAGGTCCCCCCGTAATTAGTATTTAGGGCCCCCACCCACCGCTCACGGGTGGGGGCCAGGGGGAGGACGTTAGGTCCCCCCTAATTAGTTTTTAGGGCCTCCACCCACCGCTCAGGGGTGGGGGCCAGGGGAGAGGACATTAGGTCCCCCCTAATTAGTTTTAAGGGCCCCCACCCACCGCTCAGGGGTGGGGGCCGGGCAGGGAAGATATTAGGTCCCCCCTAATTAGTTTTTAGGGCCCCCACTCACCGCTCAGGGGTGGGGACCAGGGGGGGACATTAGGTTCCCCCCTTATTAGTATTTAGGGCCTCCACCCACCGCTCAGGGGTGGGGGCCATGGGTGAGGACATTAGGCCCCCCTCATTCTAATTTAGGGCCTCCACCCACCACTCAGGGGTGGGGGCCAGGGAGGGGACATTAGGTCCCCCCAAATAAATATTTAGGGCCCCCACCCACCGCTCATGTGTGGGGACCAGGGGGAGGACATTAGGTTCCCCCCTTATAAGTATTTAGGGCCCCCACCCACCACTCAGGGGTGGGGGCCAGGGGGAAAGACATTAGGTCCCCCTAATTAGTTTTTAGGGCCCCCACCCACCGCTCAGGGGTGGGGGCCTGGGGGTAGGATATTAGGTCCACCCCTCATTCTAATTTAGGGCCCCCATCCACCGCTCAGGGGTGGAGGCCAGGGGGGAGGACATTAGGTCCCCCTCCTCCTGCTAATTTAGGGCCCCCACCGCTCAGGGGTGGGGGCAGGGGGGAGGACATTAGGTCCCCCCAATTAGTATTTAGGGGCCCCACCCACCGCTCAGGGGTGGGGGCCAGGGGGAGGACATTAGGTCCTCCCCCTTATTCTAATTTAATACCGATGGAATTAGGGAGTTATCTATCAAGCGGCTGCAAGCGAAGTTCCGAAATTCCGAAGTCCCGAAGTGCCGAAGTCCCGAATTTTGGAATGCCGAACCGAACCTAACCATTTTCCCATGCACATCCCTATTAACTAGGAGATTTACTACACTTGGAAACAACATATCCGAAAAAAATAAAATATTATAATATTAAGTAGTCATAAATATGGAATCACCCATGTATTAATGTTCACAAATAAGACAATCGATCAGATAATATTTAGTAAACCAGAGAGTATTATCTTGTTAATTAAAAAATATATTACTATGTCTTAGAAATTCTCTTAATGTAATACATTTTCTACTGTATGTTTATTATCACGATAACATTATTACATTATGTTTTTTATTGTGATTTCAAAACTTGTCAATGATTCCAAAGTTAGTCTAAAAATATAGAATAATACTCAAGTACAACAACTCGACCCTGGGCTAATAATTCTGATTTGTGAAAATGCAGGTACTGTCAATTTAGTTATTAAATTTAAAAAAAAAAATAATAATAATAATATTTATATATTAACCTTGTTACACCCACCTGGCTGTTAACCAAACAATAGGTCTTGTTACTAACCTGGTTTGTTTAGCTCAGTGAAGCTATACTCAAGAGGCAAAAATAGCTCAGAGCACCTGCCTTGCAAAGACTTCTCATTGAGCTGCATTAGGAAGTCTGGAATTAGACAGTTGCAGGAAGTATGGGTGGAGTTACAAGGGGAGGACTTGCAAAGGCTGCTGACAAGAGATCTGCAGCTTTTGTAAGCTGTTTTTAGATATAACCCAATTAAAAAAGCATAATTAAATGCATGCATTTTTAATTGGGTTTTCATCTACTAAACAGTGATTTTCTTTTTAGTTTTGGCAGTTGGGTGTTCCTTTAGGCATCTAAATAAAAACTGCTTATTTTTATCATGTTAAACTGTCAAATAATGGTGCCAGATTGGCCCACTTTCAAGTGCTTCAAGTTTCTATTACACATGCAAGAATAAAGTGATCCGTAGGTTCTTTATCTTCATAAGATTGCATATTAAAAGCATCAAGTTTGATGGAAAGCCAATGAACAACTCTAAATTTCATCAACTGGGCCTTTTTCTTCAAGGGGAAAAAAAAGGTTAGCTAAATTGACTTACAAGCATGAAAACTGCAATTTGCTTGTTTTACTATCTTTTAGACAGATTTACTTTGTTGCTTGGCAAAGGTTAAACTCTGTCTTTATATGCTGGTCTAACGGTGTGTAAAGCATACTTTACGTCCGACTACTTATCCGATGGTGGAGGGTTCATTTGTACAGATCCAGGAATCATTACTGAGTAAATTTATTGAGTCCCTGAGCACTTAATGGAACTGAAACACCTGCGATTTCTGCATCAAAACATGTTGATTTGGGTGAAAGTTTTAATGTGCATGCTTTTACGATAGTAGATATATCTTTTATGTATGGCGTTAATTATGTCTCAGAAATATAATTTATTAAACCACAAGGCACCAGGAACGCAATGCTGACATTTCAGTAGAGCTGATAATTTAGCAAATCTATCTTTCATTAACATCTTCCATTACTGGTGATTGGCTGAATTTAAAAATGTGAATTCAATAATTGACTCCAAATTAAACAGTTAATCTAAATGCCTTGAAGTTGCAAGAACTGGGATGTGGAAATTATAAAGACCCAACAGAGTTATTATTGCAACTATTATACACTATAATTTGAAACACTACTTTAAAAAATTAGAAAATCCATTTATATTTTTGTCATTACTTTTATTTGTATATTTTATTTTGGTGGATTATTGGAAATATTTATTGCAGGCCAACAGCTATAAAAGTCCTAATATGCTTGCCATTTACACGACCATGGGTTTGGAAGTAGACAGTAGCTGGACTGTCCCGTCACTGATGTCCTGTGCACATTGAATATGTCATTATTATAGGTCAATATGTCAGGCAGTTCTTTTAACCATTTGGCCTGTAATTGTGGGAGAGGCTTATTATTATACTTACCTATTTAAGGAACACCCCTTACCTGGCTCCATACCGTTCGAGGTCAGCGTTTAATGAGATCCTCTTCCGGGTTCATACAGGCACCATTTTGGAAAATATCTTTGCTCCATGAGGTCTCCTACTCTAGCTGTGTCCAGGAATCCAGCCACAGGATTTCCTGGTCAACCAGCTCCTTTTTTCTTCAGTCAATGTCGCAGATAGTATTCAGATACTCATAGAACCGTAAGTTGACCTACCCGTCCTGCCAGGCACAATCTCATGGCGTCTTCACGGGTCAGGTCCTCACTTTACGGTTCTTTCACTTGTTTCATGTGTCTGATACCTTTACTGTTTCGTGCAAAACCATTTGTTTGGCACCTAATGATCTAACTTATTCCACTTGTTCTTGCTCATTCTTTGTTTTATCATACTCCCGAACGGGAAAACTGTTCATTACATTTGCCAGTCATACCAGGTTACTGCACATAGTACTACACGAACGGCGGTTCAAGAGCACGCTCACTACTGACCCCTGCAGGTCACCCCCTCATCTCAGGATAGCACATACAATTGATTTGTGTGATTTTACCAAACACTCATGGTCACAACCTCTGAGTCCGGTCACACACACTCCCGAATGGGAGATAGTCTACTTTAATCACGAGGCACATTGTTTCAGCTACTGATAGTACGAACTCATACGGCAAAACATTTAGTGCGCAAACACACGAAATAAAGCATTTCGTTTAACATAACTAAAATACTGAACCCTACCGGTCAAATAACCATACAGCATGTTTCACAATTTATTATAAGGATATTTTACTACATTGTCTCCCTGTATATGTTTAAAACTCAACACAACATAGTTTCATATAGATTTTCCTGCTTATAATATAAACAGTCTCCCTATGAGAAGGGGGAAATTAGTAGCATACAAGTAACTTATTTGACAGAGCACTTTGCTCTTTAACTTGTACATGCTGCACATATTAGGATAAGCTTGGTATATGTCTATATCTATTATTTCATACGTTGTTTTATCCTTTCAGGTTACAGGTACTACTAAAACCTATATGGATTAACAGTTCATAAACCATACATACCAGGTATGTACATCTGCACAAGTGGTATATATATATATATATATTCCATTTTCCCCAAGAATAGATAATAGCATACTGGCAATTAGGGACTTTTAGGGTCCAATAGGTATTTTCCTTTTTCTCAGCATTTATGACTTTCGGTTAGTGGTCCCGCGAGGCTAACACCCCGCCTCACACTCGGTGACATACACCCATCGGGCCACTCGTTAGCTAGCCACCTCACATAGTAACATAGATAGGGCCTCACCTGTCACTCCCTTTCCTATTTTGCTGGTTACAGTCACCGAGAGGACGACTTCCCGCCACTACGTTCAGTGGCCATAAAAAATCCCATTGCGCCAATGCATAGATAGAGCCTCTCAAGCCACTTGTCAACTAGCAGGGCCTCACCAGTCACCAAAACCAAGAAATAATTGTTTCCCCATGCGGCTTTAGCTAGCAAGCCAGTACAAGACCCCTGTTGTTGAAGTAAAAATGGTAAAAATGTTCCTGTTATTTAGTATGTCTCAAGTAGGTGGCGAGAAATTCTCTCTACCTAGCACTCCGGCTAGATCCGGCACACCTTCACGTAGAGGGGATGTTGCCAGTCCTGCATCGATTAGATCATGGGTGAATAAAAATACATCCTTGTGAAAGATTGTCCCTGAGGAAGTCCCTAACAGGGAAGAAACGCGTTGGACTGATTTACCTGCTTTTATTTACTTTGATGTAAGTAATAAATGCTTTTTTTACTCTTTACTCAAACAGTCATTCAATCATTTTTTTGCACTTTTTTTTTTATGTGAGATCCACATTTACCAAGTATCTGAAGCAAAAGAAGACACAGCATATTTCTGAAAGCATTTCTTGGGATGTTAAAGTGTGAGTGAGCATTTGTCACTTACTCATATACCCAATCACAGTATATACAGTATTGCACTATGCCATATATTTTCTGTTTCCCTAGCTTGGAATAGCCCTATATCATATGCATATCATCAACATGGGCAGCTCATCATCTTTAACGATCATCAGATTTCTAAGGAAAGTTACTTGGTTGGCCGCATGTCACAATTTCTTTTTAGTTTGCTTTCATGTACCTGGTGTTTGTAACATCGCCGCTGACAATTTGTCTTGATTTAAATTCCAGGATCTAATCATGGATTAGACATACTCATGCAACATAGCAGGGAACTGTCCCAATTAGCACTTTCGTCCAATACTCATAGGACGTATAACAGAGCCTTCACCTTGTTTAAAAGATTCCTGTTGAAACACAACATATCTCAACCTTTTGTCATAACATCTCTCCCAGGTTATGCTTCTTTTTGCCATCTTAAACTATCACACAACACCATTAAATTATATTTGACAGGCATTCAACACCACATGCTAACCCTATGGCCAAACAACCATAGCTTCATGTCATCATACCAGATAAAGAACATACTCAGAGGTATTCAGAAATCAGTTCCCCCACGTACCTCACAGAGATTATCAATGGACAACCACCTTTTCCAATCCTTATCTAACCTATTAGATTTAAAACCATTTAATTCCAGTACCAACAAAGTAATTAAAACAGACATGTGCATAGCCTTCTATGGTTTTCTCAGGCCAAGAGAGTTTACTACTATCACCACAACTCAGACAAATCATTGTCTTCAACGATCTCACCTTCGTAAACACATGGATCACTACCTATTGGCTCTACCACAATCTAAAACGAGTCAACACGTACCACTAGTAGAGATAACATACTATCCTACCCACAATAAATGGTGCCCGGTTGCGGTCCTAGATTGCTACATTCAAAACCCCATCAGAGCCCTTATTTGTATTACAAGGCTCAGAGCTTACTACCTCTACCTTCATGAAATATTTCAGGTCTCTGTTACCCCAGCTAGGCCGCAACCCTTCTAACTACTCAGGTTACTCCTTCCATATAGGGGCGGCCTCCGCAGCCTCCAGTGCCAACATACATTATCAAATCACTGGGGCGGTGGAAATCCTCTGCTTATACAAGGTACACACCTAAACCAGTACAAGAAATATGTAATGCATTTAAGGAAATGTCTGGTTAATTTGAATGTATTTGTTGACTGAATTAAATCTTTGATTATTCACTTTTGCCCTCTTTATTTACAGGCCTACCGCATCGTCGGTTCCGGCACACCACAACCGACTTGCTCTTTTATACTATCCTATGCTTATACTTAGTCCTTACTCCTTATACAAAAATTGGTGATTGCTGTGTCAAGTGCACTTATAGATGTAATTGAGTGATGGAAAGCAGCTACACACTCTAGTGGGTGCGCTCTTTCCCCCACTAAATATAGTAATGAACCAGAGTGAGTTTAGTGCAGTCTGGATATGATATCCAGACTGTACTAATCAAGTGAGTGGAGCGCTAGAGATATACACTTACCCTAAATTAGGGTTAAATCTCAGATGTATGTTAGTACATATGAATGAAACAGAAAAATACAACACAATATAGTGTAAATTTGCAAATAAAGATGTATTATAGTGATGTTTCCAATAATCAAACTCACATAGATTAGAGCCTCAAAAGGACAGGCTCAAATCGCTTCCACAGTAGTGTCGTGTGGAGACACTGCACCCTTTAGCTGGATTGGGTTTCCTCAGTAAAAGAAGCAAAAAAGGGAGACTTCCTAGTGTACCATATTTCAACATGAATTAAAATTGCAGCAGTTATGGTTGTGCTCACTTTTTTCTGAGCCAATGAAAACCTGGCTCTGGATGGTAGACTTGGGTGCCTCTAGAGGGGGGCACCTGCCCTGCTTTAGCAGCAAGATAGGGTAAAAAGCCAATGGGACTTAGTATAAAAAGTAAATTTATTAATTAAAGTGTCCAATTGCTAGTTAACAAAGAGTAAATGTCCCAGTAGTTGGCGTCAGCTCTGAGACGCGTTTCACCCACGCTCTATGGGCTTTTTCAATCGGATTTGATGTTCGATATCTTGCTGCTTTAAATCTGCCGATCTTTTCATCCGGTTCATTAATTAAACATCAAATCCGATTGGAAAAGCCCACAGAACGTGGGTGAAACGCGTCTCGGAGCTGAAGCCAACTACTGGGACATTTACTCTTTGTTAACCCCCCTCTAGAGGCACCCAGGTCTACCATCGAGAGCCAGGTTTTCATTCAGTCTCCCTTTTTTGTTTCTTTTCCTGAGGAAACCCATTCTGGCTAAAGGGTGCAGTGTCTCCATACGACACTACTGTGGAAGTGATTTAAGCCCGTCCTTTTGAGGCTCTAATCTATGTGAGTTTGATTATTGGAAACATCACTATAATACATCTTTATTTGCAGATTTACACTATATTGTGTTGTATTTTTCTGTTTCATTCATATGTACCAACATACATCTGAGATTTAACCCTAATTTAGGGTAAGTGTATATCTCCAGCGCTCCACTCACTTGATTAGTACAGTCTGGATATCATATCCAGACTGCACTAAACTCACTCTTACTCCTTATACGGCTATATGCCCCTGCCACAATGTAGCATGTATTTAGAACATGGAATATATAACGTAGCATAAAGCTCATATTTTATAGAGATTATTATATAGAGATTATAGAGATTATAAATACCTTAAAATGTTAATTTTGTACATGTACAGTTTATAATTTTGTTTGTCATGTTCATCCATCAGACAAACATGCAGGGGCAATCTTCATTCTGTACAAGTACTCAGTGTGACACAATCATATATAGAAATATGGTCAAAGACTTTACTTAGAAATATTTATAAGGAAGCAACTAGCATTTTGGGGAAAGCACAAGCCCAAAATTCCAACAGAATGTTAAAATGTTATCTAAATTTTGGAATGAAATAGGCAGTCTCTGTGTCACTAGTTTATTCGTGTTGTGAGGATTTGCTTAGATGCAGAAGGAAAGGTAATTAGGAGGGGTTCTAATTTTTAATTACTTTTCCATTGTGCAGTAACGTGTTAAAGCAGCTCTGTAAAAATGTTTACATTAAATAATTTTCCCAACAGATTAGCAGTGTATAAACAAGTAAACCATAAGCACCCAAACTTTAGATAATGGTATAAATGGTCCTGCACCACATAAATCATTAACATGTCATTTAGCATACTAAATACTTATCTAATGGATAAAAAGAACTGTTTGACTCAAGAAAATCTGCTGACTGGTAGCAGTTCAATCCCTCAAGCCTTTTAAATTTGTTTCCTGATTAGACACCCCATGGCAGAATTACCCTGCCTCTATACATTTATACATATATCTACATATGTACATTATTTCTAATTCTCTAATCACAACTCTTGTCTCATTTCCCTAAAATGAAATCTTCATAGATATTACATATTGTCTTCAGCTATAGGATGCATCTGTTGACTTGATTATTTTTTTCTGTATTCTTGTTTTTCTTCTTCTGAATAAAAGTCGTTGATTTAAATATAAAGTAGATTGATGGATTTGTCGACAAAAGACACTGTTTACTTGTAATGCATAATGAGTGAGGTTGCTGTCATGGAAAAATATGTGTGTAAACCAACCATGCTGAAACATAGACTGAAATATCCCTGCAAATTAAATACTAACGCAAGTAGGACAGTTAAAGGGACAATCTGGACCCTTAAAGCACTTTAGCTTAATGAAATGCTCTATTTGCAAAGATTGTGTCCTCTATTTTTCATTACAGAAAAAAAAAAAATGCAGATTTCAATAAGATCTGGCTCTTTTTTTACTTAACCTTTTCACAACCCCCTGACTGTTGATTAGACACCCACTCATGCTAGTTCCTGGTTTGGTTAGCTCAATTGCCCAGAGCACCTGTCTTGCAAAGAATTCTTATTGAGTTGCATTAGAAAAGTCTGTGATTGGACAGACCCAAAGTCTGGGCAGGGGAAGCAGGAGAGAGCTTGTAAAAACTGCACACAAAGCATCAGTAGCTTTTACAAGCAGTTTTTAGATATACCTCCAGTGAACAAATGCATAATTAAATACAGGCATACTTTCATTGTAGTGCTAAATAGTGATTTATTTAGTAAGCTTTACATATAAATATAATTCAGTAAGGTTTGTGCCAAATAGTTTTCATCAAAAGCAGTCGAAATAAGGAAACTTATCTTAAACCACTGTCGGCATGGTATTTGCCAACTTCAATGAACGGAGTTTGGTCTCTGAAGGAGTTGTGTGCATTGGGGATGAATTGGAAAATTTATGCTGCTGTAGGGTCCAACCAATCTATAAAAATGGCCTTACAACAGCAACATTGCAGTTTCACATTTAATCTAGTAAAATTCGCATTGTCGGTGTTCTGCTACAGACAGTTTGAAGCCCAGAAAAGCTATTCAGTAAGCTCAACATTAGTTTCAAAAATAGCTCACTGAAAAAAAAGTAAATTGAGAAACAAAATAAAAACTATAAAAACATAAAAAGCTAGAGAAAGTTTTCTTAAAGTGCATGGTAAATATAGTAAAAAGTGTAAGTGATACAGATTAAAGAATATTTAGTATAATTCAACAATAAGAGCACTATAGCTGTAGGAATAAATACGCATGTATTCCTAACGCTATAGCGTTCCCATACCAATGAAGGTGTCCATCTGATTGAATAGACCAAGTCCCAGAATCGGGAATGCAGGGGGGAGGAGGATAAAAGGGTGGGATAGTGATGTGATTGCATTACTAGCTCTTACCAAAGGGACGAGGACCTGCATGGAAAGGGGTAATCTTGCCCACTTAGGGGGCGTGTCTGCCCACACTACTAGCATGCCAGCCCAGTGCCCTGAATGTAGTGCTGGCTCATCTTATGATGCACTCTCGCTGTAATTGTTGAAGACAGTTCCCTGGTGTTGCCAAAGTCAGGGTACCACAGAACTAATGGTGGGATGGTGCGACAGGACCCAAAATTGGTTCATTACACCAATAATGTGATATCGAATAACTGACATGTAAACAGTAAATATATGCACACACGAATGTTTTAACTGGATAAGACTGTGACATTTTATTTGAGGCTTTAATAAATAAAATCCAATGTATTTAGAAAGCCATAAATACTAAATATAAAAACAACTCCCCATTTAAAACATTCAGATACATTTCATTACTAAAAACATAACTAAAGCCAGTCCACCATTATTATTATTATTATTGCCATTTATATAGCACCAACAGATTCCGTAGCGCTTTACTATATTATGACAGGGGGGATTTAACTATAAATAGGACAATTACAAGAAAACTTACAGGAACGTTAGTTTTATGAGCACCCTGCTCAAACAAGCTTACAGTCAATAGGAGGTAGGGTATAAAACACATTAGGACAGGAAATAGCAATCAAATAAGGTGGGAGTGAAGCAGAGCTGGAGGAGAGAGTAAAGTGCTTCCCTTTAGGAGAGAGCAAGAGACAGGTATGTGAGGTAGAGGTTACTTTAGGAGGCCATAAGCTTTCCTAAAGAGATGGGTTTTAAGGCACATCTTAAACGATTGAAGACTAGGGGAGAGTCTGATGACGGTAGGCAGGCTATTCAATAGGAATGGAGCCGCCCGCAAGAAGTCCTGCAAGCGTGAGTTGGCCATACGGGTACGAATAAGTATCATTAGAAAAGGAGACACTGAATGAGCGTTGGGAGAGATAAGAGTAAAACCACGAGAGGACAGAGTCACAGAGACCGAGTGATTGAAGAGTTTGAAGGAGGAGAGCATGATCAATGGTGTCAATGGCAGCAGAAAGGTCAAGAAGAATTAGTATGGAGTAGTAGCCTTTGGATTTAGCTGCAATTAGGTCATTAGTAACTTTGATAAGAGCAGTCTCAGTAGAGTGTAGAGGGCGGGAGCCAGATTGAGGAGGGTCAAGGAGAGAGTTGGAATTGAGGAAGTGAGAAATCTGGGTAATGACAAGTTTTTCCAGAAGCTTTGAGGAAAAAGTGAGCAGGGATATGGGACGATAGTTAGAGGGGGAGGACAGGTCAATATATGTTTATTTCAGGATAGGTACTACAGTGGCATGTTTAAAGTCAGCAGGTACAATGCCAGAAGAGAGAGAGAGCAGTTGAAGTAGTGTTAAGGTAGGCACAAGACAGGGGGAGAGAGATCTGATAAGGTGAGATGGGACAGGATCGAGCGGGCAAGAGGTGGGGTGAGAGGAAAGGAGAAGCGCAGCAACCTCTTGTTCAGTGGCCAGGGAGAAAGTCTAAAGGGTAGGAAAGGCATGATCAACGTGTGGTTGAGAAAGAGAAAGGCAGGGTGGGGAGAATTATTTCTTTAGCTGTTCAATCTTGTTGGTAAAGTGGCATGCAAAGCTATCGGCTGTAAGGTTAGTTTGAGGGGTGGCCACAGCAGGGAGAAGAAGAGAGTTAAAGGTGTCAAAGAGATGCCTGGGATTGCAGGAGCATGAACTAACGAGAGAGGAAAAGTATGACTGTTTGGCAAGGGCTGAGCTGTATGAACATAATATGAATCTATAATGGAGAAAGTCTGACTGGGTGCGAGACTTCCTCCAGGAGTGTTCAGCACAATGGGAGCATCTTTGCAGGTACTGTGTTGATTTAGTATGCCACGGTTGGCGGCGTGCCCTCCTCGAGGGTAGTGTTATACAGGGAGTGCAGAATTATTAGGCAAATGAGTATTTTGACCACATCATCCTCTTTATGCATGTTGTCTTACTCCAAGCTGTATAGGCTCGAAAGCCTACTACCAATTAAGCATATTAGGTGATGTGCATCTCTGTAATGAGAAGGGGTGTGGTCTAATGACATCAACACCCTATATCAGGTGTGCATAATTATTAGGCAACTTCCTTTCCTTTGGCAAAATGGGTCAAAAGAAGGACTTGACAGGCTCAGAAAAGTCAAAAATAGTGAGATATCTTGCAGAGGGATGCAGCACTCTTAAAATTGCAAAGCTTCTGAAGCGTGATCATCGAACAATCAAGCGTTTCATTCAAAATAGTCAACAGGGTCGCAAGAAGCGTGTGGAAAAACCAAGGCGCAAAATAACTGCCCATGAACTGAGAAAAGTCAAGCGTGCAGCTGCCACGATGCCACTTGCCACCAGTTTGGCCATATTTCAGAGCTGCAACATCACTGGAGTGCCCAAAAGCACAAGGTGTGCAATACTCAGAGACATGGCCAAGGTAAGAAAGGCTGAAAGACGACCACCACTGAACAAGACACACAAGCTGAAACGTCAAGACTGGGCCAAGAAATATCTCAAGACTGATTTTTCTAAGGTTTTATGGACTGATGAAATGAGAGTGAGTCTTGATGGGCCAGATGGATGGGCCCGTGGCTGGATTGGTAAAGGGCAGAGAGCTCCAGTCCGACTCAGACGCCAGCAAGGTGGAGGTGGAGTACTGGTTTGGGCTGGTATCATCACAGATGAGCTTGTGGGGCCTTTTCGGGTTGAGGATGGAGTCAAGCTCAACTCCCAGTCCTACTGCCAGTTCCTGGAAGACACCTTCTTCAAGCAGTGGTACAGGAAGAAGTCTGCATCCTTCAAGAAAAACATGATTTTCATGCAGGACAATGCTCCATCACACGCGTCCAAGTACTCCACAGCGTGGCTGGCAAGAAAGGGTATAAAAGAAGAAAATCTAATGACATGGCCTCCTTGTTCACCTGATCTGAACCCCATTGAGAACCTGTGGTCCATCATCAAATGTGAGATTTACAAGGAGGGAAAACAGTACACCTCTCTGAACAGTGTCTGGGAGGCTGTGGTTGCTGCTGCACGCAATGTTGATGGTGAACAGATCAAAACACTGACAGAATCCATGGATGGCAGGCTTTTGAGTGTCCTTGCAAAGAAAGGTGGCTATATTGGTCACTGATTTGTTTTTGTTTTGTTTTTGAATGTCAGAAATGTATATTTGTGAATGTTGAGATGTTATATTGGTTTCACTGGTAATAATAAATAATTGAAATGGGTATATATTTGTTTTTTGTTAAGTTGCCTAATAATTATGCACAGTAATAGTCACCTGCACACACAGATATCCCCCTAACATAGCTAAAACTAAAAACAAACTAAAAACTACTTCCAAAAATATTCAGCTTTGATATTAATGAGTTTTTTGGGTTCATTGAGAACATGGTTGTTGTTCAATAATATTTGAATTAAGGTTCCTTCTGAGTTGAGGGGGGTTTGGTTTTTGGGTGAGGGAGTACTTGAGAGCAAACGATAAGAGGTGGTGATCAGAGAGAGGAAATGGAGTGTTGCAGATATTAGATACTGTACATGCATAAGAGAAAATGAAGTTGAGGGTGTTGCCAGCTACATGGGTGGGAGAATTAGCTCACTGTGATAGCTCGAGGGAGGAAGTAATTGAAAGTAGTTTAGAGGCTGCTGAGGTCAAAGGTGGGTTAATGGGAATATTGAAGTCCCTGAGAATTAGGGATGGAATATTAGAAGAGAGGAAGTAGGGTAGCCAGGCAGCAAATTGTGACGATACCTTACCTGTGTCCGCCGATCCCGCGCGGCACGGTGGTTTTGTTTTATGATGCGGCGCATGCGGCGCCGACGTCATAATGATTTTGCCGCGAAAATTCAAACGCGGCCACGCTCCCGAACCTTTTGGGGGCGTGGCTTTAAAGTGACACACACACATTAGTATTAAAGGGCATCCCTGTCCACCCCTCAGTGCCCTAGTGTGGTTCTTGATTGTTCCCCTAGTGCTCTTATACTGTTTTGCTGTTTTTCTGGTATTTTGACCCTTGGCTTTCGTTCTGACTATTCTCCTATCTGGCTTCCCGACTTTTGGCTTGGCTTTCTCGTTTATCCCGATTTCCGTACTCCCTTGACCCTCGGCTTTTTCTTGACTATTCTTTGACGTTAAGTCCGGCCACCCTAAGGTCCGGTATACGTCCCTTTCTGGGTTACCATCTGTGTGAAGGGGTCACTATCGTGACATTACACTAGGGCCATGGACCCTGCAGGTGCTAATCCTCATGGCCCGGTTCCTGATAATCGGTTTGAGGAACTGGACCATCGTATGGACCAGTTTGCTGTAGCTGTTCAGACCTTGTTAGCTCGGACTGCACATCTACAGCCAGAGGACCATATCCCGGGTCTTAGACCCCAGGAACCTCATTTGGAGATGGCGGCAGGGGGGGCTTCTGCCCATGCCACATCCCCTCTCCGTTATGGAGGTGATCCCAAGGGTTGTCGGGGTTTCCTCAATCAAATAAGTATTAACTTTGAACTTCATCCTAGGGCGTATCCTACCGATAGAGCAAAGATTGGTTATATTATAACATTGTTAGTCGATAGAGCACTAGTTTGGGCCAATCCATTGTGGGAAAACGACAATCCCATAGTTTTCAACTACGCAGAGTTTGTCGCAGCCTTTAGGAGAACATTTGATCCCCCTGGAAGACGTACCAATGCTGCTAAAACCCTATTACGAATGAGACAAGGGTCTCGTTCCCTGGTGGACTATGCCCTAGAATTTCGCACTCATGCTGCAGAGGTCAGATGGAATGAGCAGGCCTTTGTAGATGTGTTCATGAACGGACTTTCTGACAAACTTTTAGATGAGGTAGCCACCCGAGACCTCCCTAATGTGTTGGAGGAATTAATTACATATCTAGCACATATAGACGAACGTCTCCGACATAGACAAAACACCAGGGATAGACCTAGGCGTATGCCGGAACGCCTGGCATTAACGTTTCCTTCATCTGAGGAAACCACTGTCGCTCCAGCAGAACCCATGCAACTGGGAGCCACACGGTTGCCTGAACCTGAGAGACAATATAGACGAAGGGAGGGACTTTGTATGTATTGTGGGAAAAGAGGACATACCCGCCTACACTGCCCAAGCCGGCCGGAAAACTCCAACGCCTAAGCCCTCAAGGAGGACAGGCCTTGGGTGTAACGTGTATGTCCTCCTTCCAAGATAGGAAAGAACTCAGGCTTCTTCTACCGATAACTATAGAATGGGAGGGAAAGTTAATAACTACTTCTGCGCTAATAGACTCTGGGGCAGCTGAGAACTTTATTGACCGTACTTTCGGCCAACATCACAACCTCCCATTTCGAGAAAGATCAACACCCTTGGCCGTTGAGGCCATAGATGGTAGACCATTATCCATTCCTTTTATTACTCAAGAATCCAAACCCTTAGTCTTGACTGTAGGTTCGTTGCATAAAGAAACCATAATCCTACAGCAAATACCTTCTCCCACCTTTCCGATTATACTTGGGTTTCCTTGGCTTACCAAGCATAATCCTCTAATTAACTGGGAGAGGAAAGAGATTGTAAAATGGGGTGATTCTTGTTTTAAGGAGTGTATCAGTCGAGTTAAACCTATAGGACTCCTCAACGTTCCTACCATGGAACCATTAACCACTCAAGTACCCGAACCATATCGGGATCTCAAGGCAGTCTTTGAACAAAGGGAAGCAAACAAATTACCACCCCATCGTTCTTATGACTGCGCTATTGATTTGTTGCCTGGTACTATGCCCCCTAGGGGTACCGTGTATCCCCTCTCTGTGACAGAAAACAAAGTACTTGAAGAGTACATCACAGAGAATTTGAAGAAGGGTTTTATTACCAAATCATCCTCCCCGGCTGGTGCAGGGTTTTTTTTTGTTTCCAAAAAGGAAGGTGACCTGAGACCCTGCATCGATTATCGGGGATTAAATAAAATAACAATACGAAATGCATATCCTATTCCGCTCATTACTGAGCTTTTTGATAGGTTAAAGGGTGCTACCATATTCACTAAGCTAGATTTACGGGGAGCTTATAATCTAGTTCGAATTAAGAAGGGACATGAGTGGAAAACGGCCTTCAATACTCGCTATGGCCATTATCAATATAGGGTTATGCCCTTCGGCTTATGCAACGCTCCGGCAGTCTTTCAAGATTTCATAAACGATGTTTTAAGGGACTGTCTACAAATGTTTGTTGTTGTTTATTTAGATGACATACTCATCTACTCTAAGAATATCAAGGAGCACCATAGACACGTTAGAATAGTGTTATCCAAATTATTAAAAAACTGACTCTACTGTAAATTAGAAAAATGTTTATTTGACGTGGAGAAGGTTAATTTCTTAGGTTACATAATTTCAGGTTCCGGCTTTCAAATGGAACCTAAAAAACTAGAAGCAATTTTAAATTGGCCCCTACCCATTGGACTTAAAGCCATCCAACGTTTCCTGGGGTTTGCTAATTACTATAGAAAGTTTATCAGAGGATTTTCCTCTATTACCGCTCCTATTACCGCTATGACAAAAAAGAATAGAAGTCATACGGTGTGGAGTACCGAAGCTAAGGAAGCCTTTGAAAAATTGAAGCTAGCCTTTTCTTCAGCCCCGGTGTTAAGTCACCCTAATCCTTTGCGTCCTTTTTTGTTAGAAGTGGATGCTTCAGAGACAGGGATAGGGGCTGTACTCTCTCAGAGATCCTCGAATGATCAACCCCTGCATCCCTGTGGCTATTTTTCTAAAAAACTGACGGAAACAGAACGAAGATACGATATAGGTGATAGGGAATTGTTGGCTATCATTTCAGCACTCAAAGAATGGCGGCATCTATTAGAGGGGACATCTGAACCGATCATCATCCTCACTGATCACAAGAACCTTTCCTATTTTGGAGAAGCTAAAAGAATGTCTGACAGGCAGATTCGTTGGTCTTTGTTCCTAACACGTTTTAACTACATAGTGACATACAGACCCGGTTCTAAGAATACGAAAGCAGATGCCTTATCTCGGCAACATGAGCACCTATCTCCACCAGTAACCCATTTATCTTCCATAATCCCTACTTCACAAATAGTTGCCACAGTACGTACTAAAATCTCTTCTAGCTTAATAGAAGTATTGTCTAAATGTCAAAACCACAACTCCCTGACTATCCCTCAGGGGAAATTATACGTACCCTTCAATTATAGAAGACGAATCTTATCCTTGGTACACGACTCTAAGATTGCCGGTCATCCCGGTATCCATAAAACAGAAGCACTACTCGAAAAGCAATTCTGGTGGCCTTCTTACAAGAAGGACATTCGAGAGTATGTCCTAGCCTGTAACATTTGTTCCTCTAATAAGTCTCCTAAAAGTCGCCCTTTAGTATGCCGTTACCTATTCCCGAAATGCCCTGGTCAAGTATCGCCATGGATTTCATAGTAGACCTACCACCTTCAAAAAATCACCGGGTGATTCTAACTATCATCGATAGATTTTCCAAAATGACCCACCTAGTCCCTTTAATTAAACTTCCTTCATCCTCAGAACTGGCCACAATATTCATAAGGGAGGTGGTTCGTTTACATGGTATCCCTACAGACATAGTCTCTGACAGAGGCTCACAGTTTGTTTTCAGGTTTTGGAAGGCGTTTTGTGATCAGTTAGGTATCAAACTTAACCACTCCTCTTCATACCATCCCCAATCCAACGGAGTTACTGAAAGAATGAATCAGTCACTAGAACAGTACCTTCGTTGCTTCATCTCCGATCATCAAGATGATTGGAAGGAGTTACTCCCTTGGGCTGAATTCGCCCACAATAACTGGGTTCACGAATCAACACAACATAGCCCCTTTTTTATAAATTATGGCTTTGACCCTACTACTCTTCCGAGTTCCTTTTCATCCTCCGCAGTGCCAAGTGTTGACTATACTGTAAGGAATATGAAAGAAACTTGGTTAGGGGTCAAGCGTATCCTGACTCATAAGGCCGATGCTCAAAAACGCAAAGCAGACACCCGGCGCAAGAATGCTCTGAATTTTATAGTGGGAGATAGAGTGTGGTTGAGTACACGCAATATTAAATTACGAGTCCCATCTATGAAATTTGCTCCGCGTTTCATTGGTCCTTTTAGGATCCTCCAACGGATTAATCCAGTCTGTTATCGCCTGGATTTACCAGCTAATATGAGGATACCCAATTCCTTTCATGTTTCTCTTCTGAAACCTTTGATTTGTAATCGCTTTACTCGTAAACCCAGGTCTCCTCGTTCTACGCCCATTGATGGCCAAAACGAATACGAGGTTAAATCTATTTTAGACTCTCGTATCTCTAGAGGTCGGCTCCAGTATCTGTTGGATTGGAAGGGGTACGGTCCCGAGGAAAGGTCATGGGTAGATGCCTCGGACGTGCACGCGCCTCGCCTAGTCCGTTCCTTTGCTAGGCGTCGTTCTCGCGGACCCTGTCCTGCCCGCCCTGGGGGCGGTCCTCAAGGGGGGGATACTGTGACGATACCTTACCTGTGTCCGCCAATCCCGCGCGGCACGGTGGTTTCCCCGGCTGCTTCCGGGGGGCGGTGCAGCCTCTCGGACGCTGCCCGCTCGCGGCAAAATCCGTTTTATGATGCGGCGCATGCGCGCTGACGTCATAATGATTTTGCCGCGAAAATTCAAACGCGGCCACGCTCCCGAACCTTTTGGGGGCGTGGCTTTAAAGTGACACACACACATTAGTATAAAAGGGCATCCCTGTCCACCCCTCAGTGCCCTAGTGTGGTTCTTGATTGTTCCCCTAGTGCTCTTATACTGTTTTGCTGTTTTTCTGGTATTTTGACCCTTGGCTTTCGTTCTGACTATTCTCCTATCTGGCTTCCCGACTTTTGGCTTGGCTTTCTCGTTTATCCCAATTTCCGTACTCCCTTGACCCTCGGCTTTTTCTTGACTATTCTTTGACGTTAAGTCCGGCCACACTAAGGTCCGGTATACGTCCCTTTCTGGGTTACCATCTGTGTGAAGGGGTCACTATCGTGACACAAAGTGGTCAAGGAAAAGGAGAGGGGAACCAGGGGGGTGATAAATAACGGCAATGTAAGCAGAGAAGGGGTTGGATAGGCGAATTGAATGGATTACAAATGATGGGAAAGAGAGGGAAGGGGGTGGGTAGAGGTTTGAAGGAGCAGTGAGGTGAGAGGAGAAACCCTACATAACCACCTTTACATTCAGAGTGTCTTGGGTTGTGGGTAAGTTGAAGACCACCAAAGGATAAAGATGCAGGGGTAGCAGTGTCAGAGGGAGAGAGCCATGTTTCTGTTAAGGCTAGTAAACCTAGGGAACAAGAGATGACGAGGTTGTGGACAGCAGTGGATTTTGTAATATTGCAAACAGAGTGTGCATTCCACAAGGCAGTATTGAAGGAGGATTTAAATGCAAATAGCCAGACTGCAATTTAAAAATAAGAATGTAAAATATCCATCGCCTTCAATCAATGGGATGACAACACAAACAACACCATGACAATAAAATAAAGCAAATACAATAAATAGGGAGGGTGGGATCACAGCTATACTGCTCTACGACATCATCTTGCAGAACTGCGGTGAGATTGAGCTGTCACGCAACACTCTGCACATTTATAGAGAGCTGCTATAGAGCTTTTTGGCGCCAAAATGCTGAGGTCAAATCTGAAAGCGACGATGCTATCGCTGCTCGTCAACAGCAAGTAACATCTGCAGCAGCCAATCAGTGAGCACGCATCCCGCCACTGAACCAGAAACGGTGGAATCTCGCACTACATTCTCTGGGCAAATGAACACAAGCCACCTCGTTCTCTGATCCACAAAACATGAAGTTTTGTGGAGTGCCCTTGCATAATGCTATAATAGTTGATAAAATGGCTTACTTTTAGCCTGCTGTGTTCATCATTCGAGATTAATTTTCTGTCAGATGATATCTGATATCCTCCTTTTCATGTGAGGTAATTAGGGAGTTTCCAAATCGCCGAAGCACAGTTTTTCATTGTTAAGGATAATGCATGTAACTCATATCTTAGATCAGCTTTCATTTTTAATGATATCTCCTGGGCCTATGCCATATAATTAGGTAATCACTATGTTTTATCCTGAATAATTATTATAATTCCATTATTGGAAAGGCACTTAGCTGCATTGGTTTCTTTCATTATCTGTAACCATTGTCATAAATCTTCAGAACATTAACATTGAGTTTCTTCCGTTTTTATATATCAGGACATTGAAAGTCTTCGGATGTGAGTCTTGCCTATGGACGTAGTTAAACATCTAGGGTGGAAGATCCTGTTTCCATCAGGGTCAACACATTCCCCACTTACAAAGTCAGTAAACACAGTATCATTGAGTTGGGTAAGAATATCTATTAGCATTTGGTAAAAAGAGAGACTTCATAGAAGAAACACAACTGAATCAGCACAACATATATATATATATATATATATATATAAAACTTTAATTTCTTTATATAAAATTACAATTATAACAAAGTAGAGATGAGGCCCTGAGTCAATGATACTTCTGCCTTTTGCAACCTAAGAAAGAAAATCTCTGCATAGTTAATTTGTTGAATAACATATGAACAGGGAATACATTTATAAACAATCATAAAATTCGATAGAAGTCTTCATGGTAAGGAAAGATTTAAAAAAAAACTATTTATAGGTCTTAGTTTAAGAGCAGATATCTTAATGTTATGCCGTACATTATTAACTTACTTTAGCGCTGGTTTATTCTCTAAACGGTGAATTTAAGTAAATAGATAGTTTTTTTGTAAATTAAGTTTTCATTGGTTTCAAGGTAAACCTTATTGTAATGCCTTAAAAGATTTAAAATTGTAAATGGTAAGCTCTTCAAAGCATGCAGATGAACAAGAGAGTGACATTTTGTAGCCATTGTCAGTGCTACAAGGAAAAAGGTTAATATATAATATATTGATATTATAACATTTTTGTTACGAGGACAGTAGTGGTTTTTCTCTTACAAAAATTATGGCTCTGGTAGAATATTAATCAAACTAAATGTCAACTACTTATTTTTTTTAATAGATCAGATGTTTGAAATGATCTAATGTCTTTTAAAAAAAAAACGAGTAGAGAAAACAAACTGGTAAATGTTTATTATTGACAGCACTAAATAATACGTACAATTAAAACTTAAAGGTTGAAGCAGAAAACATCCAAAAGGATAAAAAAGGGTGAGAAATGAAATGCAGTGTTTAATTATATACAGAGACAATTAATGTTGTTTTAGGTTTGTTGTCCCACATTTATAGTCCAACGATGGCTATGCAAAAAAATAATATTTTCTTTATTTATACAGAGAAAAGGGCATTTTGTATGTATTTAATTAATTGTGTGAATTACATTTTGTTTTGTTTTATGAATAAATGAGACAAAACCAATGATTGATTATTTGGCTGTTAATATCAGAGGAAAAGTTAGATTTTGGAATGCATTTGCTTGATTTAGACATTGAAATAATGTATCATTTAAGGAATTATTATACAAATGATATCTTAAACTCGTATTTATTGGGTTTTCATACCTGATTTAATTGGTTGTTGCAAGATTTATGTTGTATAGATATATAAATCTAAATATATTTAAAAAAAAAAAAAAATTATTCTATTAAGTTAATTTTACAGAAGAATAATATGTAAAAGTATTGATGCTTAATATATAATATGTTACCATTAAAATAATTCCTTAAATTATGTATTTATTTCAATGTATAAATTAAAATTATACAGAATATAGATTGTTGTCTATGAAATTATAATGTATTAAATAATATATGTAATGTTTGGTTCATGGCAAGGTTAGTGAGCGATGAAAGTAATAAACAACCAATGACCAGTAAAAATAGCCACTTGTTAGCTTTTTTTTTTTTTTGCAAGAATTCTCCCACCTGGAATGAAGCAAACAAGCAAAAAATCACCATGTTATTTCCACTTCTAATCATGTTCACTTTACTCACCACTAGACCTGTGCACAAAGTACTTTCACCTGTCGGGTACAAATGAAACTCATGTTAATCTATGCCCAAACAAATTGATCCATCATGTATATCCCCGACAAACAAATTCATAATGTGAAGTTTAACAGGAGTCTAATTTGTTTGTCAAAGTAAGATTTGGGCACAAGTCTACTCACCACCATGTATACTGTCACTACTCAATATATTTACTTAACTTACCACCACATCTACCACCATAATTACTTATGTAGACTATGTAGACCAGGGGTCCTCCAACTGTGGCCCCCCCAGATGTTGCTGAACTACAACTCCCATGATTCTTTGAATTACATAGATAGCCAGAGAATCATGGAAGTTGTAGTTCAGCAACATCTGGAGGGCCACAGTTTGAGGAACCCTGATGTAGACTATAATTCCCCACTATGTTTACAATCACATCTAATTATGTACACTACCAGTCTCCACCATGCTTATTACCACTCCTAACCATGTACACTACCAGTCTCCACTATGTTTACTACCACTCCTAACCATGTACCCTACCAGTCTCCGCTATCTTTACTACCACTCCTAACCATGTACCCTACCAGTCTCCACTATGTTTACTACCACTCCTAACCATGTACACGACCAGTCTCCACCATGTTTTCTAAAACTCCTAACCATGCACACTACCAGTATCCACCATGTTTACTACTGCTCCTAACCATGCACACTACCAGTCTCCACTATGTTCACTACCACTCCTAGCCATGTTCACTACCAGTCTCCACCATAATTGCTACCATTCCTAACCACAAACACTGCCAGTCTTCACCATGTTTACTACCACTCCTAACCATGTTCTCTGCCAGTCTTTACCATGTTTACTACTACTACTTTTGTCACAAGTTTTTCATGTGACAAACTGCCCTGGCTTATGGAGAAGCCGGATTGCCAGCCTCCTGCCTCATGACTATGGCCCTGGAGTCTATGGCCCTTTAAAAACAGTCTATGGGCCTATTGAGACTTTTTGTGACAATGCCCCTTTAAGACTGTGTCCCCAGACTGTAAAAATACTTTGTGCATGTCGTTTTCCCATATGGTTCGGCAAATGGGGCTTACCGAACCAATTATCGAACAGGCGGACCACACACAAGTGGAAGTGTGCAGCCTATTTACCTCCCAGGCTGGTGGTTATCCGCAGGTTAATTGCCGACTGCAGGGTGGCTGCCGTTCGTACAGTCGAACACGTGGCGGCGGCCATCTTTATTTAGTCTAACGTGGTCAGCATGAACACCGCTGACCCTTACCTTCTCTGCAACTTCGACGCTTCCGCTGAAATCGAAGTGCGTTCGACGATTCAAACGCCATGTTATACTGGGCTTTTTGTACGAACGGCGCCCGTTTGTGCATTCGAATGGGACTTAGTTATTTTTCTACGTGAACTGACTTTAACATGGGAAATAGACCGGCCGCACAGCCAAATTCTGTGAAACTGTTTTGGGCAGGAAATCCTGCTTGCGGTCGGTCAAAAGAGGCTTCCCCAAAACTTTAACCCCATGGCAAATTTACCCTGTTCGTGAGATCTGAGCGCTGTTCACCTATATTGGGCGCTCAGATACGAGCTATATGGGGATAGGTTAAATGTAGGGGTTCTGTGTAATATAATAGGAACTATGTATTTTTATGTATTTTACTGTTAGTGTAAAATTGAGATATTTTCTATATCTGGAGATAATTGAGTTTACTGGAGTTCCTTAAGCCAATTATCTCCAGGATAGAGGAGAGGGATTTTACTGGGTATGTGGGAGTGTTATTTTGTTAATTAGTGTTCCCATTGGTTTGTGTCTCTTTTGTCACAGTTTACCACCAGGTCTAGGGGGTGTGCCTCTGGCCTGAAAACATGTATAAAAGAAAGTCCTTTTGGGTGCATTAAACAGACCTTCATGAAGTCTTGGCTCATGTTTGGGGAATTGGAGAATTCACTCTGGGGATTGCTATATCACAATACTTCCCAGAGTAAGGTCTTGTAAGAGCTTGTTCTTGTTCCTGGTTCCTGCTCTCTGGACTCAGAGGTTCACCCACTGGAAGCTGGAACCCGGTCTTGGGTCCAGGGTGGGTGGAGGACGGCGAAACCCAAACCAAGCTACGGTGGTTTGTGGGGTTGGCGGTGGTTGTGGTGTCGAGTGCGGTGCTGATGGTCCTTGGCAAGCACTAGAAGCATCTTTTGACGGAGGCACCCAGTCGGAGTGGCAGGCGTTCCGTCACAATGTGACTTCAGGTAATTTTGCTATTTTCACACCTAAATAAGTGTCAAACCGTATCCGCCAATCCTAAGCAAAGAAGACTTGCAACAATTGAAACTCTGGTGGGGGTATAGCTATAGCCAAGGCCCTAGAATTTGGAGTGTTTAGTTTATAGTATGATAAACATAGTTTGTTAAAAATTAATTTTTCTAACGGTGGACTTTTGGAGTGCTCACAGAGTTTTTTCAGCTGCTATACTATCTTAATAACACTACATCACAAATAAGAGCCTATAGCACACTGCAAGGATTTTGTTTGTTTTATATAGTATGTTAGTCGGCCAAAAGCTTCCAGGATCTCAGGCAAGGCTGGCAAAGACATAAAAGGATTTGGTATGGTTAATAGTATGACATCAGCAAAGAGTTTCAAAAGGTAAGCTTGGAATGGGATTCATGTAATACTGTGATGTATATGAATAGCTACTGCCAGAGGTTCAACATCTAAAATAAATAAAATAGGGTATAGCGAGCAGCCCTGATGAGTTCCATTCTTTGTACCAAATGGTTCTGAAGTAAAGCCATGGTAGAGGATAAGTGTGGAAGGTGAAGCAAATAATGCCATAATCGTTTGTGTCATCACTGAGAAGAAACCAAAGTGTTGTAACACTAACTCCATGTATCGACAATTAAGCCTATCAAAGTTCTTTGTGAGTCTAACACAACTAAAAGCCCAGATTATTTTTATTTTTGTTGTAACACTTGGAGTATATTCAATATTTTTCTTGAATTATCTGACCCCTGCCTTGTTGTAACAAGTCTGTTTATGAGAGAGGGTACAATAGTAGCTAATCGCAAAGCCATCAGTTTGGAATAAAAATTTGTGTCACATTTTTATAATCACATAGGTCTAAAGCGGGCACATGATGTTGATTCCTTCCCTGGTTTGGCAAGTCAATTACATGGGCTGCTAACATCTCTTCGGTGAGGAACTCATCTTGCATTATATTGTTTAAGAACTCAGAATATTTACAAAAGTACAATAGTAAAAACCATAAAGCACGTCATGGCCTGCTGCTTTGTGGGCAGTAAGGGAAGATATGGACCATTCAACTTCTGAGAGTGTGAAAGGCGCAGCAAGGAACTCCAGCTGTGTAGTGGTTATCTGTGGTAGATTTAGAATGGATTAGAATTGAGAAAAGTCCCCCCCAGTGGCTTGATACACCCCTGGCTGACACTTTAAATTATTTTGCTTGTCATAATACTTCGCAAACTCATTTAGGATTTTAAGATTTTGTGACCTTGTGAATTTTTGAGAAAGATCAACTTTGCGGTAGCAATTTGTTTGTGTAGTTGGCGAGCTAACATAGCTCCTGCTCTGTTTCCCTGGGTATAAAAGCAGCATTTTAATCCAAGTAAAATGTAACTGGTTTGACTGATATAGAATTCATGTAATTTGTCTTTAACCCAGTTAATTTCAGCTAGAAATTGTGGGAACTGTGTTTTTTTTATTGGATTGGGATGCTTGTATTAATGTTCGTACAGAAATTGAACATCTGCTAGCCTTCCCCTTTTTTGTCTAGCTGCCAATTAAATAAAAACTCCTGAATGAAGGCCTTATGGGACAGCCACAAAGAAGCCATGGTGATCTCTTGGGTGTCACTATTGACAAAATTACCCTTTAACTCTTCCTCTACTTTTGCTTGAGACTGGGGGTTAAAAAAAGAATACTCTCATTCAGGTACCACATTCCCATAAGGGAAACAGTTCTGTTAAGTTCAAAGTGATAGGGGCATGGTCTGACCATGAAATAAGACCAATGGTTGTGGTCTGGATAGATTGTATAAAGTTTGTGGAGCCTAAAAACCTATCAGTTCTGCTATATGAGCTATTCATGACTGAGAGGAACATATAATGAGCAACGCTCCAAGTATCATACACACTAACCATCAGTAATAACTTATTCATAGCAGAAAGCAGTGCAAGGTGAGCCCATCACTGTGGTGATGTCTACTTGGCTATCAGGGATAAAGTTCCAATTGTCCTTAAGATGAGCTCTTCATGAGGATTTTCTGTCACAATCTGGAGGTAATGCTTTCAAAATGAAATCTGAACATTGGGTGGTCCGTACGCATTCACCAATGTGTAAGGGCATTAATTTATATCGCAGCTCATTATCAGGTATCTGCACTGCTTGTCCGTCACTATTTTATGTAATTTGAAGGCAATAGAATCCCTAAACAAGCCCCCCATTTTTTGACATGGGGAGGAAAAAAGGGTCTGTTTTCCACTTGCAAAATGTGTTTCTTGGAATAATGCCATATCTGCACCTACACTACGCACTACCTCTTAGGGGGCATATTAAGGTTGTGGTGAACCGCCTGGCACCCTGACTGGGTGCCTCTGCCAATCAATGCTCCTAGTGATCTCTGAGTACTCCAAGCACTCCACCATACACCATCAGCATTGTAGTCCCCACTTCCAGCGTTACAGCTTGGTTGGGGTCTCGCAGTCCTCCACACACCCTGGACCCAAGACCAGGATCCAGCTTCCAGTGGGTAGACCTCTCCTCCGAGAGAGTGTAGCAATTATGCTCTTAAAAGAGCAAGTGATTATAATCCCTGGGGAGTATAGTGATATAGCAATCCCCAGAGTGAATATGGCTGTACCCTCCACACATGAGACGAGGCTCTATGTTGAAGGTGAAGAGGAACTCATTTATTGGTAGCCACAACTGGCCTTTTATGCAATTCCCACTCCCCCCTGGACCTGAGAGTAAACCACAGTAGAAACAAATGCACAATCACATTGGCTCTCAGATCCAGGACATTACCATACATAATAAGATAATCCCTCCCCTGTGCCTGGGAGATAATTGGATCAGGAACTGTACTAACTTAATTATCTCCAGGCACAAACACACACATTTTTATAATATTAAAAATACCCCCAAAACACATGGATACCCCAATATAGTCATATCTCCTAATTTCCTCGATCTGTGGGACCAACATATCTAAAAATCACCCAGATCGGTTTAGGGGTTTTCCATGGAAGTCTTAGTTTGACCGACCCCACACATGGTCCCATCCCCAAAACAGTTCCAGAGAATCAGGGCTTGTGGTCAGTCTTGTTTGGAAGTTCACAATATAACAGAAATACGAATGCAACCAGTTCGTATGTATACTTAGTCTGTATCTCTTCTTCAGGATTGTGTTTCCACTGAACGGCGCTATTTTCAAGTGAATCCAGTCCAACGTACGAAGAGATGGAAGTCCCAGTGGTGATCGCGCCGTTGAGTGTCCGATTCTAGTACCATGCACTCGACGACCAAACACCGCTGTTGAAAAAAAAAGGTTAATGGCATGGGACATGGAAGAAAAAAGTGCAATGAGACTAGCAATGCACAGCAAATTAAAAAGTCCAAGCCCAATGCCCAAAAGAATGCAACCACCCCCTAGGGGTCCGCACACAACTCCCCCAACCACCCACTTCCATATATAACACACTTTGAATAGTTCCTACATGGGTCCAGCACAATGCTGAAGGGAAAGAAAAAATAAACAAAATAAATAACCTATACACAAAAGAACTAAGAAATAAATCTTTGTGCATGGATGCCCCAGGTTGAGAAAGAAACACCACCAATGGTAATATCTAAAAATCCACACTGATGTTACCTCTATAAAAAGAAAAATTAGGAGGTAATGGGGTAGAGCCCTTCTTCTCCCTTAACTACATATCAGTTGAAGCTGGTACGAACAACAGAACAATCTGCTCAGTTCCCCACTGTCAGAGGTTAAAATATATTTGCTGGCAAACCCAGGGGATGATTTTAAACTGCCCACCCCAACACAACAACCCCTGTATCCATGGTATACCATGTCCTTGGGAAGAGAAAAGTGCAAAAGAGTATACTTCCTCAAAAAAACAAAAATCTCTCAGTTGTACCAAGCTGTAGAGAAGTCAGGTATCACGTCCCATTCAAGACCACTCTCATAGAATCTTGGGAAATGTAATGCTTTTCCAAGCAGCCTCCTGATCCACCTGAATACCCCACTGTTAGAGGAGCTAAAGCCCACCTGGAACTGTCATGATCACCTTCATGACCCCATTTCTTTGTACCAGTAACTTAGTGGGGTATCTCCAATGGTAAATTATGTTCTGCTAGACACCCCAAAATCCCCGCATTTCTTCAGCATTGCAGCTAAGAGATCAGTAAACAACTAGCTCATTGAGTAGAGGGCTGGTAATGATGGACACCCCCTGGCTGCCTTTATTATTAGCTCTTCACAGTAAAAAAATAGTCTCTAGAACATGTATTGCAGCAGAGGCCGGTAAATCAGCTAGCCTTGGCAGTCTGCGCGCTATGTCAACTAGAAGCTCATTTAGGTCCACCGCTGGGAGCAGAAGCTGAAAAGATTACACGACACAGATTCGGTCACAGATTCTGGCATTTCTCTTAGGGTGGATGTTATTATGCCTAGCCTGATCCTTATAGTCTGCCATCTTAGATTTCATGGCAATAAAGCAATCCTCAAGAATGGCAGGCAGATCTGCCTTAGAATTGTGGCCCTGTACTAGTTTCTCCATTTTGCATTATATATAGAATTCCTTTTCCTCAACGTTTTGATGTCATTATGAATCTCAGCAGCCATCTGTGTAAAGCTACACTGGAGTGAGGAGTATAGCTTATCCAACAACTTTTGTACCACAGCCTCAGTTAGCTGTGAAGCAGGGTCCTTTGAAATAGTGATCCACTAGTTGCAGGAGAGGAAGTGCCATCTTGGGAAGGAGCGTTCGTATTGGAGCAGATACTCTGAGGCTCATGGAGGCACCCTTCTGCATTTAAATCTGCAGAATCACGTGCATGTACGTTACTAGACCCTTCAATTGATTCTAAGTGTAGCTGCTCCCGGATTGCTGTTCGAATAAATTTGCTTGTGGAGGGAGCTCAGTGCCTAAGTGTCTCTCTTCATTCACTTCTGGGCATGCCCCCCTTCTAATTTTTTTTATTGCACTGTCCACAGTTTTCAATACCAATTCTCCAACATGCTCACTACCACAAGCTAGGGTTTCCCATCTTGTTCTCTATGACTCCTCTTTTGATACGTGTTTCTTCTTTGCAGTGTTTTGGAGGTGAGTGTTCTGTTTGGGTTCCATGGCACCCTGCACTTTAATGTTTCTAATATTCTGATCCATGCCATCCTGGATTGTCAACCTCAAGAGCAGCCAGTGATCATTGAAAAAAGTGCCATTTTTACTTCTAAACTGTGCCTTTACACAATCATTTTCATTATGATTCCTCAACATATTTATCACCAATTCTAACCATGTTCACTGGGACTGTGATTACTATTAATCTCTTTGGGGGTAATACCACCATCCACCATGTTCACTAGTCCAACATATCCATTACTACAGTTTATCATGCCCATCATTACAGCCCACTGTGTTGATCTCTTGTTACGTCTGTAGTCTCTTTCTCTCACCATTACTACCAGCTACCCTGCATTCTCACTCTACCAGCTACCCTGCATTAGTTTTAATGATGGTCCCCATCCAGTTCATAAAGACATCTCACTATTTTTACTACCAGTCCTGGTCACCAACACTCCCCGTAATGCTAAATTATTTAAGGGCAAATTAACTTTCACCTTTACTAGATTTTGCATTTTGCTAAATTATAACAACACAACATCAAGCTGACGGCTCTCTTGAGATTTTTGCGCTAAATGAAAATACTAATGGATTTTTATAGCTTAGAGTTTTCAAGAAAAAACTTTCTGTGCTGATCTGTCCAACAAATCTTCTTAGAAACAGTTTATAAAACAAAAACAATTTTGTCTCTTTAACATTTGTTTTCAACAAAACTTGTTTTTCATACATTTGTTTCTTATTTTTATGATATCACATTTAATAGAATGATTGGCATTTTTTCATTATTAGATTATTTTCTCTACAGCATACCGTAAAAGAACACATTACTGCTAATTACCCCCACAGGTGAATTCTCATCCTGATTGTCTTTATCAAATAAGTATTACAAAAAAAACTGCATAAAAGGAAACTACAGATAAAAATACCATTACAAGCAGAAATTATAACTGGATTATTCCATAGCAGCAACATAAAATTGCACTTAAATTAGTATGTAGAGTGCTAATTTTATTTGAAAGCACGATATCGTGATTATTTATATTACATCCAGGTAGATAAATTCAAGGATGTTTAATGTTTTTTTTTTTTTTTTTTACTGTAACTGTTATATAGATTTTTTTTTCTTTCTCTTTGTTAATTTAGGTTTGTATTGTATTTAGAGCTATGGTTATATGATTGCTTGGCACACAGTCACTGATTAATAGTTTAGCACAGTTTAAACTTGGGCTTCAACTATTGGCATTAACAAATAGCTGTATAGGTAGGCAGCTGACTTTGCTCAGTGTTCTAAAAAGCCAAGCTCTGTTATAGCAACGCTCACTAGCCAGATTGATTGTGTCGATGAGACGCAGACAGGTTTGCTTTTCTCAAATATGATTGTGCAATACAATTTATTCTGAAGCACCAGCAGTCATTAATACTGAGATCCCTAGAGAATTCATGGAGTGCACAAATCGAAATCTTCACTCAAGTTAAATGCTCAACAAAAGAACTATTTGAATCATATAGTGTGCCATTTGTGTGGCTTATTCCCTTCCTACCGAGTTGTAGTGTGTTCAACAACCAGCTTTTTAAAACAAATATAAATCGTTGTGCTGTAATGAGCTTAGTTTCCTGTAATAATGAATTGCTTCTGTTATAATAACCCATTATCTACCTTCTTAAGTTTCAACCTCTTTTTTATTGTGAGTCAGTCAGAATCTGCAAATATATGAGTCATAAACAATACATATTAAGTTTACCAAAAAGAAGATGATACCTTATCAGTGTACAATTTAAACAACATTTTAGAAGAATATCACAACAAAAGTCATAAATAGAACAAAACAAAGTAAAACATGTTCTCTCACCCATCATTCATAATAAAACAAGGTAGACAATGTATTTGGTTCTAACATATTTGAAATTGGAGTGTGATAGGGGAAAGTCAACCAGGCTTGTTCATTTCCTTTTCCCTTCTCTTCTTTCCCTCTTTTCCCTTCTACTTCTCTTCCCTTTCCCTTTTCTTTAAGAGGGTTGATATGTTTATGCTATGGGGGTTGACTAGAGCTGTAGTTTTAAAACATATGGGGATCTACCTTTTTGGGCACCCCTTGGTCTACACAGTAATCGAGTTATGTTCTCTTTAACTTGTAACCAGGGTGCTCGAATACCCTCACAACCCGAGTAACAGTGGTAAAGGTCTGCTCTGTCAGCCCGACTCTTCAAACAGCCGAATCAATCATTTTGAGAGAAAGTTGTTTTTGAGGAGAATAAAAGACATGATAAGCAGCTGATGGAAGTATTTTAAGTAGCTTGATAGTTGATCTTACGATTATGTCAAGAGTCAATGTGGGAAAATGAGCAACTCATCGAAAAATCTCAATTGTCTGGTAGAGTGGTCCAGGTTGGGTTCGGATTGAGTAGAGTGAACTAATGGAGTAGGTAGAAGTGGCAAGTTTGGTAATATAATATAGTCTATGGAATTGTCCCAATCTGTAGCACTAAAATGGGGAAGAATTGTGCTAATTAGGCTGAAGAAAGGAACATCAAGGTCAGGAAATCTATTAGGCATCTAAGAAATTGTCTATGTTAGCATGGCCTGCAGCCTCCTAACCATGATATTGAGCTTTAACATCTTAAAAGTGTGTGTTTCATAAAAACTGGACGCATCTGGTGTATTGCCACTGAAGCCCTAGAATTTATCTCAATAATTTCCACCCTTTGATAGCGGTTGCCAATAGAGGATTTTCTAGTGCTTTCGCTTGGAGGGAGGAATAGGGAGTATGTTGTACATTAAAAAGAGAACTTTAAGTGCTGATCATCAATTGAAAGCACATTGAGTCCTGGGGATTTTCTTGCCTTTCGTGTTTTTATAGCCCAAACTACCTCCTCTTCCCTGATAGAAAAATGAAGGATTTCTCTTTGCTTTTACAAATTTCAAATCGGCTTAGGTTTAATGGGAGAGTTGAGGAAGTATAGCTAAAAAATTACCTCCTTTTCACCTTCTGTAATCTGATGGAATCTTTGCCATCTTGGTGATTCAAAAGAATTAGAATTGGTCCAAGAAGGGATATATCTGATCTCCCATACCTGCAATCTGATGATGAAATCAACTATTAGATCATTAAACCCAAATGTATTAATTAATATCAAAGCCAAAGTACTAGTCAAGAAATCACTAATAATGTTTATTTTTCTCACGATACCTATGTTGTAAAATAATAACTATAAAAAGTCCCAGTATCAGTCTGGTTATTAACTAATATATTTTATATTAATCTGCTAACTTTTATAAAGGTTAATAGTTTTATACCTATGGATCTGTTAATATCCATCGCTCGGTTGCAATCTCACAAAATTAATCATGAAGTGCTTGCAGTTACATAATTAATAATTGACTTTCTTTTTGAGGAATCACGGTTAACCTTTTGACTCAATAAAAATACTGGAAAACCTTTTCATTAACCTGTAGTCCATGAACTCGGTGAAACTTCGCGTTATGTATCAGGGAAATTAGAACATAGTTCTTTTCAAGAAACTGCTGTGGTTTGTAATTTTTTTTTCTTTTTTTATTCTTTTTTTTTTCTACTTCCAGTAAAATGATTCATATGCCATCATTACTGCTAGGACAAAGTATTGTGCGGTCGAAATAAAAATTGAAACAGTTGGGAACTTTTCTATTCTATAATTTATAATGAGATACATAATTTAGAATTCAGCTAATTCATTTGGACTGTGACTACTAATGGAAAGTGAACTGCGTCATATGAATGTGCGTATCGTACAGTCATTTGTAAAGGGGGTATGTACTAACCTGCAGCAACCGGAAAAAAAACAATCATAAAAATGAATGGGTTGTGTAAACAAAAACAAATGCAATAACAAATGTTAAATCAAAATTTCTTTATTTGTGTCTAACAATCCAAAACGTAAATATATTTGCAGTGTTATGACATTTACTATGAACTATTTGATCAGTAAATACAAAAAGTAATTATTGTTTATGTGAAGTTTTTTTTTGTATACTTTATTAGCTAGTACATACGAGCATGTCATGTCAACAATGAAAAACTAATACTCAGAAAATGCAATCTTTTACTGTTCTCATTTAATTACAATGATCAGTATTTATTTTGCATAGCTAGTTGAGAATTAAATTATGAATTCGGTGCAATATAGAGCAGCGTGCACTCATTTTGTTATGTTGTAGTGTGTTTGTCTTTTATTGCAGGTCAATATTTTATATTGATGTAGTAATGTTGCTACCCTGCTACGCAAAAGATCACCCACAAAATGCCTACATATATACTATTAAAGAATCATGGGCAAGACAAGGCAAAAAATGTGGGAGGTTATTAAATGTAAAATGCGTTGTTGCAACATTTTTATATACAAAGAGTAGATATGCACTGTCTTTGGCTTAATACTGAGAAAATCATTAAGAACAAAAACTAATAATAAAAACAGGATGCAGCACCAAAAACGACCAATTATTAGGAGCGGAATTGTAAGTAGCCAATTGTAAGTAGCCAAAGTAGCCTGGCTGCCATTGGCTGCATTATATCTCTCCAGCTGCAACACCGTTTTAGGTACGCACATTTCTCCAAATCACAGCAAGACAGCCAGGGAGAAAATAATCTTTAGGTAAATAGCAAAGTAAGTTCCAATAGAAACATGAGAAGAATACACACAATCAAAATTCACTAAACCGATTGGAAAACTAGATTGAAAATGTTTAAACTAGACTAGCCAAGCTACACAGGTAGCTGAAAAGGAGATTTTGATTCAGCTCAGCAATTTATGTCTATATGTTCAGTCTGTCTATTTGGTACAAAAAGGCTGGAACAGTAGTAATGGAACACAGGGAATATGTTCACAAGAAAATGGGAAACAAAGAGCAAGATCACAGGAAGAACACTGTGGGGAATGCAAGTTCCAACTCAGTTTACGCACAGCACTTTCACGTACACAGAGACCTTATATGTGGTGTTGACTTGAGTATGTTTAACTCAAAGTAAGTGAATGTTCGATTAGACTGATATTATTTCAGTGTTGGCATCTGTATAAGGGCCATTCAAATACACCAGTTTATTTGGCGTCATCCACATGCAAATAGGACCGCAGTGACTGCTCCAGCTTTTAGGACAGTGGAAGATAGGAGAGGGAGAGACGTGAAATGCATGCCAGGAACAAGGCACACAGGCATTAAAATCATATATTCATCAGTCAATGTATTTATGGTTAAATATCCTACTTTGTTTATCTACACAGAAAATAGATCACAATGTCTCATCTTCTGATTTAGCTTTGGTAAATGCAAAACGATAGATAGACAAACAGACAGACAGCACCGGAATTCTTTCACCTTTGCCACTAGATTATTAATTTATTAAAATCATGTTAATCATATTATCTATAGTGTACTTGTCACGGGTGGGGGTATGGAAACCGGGATCCCTTAGTGCCTGATGAGAAGATGGGAGTCTTCAGCGTGGTAGTGGACACATAGGTCCTGGTGCAGGGTAACCGCATGCCCCCTAGTGTTGAGCACCAGCGTTTGTGCAGCCACATACCAAGACCCTGAAGCAGCCAAAAGGTAAGGAGGCTGGGGGGATTAAATTTGAAGAAAAAAAATGTGTGTGTGTGTAAGTGTGTGTTAGTGTTTGTTAGTGTATTTGTGTGTTAGAGTGTGTGTGTGTGTTAGTGTATGTGTGTTAGTGTATTTGTGTGTTAGTGTATGTGTGTGTTAGTGTGAGTGTATGTGTGTTAGTGTATTTGTGTGTGTGTGTTAGTGTATGTGTGTTAGTGTGAGTGTGTGTGTGTTAGTGTATGTGTTAGTGTGTGTGTGTGTTAGTGTGTCAGTGTTTGTTTGTGTTAGTGCGTGTGTTAGTGTGTGTGTCAGTGAATGTGTCTGTTATTGGGTGTGTGTCTGCTAGTGAGTGTGTTACTGTGTGTGTCTGTTACTGAGTGTGTTTGATGTCTGTTAGTGAGTGTGTGTTTGTCAGTGAAAGTGTATGTTTTGTAAGTGAGTGTGTATGTATGTCTGTCGCTGAGTGTGTCTCTGTCAGTAAATGTGTGTGTCTGTTAGCTAGTGTGTATGCGTCTGTTCGTGAGAGTGTGTGTGTGTGTCTTCAGAATTTACCTTTCTCCAGCGTCGGACTCCCCAGTGTCCGCCACTCAGCTCCGAAATGCACATGCACGGCAAGAGGCGCGCTCGCGCATTTAAACCACCCATAGGAAAGCATTACTCAATGCTTTCCTATGGACGTTCACTGTCTTCTCACTGTGATTTTCACAGTGAGAATCGCGGAAGCTCCTCTAGCAGCTGTCAATGAGACAGCCACCAGAGGCTGGATTAACCCTCAGTGAAACATGTTTTCAGCTGCAGGGTTAAAACTAGAGGGACCTGGCACCCAGACCACTTCATTGAGCTGATGTGATCTAGGTGTCTGTAGCGGTCCTTTAAGTGTGTGTGCATACCACGGTCGCGGGGTCGCAGCCCTGCAACCAGGTGCCCGCCACCATGTGTTGCGACCCCGACCCGCGCCAAGAAGCGCGCGGGGGGGGGCCCACGGATCAATTTTTGCACCGGGGCCCCATGGGTCATGTGTACGCCACTGATGTCAATGTACCCCATATCTGACAGGTCCTACACTGCCTAATGTTCGCTAAAACAACCATACTAAACCACAATATCACTTACCTGCAAGAAAGGGCAGAGACTTGAAACACTGCTGCAGGTCCAGACTGAAACAAAAGGAAAATGGAAAACAAACGGGTGTGGCAACATAAAACAAACATTTAAAGGAAACCTGGACACTGGGAATTTCAGGGACGGATTACAGGAATGAACCCAGAAAAACCCAGCATAAAGAAAATCAGACATGGAATAGAAAACCAAAAAAACAAGAAAAACTAAACAAGAAATGTAAAAAGAGTACTGGACACCAGAAGCCAAGTCAGACATCAGAACAGAGCAGAGCAGATCCTGACAGTACTACTGTAATATTTTGTACTTGCAGTTACATTTAGTAATTCATAATCTGGCTATTAGGGTTTGAGTGGAAAAATTCTAACTTGCATACCCCAAATGTTTCTTGTCCTGTCCCACTCCTTCACCATGCTTGCCACTGTAAATTCCTTAAAATAATAGTTTATCTCTACTCATTCCTAGGCCCATTTCCCATACCATCTCTGCAACAAGCCTCTTCAATTCTACTCGGCTCAACCCAAGCACCCGCCCACCCGGGTTCCTGTTAACTATATAGCATGCTCTTCTATCTGTTTGGAATCACAGACAATCACCTTCCCATCACATGTTATCAGTTAGTGCAATTATATGATAAATTCTCTCTGCCATCACCTTAAAAAAGATGGATAGATAGATAGATAGATTACACAGACAGACAGACAGATCGATCGATAGATTACACAGACAGACAGACAGATAGATGATAGATTAGACAGACAGATACAAAGAGAAAAATAGACTGATTATTACTAATTACTATTTATCAGTCTACCATAGAACAGTCTGCTTTAGTTTTTAATTTTTGTGGTATATTTAAATATATAAAATACTGCGATATGTAATACACACACACACACACACACACATATATATATATATACTAATACAATTTAAAACATATATATAGATAGTCACTGACTCATACAATTAAAATTAAAACATATATATTTGAATTGTATGAGTCAGTGACTATTCTAACTCTCACCATAGTTCACACACTCTGTGATTGAACTAGTTAATGCGTTTTCGCCTGTCATAAAGCTAGTGTCTGATGGCCGGTCATTAGGTTTGACTAACGTGATAAATTAATTAAAGGTGCAGAGGATGCTTTTGTGCGTTAATTGACATTTTGCGAAGACTGACATTAAAATAACCTTTGCCCTCAGTAAAAATGAAATGAAGGCAATTATTCTGTGCTGGCTCAATGACAAACATTCTAATTACATGACTGGTAGCACTGATATGACCCTAGCTATTGTTAGGTCCAAGGAGAATTGGTACAAAAATCATTAAAACAATCATAACAAAACAAATACTGTCAAAAATTATTTTGCATCCTTTGTTTTTCATTCCTCGCTTATAAATGGGGATTAAAGATATCTTGTTCTATTTCATGATTTTAAAGTCTTTTATTATTTGTTATTTTTTGTCTGACTATCTAGTGACCCTGTGATCTAGCTACGCACAGTTATTTTTCTTTTTCAATTTATTTTATCTTACTTAGGGTCATTTCCAATATTACCATTACTTGGACTATTGGATTGTGATTTAATGTATATTTACAAAAAATATAAATCAAAATGGTAAAAGACACACATTATGTATAAATAGTGAACATGAGAGCATTTATAGGAATGCAGATTCCCAAACTGTCTATGTTTAGTAAACCTTCTACAATATGTAAACCTTAACCTTGTACACAGTAAAAAGAGTTGGCTGGCTGGTTTGCACATAAATGCATGTCAATAGCCTCGTTCTTCACCTCCCCATCCTGAAATGCATCCATTTAATTTTGAGCCATATTTGGCTACATTATAGTATGAAAGGGATTTTCATCATTGTTTATTGTCTTCCTGAAGAATGAAGGGTGACTGACCAAAACCCAGATAATAGGCATGTGCATGGGGAAAATATTCGGCTCGGTTCGGCATTCCGAAATTCGGGACTTCGTCAATTCAGCAATTCGGCACTTCGACACTTCCGAACTTCGGCACTTGAACACTTTGGCACTTCAGCACTTCGGAACTTCGCCACTTCGGAACTTCGGCAACTTCAGCACTTCGGATCTTAGACACTTCGGAACTTCGGCACTTCGGAACTTCAGAACTCCGGCATTTCGGGACTTTTCTTGCAGCCGCTTGGTAGATAACTCTGTAATTCCCACGGTATTAGGGAGTTATCTACCAAAAGGCTCAGGGGTGGGGGCCAGGGGGAGGACATTAGGTCCCCCTCAAATTTGTATTTAGGGCCCCCACCCACCGCTCAGGGGGGAGGACATTAGGTCCCCCCTTATTCTTGTTTAGGGCCCCCACCCACTGCTCAGGGGTGGAGGCCAGGGGGAGGACATTAGGTCCCCCCTTTTTCTTGTTTAGGGCCCCCATCCACCGCTCAGGGGTGGGGGCCAGGGGGGAGGACATTAGGTCCCCCCCAATTTGTATTTAGGGCCCCCATCCACCGCTCAGGGGTGGGGGCCAGGGGGGAGGACATTAGGTCCCCCCCAATTTGTATTTAGGGCCCCCAACCACCGCTCAGGGGTGGGGGCCAGTGGGGAGGACAATAGGTCCTCCCCCTTTTTTTACTTTTTTGCCCCACCCGTCACTCAGAGGTGGGGGCCGGGGGGACCACAGGCTGCTCACTGTTTAATAGACATGCCCCTACTCACGGTATAGCGAGTAGGGGCACAACTTACTAATACTAAGTAACCTTTACTTAGTATTAGTAAATTTGGCTGAAAGACCAATTTAGGTCTTTCAGCCTTTTAGTATATAGCTCCCTAATACCGTGGGAATTGGGGAGTTATCTACTTATTTATTCCTGTCATTACATGACTGACTAAGTAACTTACATTTTATATGAATGTATGTTACTTGATTGTTGTAAGTGTTGCAATGCTTTCAGCTGAATCCTGGCTATGTTTGTATACTTTTTATTTGAAATTGTATACAGTGTAACATTCTTCTTCTTTCACTGGGTAAGTATATTAGTACTTAGGCAATACTGTGCTTCGGAACTTCGGCACTTTGACACCTCGGAACTTCGGCAACTTCGGAACTTTGGCACTTCAGCAATTCGGCACTTTGGCACTTCAGCAATTCGGCACTTCGGCACTACTACACTTTGGAAATTTGGTAATTTTGGCACTTTGGGACTTTGGCAATTTGGCACTTCGGCAATTCAGCTATTCGGACATTCGGAAGCACCCGAATGTCCAAATTACCCGAAATTCGGCCGAATTTTAATTTGGACCGAAACTAATTGCACATGTCTACCAGATAATTTATCCGAGTGGAGCTTTCTAAAACGCATCTATAAAGATACACTTGCAAGATATCCAAGTCATTTGTTCTACCGCCAAACATTGTTTAGCTACATAGCTAGTCATGGTTGATACATTTATGATTCAATCAGATTCTTTGCATTTAATATTTGGTAAAAAATAAACAGACACGCTTGGTACATGTTTGGTGTACTCAACACTTGATGACAGCATAGACATGTAAGATTCAATAAGATTGTACATGTTTTGATGGGTTACCAAAAATTTGTTGAGATTTTGAACACATAAATGATTATTTATTTATGAAATATTTTACCAGGAAAGATACATTGAGATTTCTCTCGTTTTCAAGTATGTCCTGGGTCCACAAAACATTTCATTGATACAACAGGATACAATAAAATACAAAAACAATATTAATACACAGCATATTCCAAATTTAACATAGAACAGGTAGGAAATATATAATCAACCATGACAGGTGCATTCTATTTTGAGGTACGTAGAGAGGGATCTCTTAAAGGACTTTAGGCTTGAGGAAGATTTGAAAGTGTGCGGGAGGTCATTCCATAATTGCGGTTCTCTGTAGGAAAAGGAGGATCGGGCTGCTTTCTTTTTGTATTAAGGTAGACTAAATAAAGTACTGGTACTGGATTGGAGGCTAAAGGAGGTGGGAACAGGCCAGGAGAGCATTCTGCTCAGGTAGGGTGGGAGCTTCCCAAAAAAGCTCTTAAACACAAGGCTGGAACGATGAAGGGTGCGTCTGGATTCCAGCGACAGTCAGTTTGATGACAATACCATCAAACTGATAGACAAATGATGAACTCAGTATGTGGTTAGAATGTGTACATATGGAAATGCCAAAGCAATGGTAGGTATATATACCATAGATTGTGTATCCCAACTATGATGTAATGTGTATATATATTTATATATATAGTTATGCACCGAAGACTTACCTATATTTAACTGGAACATTGAGCTCTCAGTGAAAGTATATGCATTTTTACTTTAACTGTGCAAACAGAAAATTGTCTGTCAAACAGATTGATGCTGAAAAAAGATCTCGCATTCAAAAAGTGCTGAGTACCTTTATCTCTGCTTCAAATAAATAACAGATTCCTGCTCTTTTCATCTATAAGTGCAGTCAGGTACATTATAAACATCGCAAAACATCGCATTTGATTTCATTCTCATTTAATGCATAAATGGACTTTTGTATTTTCTGCATAAGATGCATTTCTAAACATAAGAAAAAGCTTATTGAATAAATGATAATGTGCCGGCTTCTTTGAACTTTATATCCTTTTCCTTTATTTATAGAGATGTTTACATGGCGCTAAGGCCATCAATGGGCTTGTTACTGATAATGTTTCAGTGATACTGTTGTGCCTTATCTGAGACTCGCTCTGTTTTCATGAATTCTATAAATGAAAAAGAAAAAAACAATATGTTACAAAACAAATTGCTTGACTGAAGTCTGCATGACTAGAGGCAGCTGTTTATCACCCTCATAGCATAATGCGTTCTTGGCTAGTTGGTTCTATTGTTTTTTTGTGTCAAAGTTAAAGAAAATACAAAATAAGTATTGCTTTCTAGCACTGGAAAAAGACAAACACGTGTTGCTTCTGTTGTGTACTGTATTACTTTCTCCTCCATTTACCTGAACAGAGGCTATTTTTGTTTCAATAATGATACTCAAGGCTACCCTCAACAATATCATGGTGGCAATCGTGGCTCCTTCATTTGGTCGCTTAGAACACTATGCAATTATTTAATTACTGTAACAACGTTGGGCTTTTTTCTCAGGGGCATTCGAATCTCAAAGCTCATACCATTTTATCCTCAGTCGTAAATATATTTTTAAGCAGAAAAAAGGAAGAGGGGACTGCCCTCAATAAAGTAGAAATATTCTTATTAACTCAAAAGAAAAGGTGCTCATATATCTCATGTAGAAAGAAAAATGAAGTCAAGGCACTGAGAATTCTTTTATACTAGCAGACATCAATGGAACAGCACTATGTGCCAACGTTTTGGCCATGCAATGTTACCTTTGTTAAGCCATGAAGGTTACGTGGCGTGACCGAAACAATGCTACATAGTGCTGTTCCACCCCTGCAGCCTGGCACAGTGACACCATGGTTCAGGGAGATTTCCAGAATGAAAAGACCCTGGGGAAGTCTCCCTGCTTGCCACCTGGAGCAGGATCAGTTCTGGTCTTTTCCACCTGCTTAGCACTGATCTCTGTGTACTGAACTCTGCCTCTCATGCTGCAATAATACTGTACAGACAGAGCCCTCTATACTGTGTAAGCTATGGAATCCCTCTGCTGATGTCAGTAGGTGATTGGATTAGGAGTGGGATAATAGGTAGCATTAGAGGTTGAATTTTATGGGTTGGATTAGAGGTGGGATTAAGTGCAGGAAAAGGGGTTAGATTATGGGTTGAATTATGGGTTGGGTTGAAAGGTTGGTTAGGGGTTTTATTAAGGATTTGATAAGGGGTTGGATCAGTAGTTGGATTACGGGTTGGTTTAATGCTTGCATTAAGGGCTGGATTGTGGGGTATCATTGGTCTCGAGAACATTAGAAGAATACAAATATGTGGAGCATGTGAGGTCTGTGAATTTCCAAAAAACAAAGATATGGAAAAGAAAACACAAATTATTAACTAGTTTGACCTAGGCCTGGGTCTCTGATAAAATGGTTAAATGAAAAGTGTCAAAAGGCTCTAAATTATAAAGCCTGTGGGATGTAAATCTACAAATATATATTTTTTGTAGCGGTTTACTGAGAAATAAAAGGTTTTATTCCCCAATTTTGTTTATATTTTCTTCCTATTTAATACAGTATTATGTATACATAAAGGGTAGCAAAAGAAAGCGATATTTCTCCTTTAAAAACAATATATATAATGCATAATATGCATGGGTGCACTTAAACAGAAAGTAGAAAATGGGAGAAAAAAAAAATGCCCAATGAACGCAAGGCAAGAATGCCAAAAATGCCTTGGTCACAAACATGTTGCATCTCAAAAAAGCCTTGGTCCTGAAGAGGTTAACTCCTAAATGACAGAGAATTGAGCAGTCAGACTACCGGAACATGATCTATACACCCAAACTGCTTCATTAAACTAAAGTAATTTTGATGCCCATGGTTTTCCTTAAATATATTATAAAATATTTTAGTCACTGACTGGTTGTAAGGTTTCACCCAGCCTGAAAATTCAAGGTGTGATGCATGCCTTTATATCCCATGTGCCATTCAGGATGTTCAGTTAGAGCACTGTGATTGGATGTCCAGGAAACCAATCAGAGTGCTCTTATGGTTAAGTATCACTTCACACAAGGTTTGACCAGTAATGAGGTTATACAAGTCTTTATTGCTGCACTGAAAGGCTAATTGATCATTGTGTCTGTTGATACATGCTGGGGTTTTTGCAATTTGTCTATATTTAAAGCTGCAAACAGTGACAAAGGGTTGCTGCATGCAGCCGGAATTTTAAAGGTTACGTCAGTAATTTTCCTAGTGTTGAGTATTATCTGTGCATGCGGTTGATAATAACTACACTGTCTGAGCTGCGTTTACACGGAATCCAGCCTTTGTACATATCACGTATCCTTAAACCGACTAGTAATCTTTAACTCCTTTACTCAGTGTGGCGAAAGTAACCTCGCCACTGGGTTTTGGTGAGGCCTGCTTGCCAGCCTCTTGCCCTGTGACTACGGCCCCTGGGGGTGTATTGCCTTTTAAAAACACTATTTGTGCATATTGGGACTTGGCACAATGCCCCTTGGACTTTTAACTGGAACAGATTCAAACATGTGGCGGCGGCCATCTTAAATTGTCCAGCAGTGTTTTGTCGTCGAATGTATGGAACTGTTTTGGGCATGGGACCATGTGCACAATGGGGCAAAAATAAGACTTCCAGGAAATTCCTGAACCCCTGAACTGATCTAGGTGATGTTTGGATATGTTGTTCACCCAGATCGGGGCTATCAGGGGATGTGACTTTTGTGTGGATATATTATATTTTGGGGTACTTTTGGGGGTTCGTAAAAATGTATGTTTTTTCTGCTTAGAGTTAATTGAGTTAGTCCATTGTCTTTGTTAATTGTATCACATCCAGAGGGGGGGTTTGTGTACATTATCTGGGAGTGTCTAACTGTACAATACTGTTCTGATTGGCTTTGTGACTTTGTGTCCTGTGCTCCACAAGGCTCATCTGGGTGGTAACCTTGTGGGGAAAACTGTATAAAAGACTATAAACCCTCAGATCTGCTGAGTTCCTGTTTTACCCTCAACATAGACCCTCATCTCATGTGTGGGGGAAAAGGCTGCATCTACACTGGGGGACTGCTATACTCCCCTGGGCTATAATCACTAAGCTCTTTTAAGAGCTTGTTCCTGCTACTCTCTCTTGGAGGAGAGGTTCACCCACTGGAACCTGGAGCCTTGTCGTAGGTCCAGGGTGGGTAGAGGAATGCGAGTTCCCAGCCAAGCTGCGGGGGTTCATGGGATCTGCAGTGCTTATGGTGTCTGGTGCGGTGCTGATTGTCCTTGGTAAGCACTAGGAGCATCGATTGATGGAGGGTCCGTCACACTCAGCTACGACAGTTTCATAACAACTAGTAAATTGAGATTTTATTTAGCAAGCAATGATATGGGAGAATTGTCAAGTCATTTTGATGCTATAAGGGGCAAAGTGATAAACTATGAGGAACGAACAAAGGAGCCAGCTAAATGCTAATCAGCAATTTAGCACTTTGTCTTACAAGAGTCTCTTTTGTTTTCTGGGTAATTTTCCCTTAATTTAAGGGATACACCAATGCAAAATTGAAGCAATTTGTGATGAAACGTGCTGAATATTAAGAGACACGCTATTGGTTTTGTTGTGGACAAAAATATTAACCCAATTTATGTTAATAACATGCCTATTTACTCAGCATACCTACAATCAGTATTATTCAAATTTAGATGTGATTTACCTAAGATGGCCGCTAGGGAGTTTCCTTTTTGACATCGACTAACACCCTCACTAACAAGATGGCCCTGGAATCTGGGGGAGACCTCCAAGATACCAGTGACATCACACCCGGTAGGAAGAGCAATAAATGAACCACTTAACACCTAACCAATTATTGATGTATTATTCCATGTTATCTCTGACAAAGCATATGATGTAATTTTGCTTTATAAGGGGTATCCCTGCCCCTCTGAATAAACATTCCTCAAGTTTTTCATTAACCCGAAACCTGTGTCTGGTGCACGCACTGTTTCTTTAATTTGGCCGGGGGCAGATACACAAGATAATCAATTGATTGATTGATTCCACATCACGTTTCTATGGTGATTGTTTCTTATTTAGCACTTTGCCCCAAAATAGCACCTCTGGTTGCCTCAATGAATCTCCTCCAATATGTGCAAGTTTTCTCCACTATTCTTGGGACAAAAATGTTCCATGCAAGACAAACTGATCGCATTTAGAAGAAAAAAAAATCATTGCATATAATGTATAGACTGTGTTCCTGTCAACCACACTGTCATTAGTTTTAACAAAATGAATGTGAAATCAATAATTTGGGAGCATACTGTTCTTCTTCCTAGAGTAAAGTCAAAATCATAGGAAACATAAAACATTAAATCAGAAATATACAGTCAAACTGAGAAAAAAAACATTATAGACCAGAATAGTCAGTAGTATGTTCCACAAATAAATTGAAACAAGAAAAAAAATCACTACAGAACAAAACTGCATAAAAAAAAAAACAAAACAGACAACTGTCTTAAGGCAAAATGAAGGGTGTATAATTCTTCTGTGTATAACAGGAAAAATGTACCTGCACAAAAATATATAAATACATACATAAATAAATATATAAATACATAAATAACTTAAATACATTGTGTCCCCAACAAGAGATACTGTATTGGCTCTGCCATATGCATGAAATAAATAAATAAAATGTGAAAAGCTTTGCTAGTTTCCTTTTGCAAGAAAATATAAATTCATTTTATTTTACCATATTTACCTTCGTAGTTTCCATGATGCTGCTATATTTGTATTTAATTATTTTCCACGGGGAGAGATTGTCTCATTAGCACTGGAGGGGTAAGCAGTGAAAGTATTTAATCCTAATTAATATTGTGTCTCTACTTTACCCTATCAATGTGTGGATCAAAGCAAGGGCACAATAAAAGAGAATTTTGCCATATTTTACATTTTAGAGTCTTTTTAATGCAATATTTCTGATAAAGGTACTGTTGATATATCCACATTATAGAAAATAATTCACCTCTCTATATATTGCACAGGTAGTGCACCTCTCTACATATTGCACAGGTAGTGTACATCTCTGTATATTGACACAGGTAGTGTACCTCTCTATATACTGACACAGGTAGTGTACCTCTATATATTGCACAGGTAGTGTACCTCTCTATATATTGACACAGGTAGTGTACCTCTCTATACTATGACACAGGTAGTATATATTGATACAGGTAGTGCACCTCTCTACATATTGCACAGGTAGTGTACATCTCTGTATATTGACACAGGTAGTGTACCTCTCTATATACTGACACAGGTAGTGTACCTCTATATATTGCACAGGTAGTGTACCTCTCTATATATTGACACAGGTAGTGTACCTCTCTATACTATGACACAGGTAGTATATATTGATACAGGTAGTGCACCTCTCTACATATTGCACAGGTAGTGTACCTCTCTATATTTTGCACAGGTTGTGCACCTCTCTATATATTGCACAGGTAGTGTACTTCTCTATACTATGACACAGGTAGTGTGTCTCTATATATTTCACTGGTAGTGTACCTCTCTATATATTGCACAGGTAGTGTACTTCTCTATACCATGACACAGGAAGTGTGCCTCTATATATATTTCACTGGTAGTGTACCTCTCTATATATTGACGCAGGTAGTGTACCTCTCTATATATTGATACAGGTAGTGTACCTCTCTATATACTACACAGGTAGTGTACTTCTCTATACTATGACACAGGTAGTGTGCCTCTATATATTTCACTGGTAGTGTACCTCTCTATATATTGCACAGGTAGTGTACTTCTCTATACCATGACACAGGAAGTGTGCCTCTATATATATTTCACTGGTAGTGTACCTCTCTATATATTGACGCAGGTAGTGTACCTCTTTATAACTTGATGCAGGTAGTTACTTGATGCAGGTAGTGTATCTCTCTATGACTTGACGCAGGTAGTGTATCTCTCTAACATGACACAGGTAGTGTATATCTCTATAACATGACACAGGTAGTGTATCCCTCTATAACATGACGTAGGTAGTGTATCTCTCTATAACATGACGTAGGTAGTGTACCTCTCTATAACATGACGCAGGCAGTGTATCCCTCTATAACATGACGTATGTAGTGTACCTCTCTATAACATAACGTAGGTAGTGTACCTCTCTATACCTTGACGCAGATAGTGTATCTCTCTACAACCTGACGCAGGTAGTGTACCCCTCTATAACATGACTGTAGCGGAGGAGCAGGGGTTAATCCAAAGGCTCTCCGCTGGGAACAAAGATTCAGCATACAAAATCACAGGAACACAGCATAATCCACCTCCCCAAGGACTAGACGACACATAGTCTGGGAGTCAACTGATGGCTTTATTCACAGGTCTGCTTTTATGCATTTCTCCCATGCAAGGGAGGTAACTTTCATAATTTGTACAGTAACCAATTGTAACCCGGTCACCTCCCCTCACTCTCCTCCCCTTAGATTAACAGTTAAACAGATTAGTGGGGACAGAGTTTTCCCCACTTTCTGGATGTCCCCTAAATACAGGGGGTACAGGGACAAATAAGGGGTCCCCTGGTAGGTCTGATCTGGGTGAGCAACATACTCGAAATTCACCCAGATCGGACCAGGGGTTCGGGAGTTACAGACAGTTAAAGATTTGACCGACCGCAGGGACTCAGTAGCCGAAAACAGTTCCATGAATTCTGGCCCTGCGGTCGGTCTATTACATTGAATCACAAATACCAAACAGTTAGCCATCCATGCGATTGCTACCATTCGTATGATTCCCCTCGTTTAGGGGAATCTATCTACTGAACGCCGGGGCGTTCGTGTGTTAGATTCGTATTGTCGGAGCATGCTGGAGGTCTTAGCGGTGCTTGCTTAGTCGAATGCCCGGTTTGAGTTCCAGGCGTTCGACAACCAAGTACCGCTGTTCATGCGTAAGATGGCCGCCGCCACGTGTTCGGTAGGCGAAATGGCGGCCACACATACAGGTACTTAATCCCTTCACAACAATGTATCACTCCGTTAATGGGAAACACACGACCACCCCGGGGTGTTTTCCGTTCGGTAGTTTCAGACATTCGAATAAAAACATTATAATAACATGAAAGTCCATTCGTGTGGTTATTCCCTTGGTGAACTGCACCTATTCACACAGAATAATTAGTCCAAGTGGCAGGGATTGCCACAATGACGTAGGTAGTGTATCTCTCTATAACATGACGTAGGTAGTGTACCTCTCTATAACATGACGCAGGCAGTGTATCCCTCTATAACATGATGTAGGTAGTGTTCCTCTCTATAACATAACGTAGGTAGTGTACCTCTCTATAACTTGACGCAGATAGTGTATCTCTCTACAACTTGACGCAGGTAGTGTACCCCTCTATAACATGACGTAGGTAGTGTACCCCTCTATAACATGACGCAGGTAGTGTATCCCTCTATAACATGATGCAGGTAGTGTACCTCTCTATAACTTGACGCAGGCAGTGTAGTTGTCTTTACGTTTGATGTAAAGAAGAGGTGATATAATGAATGTTATTTGGTTTGAATAGAAAAACACACTTATGCAGCAAATATCCCAACTTGAACACACCGAAATAACACAAATCAGTTCTGCTGTGGTTACATTTTACTCTGTTTAATGTAATTGTACAACAAAACTGCTTTATAATCAAAACATACTTGTTTTTGCTTTCATTTTGCTTTTTAGGAAATGGACATCATATATTTTGCTTATTGCAGACAAGTAAAACCACTGCAGTTACATCCAACTAAAATATGTCAGGGTAAAAAAAAAAATAAGAACGGCAATACAGCAGATTTATAAATGATTAATGTAGCACTACGGTTTGCTTTAGCAAATTTAGGGCTCAGTGTGGATGATATATAATGCATGTGCGGAAACCAATTCAGGAGGAGAACGTGAGAACTGCGGCTGCGAGACATTGCAGTGCACGTTCCAGTGTATAAATTCTTGTTTATTCATATTATGATGAGATCTGTATATGTACAGGCACAATCGTAAATATTACTGAGAAAACATTAACATTTATGCAACTCTGGTATGACTGCTAGAAAAAAATACAACACACGAAACCGCATTAAAAGTTGCTTTTTTATATTAGTTAAAATTGCATAATGCTAAAAACAATTCTGAAATGCTGTATTCTTTATAAGATGGTGTATTACATAAAGGATTTTAGATTTTAAACAAGATTTGTTTTCCATATCCGTTATGATATTATAACAAAAAGATATTGCACATATAAGAACAATCGGATTATTTTGTAAATGAGGTTTGCACAAAGTCCCCTTAATACATCTGCAGATTTCATCTTCTTTAAATCTCTTCTACTCCCTTCCATGGGCGTCCGCAGGAATTTTTCCAGGGGGGGGCATAATTGTAATGACATCCATGCTTGGTACCTTTTTGACAGTGTCATGAAAAGGAAGGGGCATAGCCATTATCACATAAAGCCAGGGTGAATAGCGTTTTCACAACTATGGTGTCAGGAATATATGTTTGTATTCCTGACACTATAGTGTTCCCTTAAGCAAATTAAAGGACATTTCTGGTCACCATAACAACTTCACCTAAATGAAAATGCTATGATGCCAGGAAGCCCCTGGGTGCTCGCTTTCCTTTAAGGGGTTAAATCGCTCTCAAATGGTTTAACCCCCAAAGGCTTCCTCTAGCTCCAGGTCGCTCAGTGGTATTTGGCTTCTGAAACAGAGTGTCAGGAAGTGCAGATTGACGTCAGACATGGGTGCCGCTGATTGGCTAGAGTGGTCAGTTGACGCTCTAAGCCAATCGCTAGTTCCCGGTTCATAAAATATTTTTACTTTTTTTATGAATGGGGAGCTACTGATTGGCTTAGAGTGCCAGCTGACCGCTCTAGCCAATCAGCAACACCCCTACCCAACGGCACTCTGTGCTTTCTGACACTCAAATAAAAGTGAACACATTAACACCGATATTTTTTTACCTTTGGAGATGAGAAGGTCCAGCGTTTCCCTGCCAGGCCGAGGTACCAAAGCCTTATGATGTGGTGTCCAGAATAAAGTGGAGGGTTCACTTCATTTGTCCTTCCTGTTCCAATCTCCTTTTCCTCTCCTTCATTTGACAGTC
>OW240913.1:343498007-343560649 GCA_933207985.1 Pelobates cultripes
TTGCTGCCCCCCCCAAATCTATAGGCTGCTGCCCCCTCTCAAACCCCCCACCCCATCCCCCACTTATCTGATCTGTAGGCTGTCTCTGGCTGCATGTGTTGCTCCCCTGCGGTTTCAATCAGCAGAGAGAAGCAGGGATAAGATGCAGCTTCCTATCCCTGTCTCTCTCCATACACAGCGCCACCTACTGGCTGGTGCCGGTATTGCAGTTCATTTTAAATCTCACACGAAAAATAAGAACAAGCTGAAAAATCCAGGGGGGGGCAAGTGCCCCCCCTTGCCCCCCCCTGCGGACGCCCATGCTCCCTTCCAAACATCCCAGTTTTCTCCAGTTACTATTTATGCACAATTAAACATCAAATAATAGAAAATGAATCCTCATGCTTAGATCTATTCTTTGTTACATACGATTTTTTTTTTTATTAGAAAATTATTATTTTACGTCAGCATCACACCACCTTGACCCTTCAATTCACAGAGCTCTTTGGTCTTACTTGGTAGCAACTTAGTGTTATGCAAGTAAGAAATTATTATAGTAATTTAAAGGATCACTATAGTGTCAGGAAAACAAAGTGGTTTTCATGACACTATAGTGCCCCCACCCTTAGGGTCCCCCTCCCGTGATGCTGAAGGGGTTAGAACCCCTTCAGCTGCTTACCTTATTCCAGCGCCGGACTCCTTCGGCGCTGCTGACCTCTCCTCTCCTGCCGACGTCAGTGGAGCCGAATGCGCATGCGCGGCAAGTGCCGCACGCATTCAAGCTGTCAATAGGAAAGCATTTTTCAATGCTTTCCTATGGACGCTCTGCGTGATGGAGGCATAATATGCCTCCAGCGTTGCAGATGCGCCGCTAGTGGCTGTCTAGAAGACAGTCACTAGAGGTTGGACTAACCCTGCAATGTAAACATAGCAGTTTCTCTGAAACTGCTATGTTTGCATCAGCATGGTTAAAACCTGAGGGACCTGGCACCCAGACCACTTCATTGAGCTGAAGTGGTCTGGGTAACTATAGTGTCCCTTTAAATTGGGGGAAAAAATCCAAGCAGCCAAGTTTAACCGTATATTAAAAAAATGAAATTTGTTAAAAGGATTTTAAACAGTGCCTCAAAAAGGTTTACCGTATATACTCGAGTATAAGTCGAGTTTTTCAGCACATTTTTTGTGCTGAAAAACCCCCACTCGACTTATACTCGAGTTAATGTCTGTATTATGGCAATTTACATTGCCATAATACAGACCAGGACCGCCGGGCTCATTACAAGCCCGGCGGTCCTGTTGGGGGCTGACAGTGATAGGTTACTTACCTTCCTGCAGCTCCTGTCAGCTCCCTTCTCCTCCGTGCAGCTCTTCTGACAGCTCCCACTGGAAGTCTCGCGAGAGCCGCGGGGTCACCGCGGGGTCACCGCGGCTCTCGCGAGACTTCCAGTGGGAGCTGTCAGAAGAGCTGCACGGAGGAGAAGGGAGCTGCAGGAAGGTAAGTAACCTCTCACTGTCAGCCCCCCCCTCCTGCACAGCCCATCCACTGGACCACCAGGGAGTGAGAGCCCCCCTCCCTGGCCAGCTAACAAGCAGGGAGGGGGGACAAAAATTAAATTAAAAATACAAAAAAAAATACAATAAAAACTATTAAAATAAAAAAAATTAAAATATTAAAATAAAAAAAACTTAAATATTCAAATAAAATAAAAGAAAAAAATTAATAATAAAAAATAAAAACCTTAAATATTCAAATAAAATAAAAGAAAAAACTTAATATTAAAAAATAAAAAACTTAAATATTCAAATAAAAGAAAAGAAAAAACTTAATATTAAAAAATAAAAACCTTAAATATTCAAATAAAATATAAGAAAAAAAACTATTAAAATAAAAAATTTATAATAAAAATGCCCTCCTTCCACCCAATTCACACACACACAAACACACACTCATACAAACACACACTCTGCATTATATACACACACACTCATACAAACACACTCTGCATTATATACACACACACTCATACAAACACACACTCTGCATTATATACACACACACTCATAAACAATCTGCATTCTACACACACACTCATACAAACACACACACACTCTGCATTATATACACACAGAGTGTGTGCGTATATAATGCAGAGTATGTGTGTTTGTATGAGTGTGTGTGTAGAATGCAGATTGTTTATGAGTGTGTGTGTATATAATGCAGAGTGTGTGTTTGTATGAGTGTGTGTGTATATAATGCAGAGTGTGTTTGTATGAGTGTGTGTGTGTATGAGTAATTCTAAAATCACAGAATTTCATAGTCCCAAGTTTTACCCTCGACTTATCCACGAGGCATAGCATATTTCACAATTGTTGGTCACAAAACTGCCCTCGACTTATACATGAGATCGACTTATACACGAGTATATACGGTAATTTTTTTTTCCAATTCTATACCCATATCTAAAAAGGCCTAAACCATGAAAGTTTTGTTTAATTTAATGTTAATACTCTGCCAAGAGTATGACGTATGCTGCAGAGCAATGTAATGTTATTGTGATGATACCACAATTCAAATGAACAAGTTCAATGCGACTACATCATGTTAATTATCCAGTATATCGGTTTCTTAATTTCACTAATTACGTTCCACATATACAAGGGTTTAGAGGAAAATGACAAAAATCATTAAAATTTTGCTTTTCCTTTTCTACAGGGTAGAAGAACTGTATTAAAGTCGCCTGTTAATCTTATAGGGTTATTTACTAAGCAGAGAATTTAAAGTAAATTCAAAGGGAATTTCAAACTGACCTAGAACATTTTTTTCATTTGACTTATTTTGACCTAAAATTTGAAGTTCATTTTGAATTCACCGTGACGTGAATGCTCACTTTAGTGACTAACACTGGTAGAGTTTTTCTATAACTGGTCCTGTTGCTTTGCTCATATGCAACATGCATGTTCTTCAATGTCACCGATCACGAAAAAGAAAAGTTGGCCGGTTTCCAGATCTCTTCAATGAAAGAGAGATTTTTTTCTTTTAAAAATTGGATTTAACGACCCACTTCAGTTAGAGTTTGGAGTGATGTTTTTCTTATCCTTTCGAATGTTGTTTTTGATAGAATTATCAGATGATTGTTATTGCCAAGGTGATCACCTAACAGACGTAGGATTATGAAATGCCTAATTGAAAGGAGCAGTAGCTTCCGATTAAAATAAAATAAGTGCTCTTAAAAAGCTTCTGATCAATTTCAAATTATTTCTATTGTTTTTTTCAAGTCACTAAAATTTGGCTGACGTTTGGCTAAACTTCTCCACAGTAGACTTTCCTAATGCCATATATATGCCCCATATGCACCTATCTGTAATATTAACATATTTTTTCCATATAAAACCATTGCTCAATGCCATAAGCATGTGTCTTGGAGATATACCTAACTTCCCTATTTACACAGAGTTCCCTTATGTCCCCCCTTCGGTATATTAGAGTATATATTTTGATATATGTCTAGATACAATAGAGGAGGATACACATTTTGTTGGATAGAGCTATGCCCTCTCAGATGACCAGAATGCCAGCATCATCATGAGTCTGAAAGAGTTCCACAAACCCTGAGTTTCATGCTCTCATGGGGATATACTGTCCAAGCTTCACATCAATATCTTTTGAAAGGTTAAAGGGACACTCCAGACACCTAAAGCACTTCAGCTTGGTGAAGTGTTTCCTGTGTGAGAGTGTGTCCTCGTTCTTCATTTTACAAAAAAAAAATATTTCAATAGGATTTGGCTCTTTTACAGATTAATCTTGTTACACCCCCCTGGCTGTTAGACAGTTGTTTAGCTCAGTGGAGCAAAGCCAAAAAGTAGAAAGTGCCCTGCTTGCAAAGACTTCTCATTGAGCTGCATTGGGAAGTCTGTGATTGGACAGCCACAGAAAGTCTGGACGGGGGTTAGAAGGCTGTTTTTAGATGTACCCACAATGAAAATTCTGCATAATTGAATGATTTTATTGAGGATGTATCTAAAAAAAGCAGCAGATATCTTGTTTGCAGCCTTTGCAAGCCCTCCTGTTCTTCTCCTGCCCAGACTTTCTGTGACTGTCCAATCACAGATATCCCAATGCAAGTCAAGGAGAAGTCTCTGGGCAATTGCCTGCCTCTTGAGTTTAGCTCCACACCGCATCAAGTGAGGTTCATTCTATGAGTTCTTTTTTTCTAAATAAGGTAAACAAAACAAAAATACTGTCAATAAATTATTAATCCGTGTGTCGATGATACATTTCTTGCTCTAAGCAAAGTACACAGAGCTAGGTTTTTTAAAACGATGATCCATGCTGAATTATAACCGTTTCTAACCAATGATTAATCTATGTCAAAATATTTTCTGGAATATAATAGTAATCCTACTTTTTATAGTTGCAAGTAAATAATGCAATCTTTTCAGTAAGACTAGTTAGCAAACAATGTCTGTACACCCACCAGGTACAAGAAAGACTGGGGGGAGAGGAGGCCTGATAGCCGAGCTAGCTAGACATGTTTGCAGAGAGCTCTGACAAAACTAAGCTAAATATTGGCTGTTATTGGCCACAATCGTGATTATTGCAATCCTGCACACCAATGGTTCATTGCTGAATCAAGTGGGGGTTCGTGGATACATATTTTGTGTACTTCTGTCAAGATATACCACACTCCATATATGCGGCCTAGCGTGGAAGGCGGCCTCATGGCCAGGAGAGGCGGCTGACCTCTTGACATGGGGACCACTCAGAGCAGCGGCTCTCCTGTTGCCACGCTTCCCTCTCCCCCCATCTGGACTACTGGGGGTTATCCCGGTCCCCGCCTGGGAAAGCCACATATCAACAGCAAAAGACTACACAGCCTGAATGAAGACCGCATGCCAGGCCCAAGATGGCCACCAAGCAACAACCCCTGCAGTCTTGAGAGGGCCCAGAGATACAGAACTGGAGAGAGAGCTTTGAGGCTTCGATCATGTCTGCCAGGAATTCTGGAGGTGCTTGGAACACAGACCCACCTGCCCTGATTTACCTGTCACAAAGGAGATTACGACTGAAGCGGCAGTTCACCGATCCTGCGCTGGTTTGCGGCCCCACATGGAGGTGAGTCCATCTTGTCAAATGTCCTGCTGGCGGACTCTCCGGGCACCAAAGTGCAATGCTGCACAACACCACCGAACACTCACCTTACCATCTCCCAGATGCTTCCCAGCGCGGCACTCAAGAGGGAGACAAATCTACGTTTGCAACCCGCTCCATCCCACCTGGCAACACAGATCACAAGCATGAAGACGGCCCAGAAGCCGTGGTCCGATTGCTGGACTAAGAGGCTATTCAGTCGGTGCAGAACAGAAGCACACAGGCATTTAGGTCTCATACACCCCAGCGGTAGCAGCCTGCCATTAATAGGAATTGGTTAAGTAGTCCCAGGCAAAGGCAACAGACCCCTCAATGCACAGTCTATTTCTAATGCGTAACATGTTTAATTTGCTACTTTAAGATGAGCATAAGTTTTGTCACTAGTTCAGGATCATTTTAATTTACATCTTTGCAGTGTCTGTCTAGGGCAATGCAGTTGTACAACACTGCTGCTAGCTCCAGTGGGAGTCTTTATTTTCTAATTTTTATTGTTTGTTTGTTTTTTAACTGTCAATATGTTTATATGCCAGTCAAGTTATTCTAACAAGCGATTTGATCTAATATCATGACTAGTTTTTTTTCTTTTGTGAGATTGTTTTGCCTTTTTTAGTTAACACGTCTGGACAACCTAAACACACTCACCACACTAAACTATAACACTGCGCTGCACCATTAGAAGGCTGTGCCCCTATTAATCAATATACATGACTTTAGGGAGCCTGTAATTCCATGACAACTGTTAATCTTGTACCTGCAGTATTCTAACAGCCAGATTGGCCCACGCGGGATCCTTCCCTTGGATGCAGACATCCCACATCATACCAGCCAACCTAGCAGACATTCCTCCCACTGCTGTGGAGATTGTCTATTTTCTAGCTCACAATGGAAATGTTAGTTTAACCATCAACTTAAAATATGTTTTAACCTTAAGAATAGTACCCAGCAGCTAGTAAGCTACTTAGCTACAGAACTAATTATAGTTTAGCATGTTACAAGACTTTTTCTTCCTTGACAACGTAAATTCCAGCCTACACGATATGTCTCTAATGTATATACTGCCATCCCATTATCTGACATAACTTGTATCTGCTTGTTTACTACTTTAAATAAAATTTTTTTAAAAAGTGCAGTTTTTTTCTTATTTGCCACAGTACCGTGCCTCTTGAAATGCCTGTATTTACAGTCATGGCATAACAAGCTTGTCTGTCAAACTTTTGCAAAAAAAAAAAAAAAAAAAAAAAAAAAAAAAAAAAAGAAAGAAAGACTGTGTTTTAATGATTTTACTATATTGTTTAACATCTGGGTGAGTTTTTTTTTCTAAAAGTATATTTTTGTGTCATTCTATAGGTGTTTACTAGTAAAATATTATTTCAAGGTTTTCTGTTTCAGAGTTTATTCACTATCTCTAAAGGAACACTCCAAGCACCATAACCACAACAGTACGCTTCACTGATTTTGGTGCCAGGAGTGCCCAGAAGCCCCCCGGTATATTTATAGAACTTATTCTGAAGACAGAAGCTCATGGAAGGAGCATCTGTTAGCTCCACTGAGTTACATCCTGCAGTGCTGGCCTGTATCACTGACTGAGTGCGTCCGCTGTATGCTCTAGCTGGTGACCGCCTTTTTGCAATGCCGGGTGTAGTTTAGTGATGGACCTTCTGGGGTCATAGGATAGGGCAGACTCCTCTTAAATGTTTTTTTTTTTCTTACGCAGTTTGACTACTTACACTGGTGGGGCTCCACAGCATCACAGTAACTACAGTTTATATTCCCAACAACTCCCACTGTAGACTTTAGAGAATAACCCTGAACATCTGTTTATTTCAGTAGCAACATATTATTACTTGCAACAATGCACATTCAAAAATACTTCACTAGAAAGGCTCAAATGTATCACGTATTCGGGCAAACAGACTGGGATCAGTGGGATTCAGCCACCACAGAACTGACCCTGAACGTCTTGAATTCTAAATAGAGCTTGAAATTGCTCTTACGCACACGGTATGTTGTAATAAATAGCAGGTACTTCACCTTTTTACCACCCCCCCTATTTGGCCAAATGTTTTTGCTTTGATTTTGCCCCCACTGTTAACCTCTAGTTTTTGACTTTACCACTAACTGGTTATGCACACTCCTCTACATCCCATTTGAACAGAAGATTTAATGATTTTTGTACCCCTCTGCTGTTTTAGAAAGGAGCACAATCGTATGTATTCAATACAGTGTGTGTATGATGCCATATCTCATCCTTACATTGTGTGTTCCATTTTTGTACGATCCCGTGTGATGTGAGATATGTTAAATTTATATATATTGGCCATGATCTGCACAAGGTGTATCAACAAAATACTACTATACAAAAATATTCCTATTAATATTTTTTTGAGAATAATTTGGTGGTAAAGAAGATCATTTCAGTTGACAAGAGTGTATTACTGAAATTAAACTCGTTCGTGTATGTTTTTGTAGAAATATTTTTCAACCACGACGTAAAATCTCACTTGGCCAATTTCAACTGAAACCTTTAATAGTTTTCTTTTTTTTTAAATTATATTTACTTAAACATTTATGACAAGACTGAAATATTTACAGTAAGCGTTCAGAAAGAATAAATCAAAACAAAAGAAGAAAATTTTGTTTGGAAAGAAAGCATATATTAATTAAGGTAAGCAGACATTTATAAATGAAAACAGCTGCTTAACTGCACTATTGTAATATTTCCAACATTAGCAGCAAGGTTTTATGACCATGAGCCACTTAATGAATCCAGAATGAATTATCATTTTCATGCAACAGATGGTCTATATACCATAAAAAATAAAACAAAGCAGAAGGTAATGGTTACAGAAAATTTCATGTCAACACATTTTAGAGATGGAATCATTGATGTTATGTTTTATACACTGTGGTGTTTATCCACTAAACGGTACCTCTAAACTGCAATATTTCCACAAATTAGGCAAACTGACTGTAGATGGGTTGAAAAAAAATCTTCGAAATCAGCATTTTTCCACTAAATTCACAACATTATATAGTATAGAAAATAAATCCTTCTCATTACAATACCAAGAAAAATTATGGATATATATATATCCACAGTGCCACACACTCCTGGTTTTAAAGTAATACTTGCCCCAGCTTAATGTATAATCCAATCTACAGAAGGAGAGCCCTTGTGGTAATGATACGAAAATACTTTATTTCAAATTCCTTCAGCAAATTGACATTTTGCTACACACAGAGACCTTTGTCAGGATGTATAGATATATAATATATCCAAAAGAAGACACACTCTGGATATTTGGTAAATATGAAAAAAAATGATTGCATTTAGCTGCAAACATTGTCAGAGTATATTATAGGGATGTGCATGGGCAAAAAAATTGGTTCGGTTCGGCACTTCCGAAATTCAGAACTTTGGCAATTCGGGACTACACATAACCCTACCCCTAACCCCTAACCCTACCCCTCACCACCACAACCACTTACACATCTAGGGTTATGGGTAGGCTTAGGGGTTAGGGTTAGATATTAAGAGTTTTGCCACTTTTGAGAAATCCGAAGCACTTTGGCACTTCAGCAATTCGGTTCGGTTTCGGTTCGGCACTTCAGAAATTCGGAAGCATCAGAACGTCCGAATTGCCGAAATTCGTTCGAATTTACATTCGGAACTAAACGAATTGCACATGTCTAGTATATTAGGAGAAAATAATGCTATCTCATTATTTAGATTAGAGGCATGGCTAGGACGTGGTTTAATAAACGTTAATAATCTAGCTAACGTTAATACAGTAATACTCCCAGTGGGTAAACACATTAATGCTGCCATTATACCACAAGGAACCAAAGTCAACCTGAACATGTTGTGGTGTTGTGAAAAGGCTCATTCAGCCATGTCAGTCATTTCAACCTGTTCTCTTACTAAGTGCAAAATACTCTTACTTTCTGAATAAAATGTCATACACAAATCGTACGTGGTGATACGTTGCAAAATACTTATCTTCAACGTCCCTGTGTTTGCTACAAATCCTCAGCATTTGCAGCTTCCTGTCTAAGCTTTGTCCAGACCAGGAAATAGTTGGCACCATATCAGCCATGTGCAAAAAATGATATACAATATACATCTTATGTCTCAGGCACAGAAATAAGTAAGTGGTATTGGTTAGTGTAACCACATTGCACAAGTTTGCTGTGAAAGGTGTATATAATAAAAAATCTGTTACCTGGAGTAGATGTATTGGTAGATAAAAAATCTGGGTATAAATACTCCGCAATATAGAAACAGTGGGAAGAAAAGGAAGAAAAAACTTATAGTGTAATTTATTACAACAATTTATATGTAAACATAAGAAATACACTAAATACATTTAATAAATCCAAAATTGGAAAAAAGTTCTTTGTGGGGAAACACTCCTTCACCTCGGGCTTGTCCGAGAGTCTTTGTGCAAACTTTCACGCTCAATGCGTTTTGTCTATATGGTAGACTTTTTCAAGAGCTGTTCTCTGTTCGGCTTTTTGCTCATTTAAATATCCCGCTGTGGGATATCATATATATATTATATATCAGCCAATCCTAGACTTCCTTTTATTTTCAAATTGAATACGTTTTTATGGAGTTTAAGTGTCCATTTAAGCATTCTGATAAACTAACATGATCTCTAAATGTGTGCATTTCTTTTCTTTCAATATGTTCTTTTTGATGATAGCCATGACTTTAGTTATTCCTCTGAGTTTGAGAATATGATGAATCATTTCAAATATTAAGTCCCTATTCCCTAAATAATTTGATAGTTCCTGAAAAAAGTCAGAAGTGAAGTCTCTCTGAATTTATCTTTATCTTATATTTTGATATTACTAGTATGTGCTTTGGCCTCAAGGTCAGCTGCTTTGTTCTTCATAAATCTTATTTTGTTTCTTTTTGTAGAAATATATATTCAATCATTGTTTGTCTCCATTCCGTATCCAATGTCTCCAAACTCTTCAGTTCTGTTTTGCATGCTTGATATATCCAAACATGTTTACATCTACTCTAATTATATGTTATATGACATATCCAAACATGTTTACATCTACTCTAATTATATATTATATGACATATCCAAACATGTTTGCATTTGCTCTAAGTATTGTGAAGCAAAAACCAAGAAAGTTGTGGTGGGGAAAAATTGTAATTGAAAACCCCTTCCACCTGAAGTCAGTGAATGGTCAATACAATGTTAAACAAAGATCTGCACACCAGTCAAGCCATAAGATTTCCTTTTCCCACAGAAATCACAAATTTGCAGTGATGTTACAACCGCAAAGGATTCTGGGTGGGCATATTAAAATTAGTTTAACAAAGAGTCACATTTTTGTCTCATTCCATTTTAAACATGGATTCCTTAGAGTTTGTATTTGCTGTATACAACAGCTTTGAAACACAACTCGGGAAGATTATTGTGTAATTCATAAAAAACACTGAGTTCACAAAATTCCCAGTGACCCACCTCTGTGTTTTAAGCATTTTTGTATGTTTACAGTATTATGCTATTTCAGTTATTTATATCTTACAGATTAACCAGAGGTACATCATCAGGTTTTCCCTGACATAAGTGTGTTTGGTGTTCACTATTGTGCACCCTGTTCTTTGTACAGGGCCGGACTGGGGATTCCAAAGCAGCCCTGGAAAAAAAAACTATGCCAGCCCCATAAGTCATTGCGCCATATATTGTCGTATGTAATATGTAAGGCTATGTTTTGCCACCCTAGATGATTGATATACATATATATATATATATATATATATATATATTGCTTGTAACGGCACCCTCAGCATAAAAGGGTTAAACCGCCGTTTAGTAGATCTTCCCCTTCCAGAGATACAGTCACAGCTACTGCAGAACACCAAGCTCCCGAACTAAATACAAGGGAATGCTCCAAACTCCCGAACTGCATACAAGGGAATGCTCCAAACTCCCGAACTGCATACAAGGGAATTCTTCAAACTCCCGAACTGCATACAAAGTAGCACTCCAAACTCCCGAACTGGAACCTCACGAATAGCTGCTAGCAAACGAACAGGAAAAGCACCCAAGCAGCTTTCACTCCTAGCAATCAGTCTCTATCAGCATACAGTAAATCCCCCCAAGAACGAGACAGAGCTCCGTGTTGAGGGTCAAGCAGTGGTCTGGTTTATTGAGGGCTACCTGCGCAGTATTTATGCAGGTCTCCCATCTGGTGGACACTCCCCTAGGGGACCAAATGAGAGACTGTGACAAAGGACAGACATGAACCAATGACAGACACACAGAGGTAAAACCTCCCCACAATGCATCCTAACTTCCCTCCCTCTGTCCTGGAGATAATTGGGAAGTAATCCAATTATCTCCCAGGACAGAGGCAAAACTCCATTAACAACATGGCAGTAAAAGACAGTAAAAGACATAAAAATGTATAAAGTTACAACTGTTGCACAAAACATATACATTCTACCTATCCCCAGATAGCTTAGATCTGAGCGAACAAAAGTACCGAATAGCGCTCAGATCCTATGCACACAGTCCAATCGCCGTGGAGTTAAAGTGTTCATAAAGTCTGTTCTCCATACGAATAGACTCCGCGGGATGGCTGTCTGGGGTAATGCTGTTCATACGGTCTAAACTACCGAATGAACAGGCATCCGGTTAAATGACCGAATGCAGAAGCAAGGAGGCTGACGGCTCAGTGGTGTTCGCGCAAATAAGTGTCCGTTTTCAGTTCCATGAGTTGGGCATCGAACACCGCTGTGCGTTCGCGTGTTTAAAATGGCCGCGACCTCGTGTTCAGTATACGAATGGCGGCCACCCAGCATTCGTCAATTAAGCTGCGGTTAACCGCAGCTTCTGGGAGGTTAATTGCCGACATGCTCCCAAGTGGTCCAGTCATTTGTGCGTTAGTTCGGTAGATTGAATCTACCGACCGCCGGGCAGAAAGGCACAAAAAAACCTTTTCTACAGGGGAAAAGAAGGCTTTTAACATGGGGCCATAATCCAAAGGCAACAGGCGAGCAACCAGGCTTCTCCAATGCAATGTGGCGAGATTGGTCTTGTCACATTGCTTTTTTTCAATATAAAATATTGGTCCTTTCAGAGTAAAATTTTTAATTATACAGTACGCATACTCACATGCAGACACAGACAATCTCACTGACACAAGCTGATTGATACACAGCCTCATAGACAAACAATCTCACTGATATACATAAGGTCAATGACATAAAAACACAAGCTCACTCAGTAGCAGGCACACACACACACACCCAAGCAAGCCCACTCACTAGCAGGCGCGCACACACACACAGCTTAATGTGGTGGCTCTGGTGTCTATAGCCTGTCCCTGCAGGCTTTTCAATGTAAACACTGACTTTTTAGAGAAAAGGCAGTGTTTGCATTGCTTCCTAGTGACAGACACTCAGACGGTCACTAGAGGTGCTTCCTGTGTCAGTGTGTCATTGTGTCAGCCAGGGCCATTCGAGAGGAGACCAGCACGACGTGGGGGAAAAAAAAAGTGAGTAAAAACATACATACACACACACATACCACGACAGATACCACACACCATGACACAGACAGACCGTGACACAGACACATACACCATGACACAGACAGAAACACACACACCGTGACACAGACAAAAAAAAAAACACACACACCATGACACAGACAGAAACACAGACACACCATGGCAGACAGACACACCATGACACAGACAGACACACACACACCATGACAGAGACACACACATACCATGACAGACACACACACACCATGACAGACACACACCTTAAAAAAGATACACACCTTGACACACACACACCATAACACAGACAGACCGTGACACAGACACACACACATGACACAGACAGACACACACACCATGACACACAGACACACACACCACGGCACAGAGAGACCGTGACACAGACACACACACACCGTGACACAGACAGACACACATTACTTGACACAGTCAGACACACATTACCTGACACAGACAGACACACACACACCATGACATACAAACACACACACACCATGACACAGACACACATTGCATGACACAGACAGGTGCACACACCGTGACAGACAGACACACACACCATGACACAGACAGACACACACAATGACACAGACAGACACACACACCATGACACAGACAGAGACACACACACACACACCATGACAGACAGAGACACACACACACATACACTCACACTGACACACACAATTTCTACCTGTGGGGAGCTCTGATGGTGGCCGCATGGGGGAGCTGGCTATTCTGGCGGCCGCAGAGGGAGCACCTTTGGCAGCCGCAGGGGGAGCTGGCTGTTCTGTCTCTGCTCCCCCGCCCCAGCCAGCACGCCGCTTAATGAGACCGGGGATGGAATATGATGTCATATTCCGGCCCTGGTCTCATTAAGCGGTGCGCTGGGGAGGGGGAGCAGAGATAGAACAGCCAGCTCCCCTGCAGCCGCCTAAAGAGCTCCCTCTGAGGCCGCAGGTGAGCCAGCTGCCTGCCCGGCCCCAGGTGCCGACGGCCCACCGGGAAATTACCCGGTATCCCGGTGGGCCAGTCCGGCCCTGTCTTTGTAGTATTTTATATAGTGTCTTGTGAGTTACTATAGACACTAGGGTTGCTGCATCCTCATGTTTATTACTAGCGCCAATCCACCTAAATCCCATTGTGTTTCTCTATGGTTTGTTTTGTTTTTTAATTCCCAGTACTTACAAGGATCGGAAATTGTTTTCCTTGGTATTTAAAATCCCTCCTGGCCATTATCATCAAAATAAAAATAAACCAGGTCCATCCATTATTAAAGAAACTCCGTCATCCTGTTCTGTAGCGCTCTTTACACACTTTCTTTCTTTTTTTTTTTTTCTTTTTTTTTGTTGTAAAGAGTAAAGTTACACAAGATAAACCCTGGTCACACAGGTAAGTTATATTATTTTCATGGTTTTAGAAAATGCAAAATGCAACGGGAAAAGGTTAGTTGAGTTGTACATTTCAAAAAATGTTCAACTAAACAGTAAATTCTACAGACACCAACATACTGTATTACTATGCTCAAACAGCAGAGTACCCAATCATGAAGAACCAACAGCAATGTACCAAAAATACAATATATATATATATATACTTAGCAATATGTAAAAGCTTTTTTATTTTATTTTACATGGACAGTTATGGTTTATTTTATCAGAAGTATCTCTTTTTTCAAAACATTAAATGGCATTCTCTTTTAGCATGGTATTTCAGGGATAGGTTCGTGTAGCATGAACGTTACATTTTAAATACAAAGGTTAAGGCAAAAGAAATGTTGCAATGGATTCACTAAATTTTTATTTTTTTTTCCATGTGAATTTAATTCTCCACAAATGTTTTTTGTGGCATTTATAGGCAATTTTTATTGCCAAGTGTATAAGTATATCCAAGTGTATAATTATACAATTAATTCTATGCATAAATTAAATAGCATGAAATTACAGAAAACTGTATTGACCTCAAAATGCAAGCTTATAAAAATAACTATTTCAATCATATTTTGTATAGTTTACAGAATTAAGACATTTTATGACTTTGTGATATGAATTGCTCAGTTAACATACATGAATAATAAATAAAATAATAAAGACAAAATCTAAACTCTGTGTTGTATTTGTATGGTTGTCCTGGAAACCAGAGAATTTAAAAATAAGTGTAGTCATTTTTGACATTTTAGCATTTTCTTGGATTCGAGTACGATTAATCTCGTTCTGCCAGAACCCTGTGAAATACATTGTTATGTAATTTGTTGTAGGTGTCTCTGCTGATTGGATAAATCATATGTTTAGAATATGCAAGCCTGAAACATAGAACATTCGAATCTACTTCTGAGACAGCCATCCTCCTCCTTAAATCAAACTCCATTGTTCTACAGAAAAAATGCTTCACAAATCAACAATGTTTATTTTTTTAGAATAAGAAGTGTAGCATTACTGTTCCTTCCACTTTATATCTATATACTGTGCAATGGAATTGATAATAAATTAAAGAGGCAGTACAGAATTATGATAAGTAAATGCTTTATTCCATTAAGTTTGTATGAAATGAATGCTGTGTTAATATGCTTTTATACTTTCACCCTATAGAAATACTATTATATGGGTAAAAAAAATACTAAAACCTTATTCAGAAAACAATGTTTGAGAAGAGGCACTAGCAACCTGTTTGGTCCAAATATATTTAATCACTATTACAGTCTAAACTGCAACATTTTGGGCTACAGTCATGTCGATCTACCTACTTGAAACATGGGCAATTTTAAAGTTCAACAGCTTGTCATTTGCCTAGAGATTCCAGAAAGTAAATATTGGATTTTGTGTAAAACAAACAGAAACAAGGTGGACAAACGCTAAACAATTAGAGAACAGATTACCTAAGGCAGCAGAGACCAGGATGGGGGATTCCCTCAGTACCCCAAAAAGATAAACACTAATAAAGAAATACAACAGGTTACACCTAATAACGAACAAATAGTATGTTGTACATTGTAGAAGAAGTTCTTAAGGTACGGATTATACCGCCCAAAATAATGAGCTTGAGACGAAAGCCAGGGCCGGATTAACATAGGGGCTGATGGAGCTGCAGCTCTAGGCTTGTGCCCATGGAATAGGACTCTTTACTACTCTTCACATGTGGATGTAGGGAAACAAAACTGGTGTGGACTGGCTGACAATGAAATCAGTTAAGGTAAAGTTGACTTTGCACACTATGCAAATGCTCTTGCTGCTTCGGTCTCTCTAACACTGTGGCAGATCAGGGGCAGAGCCAGCATGATTCAAACACAGCCCTGGCCAATCAGCATCTCCTCATAGAGATGCATTAACTCAATGAATCTCTATGAAGAAAGTTCAGTGTCTGCATGCAGACGGTGGAGACACTAAATGGCAGTACAGCACAGTGTGCACCACTGCCCCAGGAAGCACCTCTAATAGCAATCTGAGGAGTGGCCAGTGAAGTCATCACTAGGCTGTAATGTAAACACTGCATTTTCTCTGAAAAGACAGTGTTTACAGCAAAAAAACTGAAAGTAATGATTCTACTCACCAGAACAAATTCAATAAGCTGTATTTGTTCTGGTGACTATAGTGTCCCTTTAATACAACCTTGCCGTGGTTAAAACAATGCATAAAGCTGTACTGTGAGGAATATCTTCTAAAAAAAAACCTGCCCTTACCCCTTATACAAAAAGCCTGCACCCCTATTCCATAAAACTCCAGTACCCCTTCTATACATAAAAACCCTGCACCCACCCTACACATCAAATTCATACCCCCTTTCATATAAGAACCCTGCACCCCATCACATAAAGTTCATACAACCCCTACACACAAAAACCCTCCACCCACTTCATAAAGTTCAGACACCCCCTACACATAAAAGTTCTGCACCCCCCTACATATCAAATGTGGTAAAAGGTATCATTTGTTTCCCAGTCATCCTTAGCCTTACATTAATATTTTCAATCGCTATGCATTTCTGATCGTCTATCTTCCAAGTTCCTTTCTATCTTTTTCTTTTTTCATAATTAAGCACATGACACATTTGGACTATAAAAAAAATTCTCTCAGAGAGCAAGGAAAATTATACTATAAAGCTTTCATGTCTTCTTTCTTTGCCTTTCCTTTATTACTTCATCAACTGACCTTAACCTCAGACATGTCTGAGCTCTGCCGAGACTAGGCTGTCTTCATTCTTTCTTTCTTTCATTCTCTTTCTTTCTTCTTTTTGTTAAATAAAAAAGATTAGACTAAATTATTAAAAATATAGAAAATAACTATAATGTAGCAATGCAGTCTCAGAAACATGCTCAGGATCATATTTAACAGTCCCATCAGGTGCACTGTGTAAATCATTTTAATACGTCAAGTTTTTATATTAATACTGTATGCTGTGCAGTTTGTATTTTTTTTTATTAACCCTGCACACCCCCCCTTAATAAAAAAAAACCTGCACACACCCCCTTAATAAAAAAAGAAACCCTGCACACACCCTTAATATAAAAAAACACCTGCAGACCCCCTTATTAAAAAAAACCTGCACACCCCCTTAATTAAAAAAAACCTGCACACCCCAAAAACCATGCACACCCCCTTAATAAAAAAAAGAAACCCTGCACACCCCCTTAATATAAAAAAACACCTGCAGACACCTTAATTAAAAAAAAACTGCACACCCACCCTTAATAAAAAAGACACCCTGAAACACCTGAACACAGTCCCTTAATTAAAAAGAAACCTGCACACCCTCCCCCTCAACCCCTTAAGGACCAAACTTCTGGAATAAAAGTGAATCATGACATGTCACACATGTCTTGTGTCCTTAAGGGGTTAATTAACCCCCCCCCTCACATAAAATTATCTATTCACATTTGATGAGGCCTCTGTAACATATTCATCCTCACCTTGCGGTATCTACGCTCAGCGGCCAGGCGTCAGTGTACTTGACTCCTGCAACATGTTGATGGCCGCTGGCCGCTGCAAATCCACACCAAGTTACAGCACCATATTAGCCCGCAGTCATGACGACGTTGGCGTGCGTGTGACCTCACGAGGGAGACGCGTGTGCACGTTCTGGGGTCAAAGGCCGATTTCGGCCAATCAGAATTGTAAAGGGCTTATTTAAACTAATTTTTACTTCTCCTCTTTGCCCTGTCGTGGTTTCCCTAGTGGTTGTTCGAGAGTGTGCTTTCTGAGCGTTTACTTTCTGTTTTTTTTACTTTGGCTTCATTTGACTTCCCTATGTTCTGGTATCCCTGACTTTTGGCTTTCCCTCTTCTTTGTGTCTCCTTCTGTGTCCCCGACATCGGCAAGTATTCTGATTTACCAGAGTATTCTCTGGTACCTTAAGTCCGGCCATTCTAAGGCCCGGTAAGATGTTACCTTTTAGTCCTAGGTGTGATACAGTTCTACGTACTAGATCAACTAGTAATCCTGACAGCCTCTCCCTCTGCGCTGACTTGCTCTGCTCTGAGCCTCCGACCACTGGTGCCTCACGGGTGATGGATCCTTTTGCTCTTCCTGGAGATCCATGAAGGTGGACAGGCGGTGCTGTGCATGTCGGCGTCACGTTGCGCTACACCGTAACACTCCTCCACTGTTCCAAGCCATCCATATTACTGCAGTCAGTGCAGTATAGTGCGGCCAGGCCGGCCACAGATGCGGCCGCACAGGCGTCACGGTGCGCACTGTAACAATTGATGGAGGAGCTGACTCATGACACTGGCAGTCATAGCACCCCCCCCTAGTGAGTGGCGCCCCCACCCTCTCTCATGCTCCTTTTTGGTCTGGTGTGCCCATATCTGTGAATGTAGATGGATTGTGTGCTGTGTGAATGTAGATATATTATGTACTATGTGTGAATGTAGAGGGACTGTGCACTGTGTGTGAATGTAGAAAGACTGTGCACTGTGTGTGAATGTAGACATACTGTGCCCTGTGTGTGAATGTAGAAAGACTGTGCACTGTGTGTGAATGTAGACAGACTGTGCACTGTGTGTGAATGTAGAAAGACTGTGCACTGTGTGTGAATGTAGACAGACTGTGCACTGTATGTGAATGTAGAAAGACTGTGCACTGTGTGTGAATGTAGATGGATTGCGTACTGTGTGCTATAAATCTGCCAATTTCCCCAAAACATTTGTCCTTTTTAACATAATAGGAGTATCTCCTCTCATATGCCCACTTCCCTTGTGTGTCACTTCATCCCCCTTGCTGATAATGTATCTGTGCAATCCCCCTTGTCACTCATGTGTGTCTGCAATCTCTTATGTATCTCTGAAATTTCATGTCACTCGTCCATCTAATCAGCCCCACCCTTATGTCTCTGTGTCCCACCACACCCCCTATTGTCTCTGCCATCCTACCCATGCCATCATACGTTTATACCATTAATAATAAGTGACAATTTATAAAAGTGACAATTTCTGGTGAAATCTGCATTTTTTTGTAAAATGAAAAAAGGACACACTCTTCATGTACAGGGCTAGATTAACATAGGGTCTGATGGAGCTGCAGCTCCAGGCTCGTGCCCATGGAATAGGCCCATAGCTGGAAAAAAAAAATGGAAAAAAATTAATGTGGATGTATGAAAAACAAAACTGGTGTGGACAGGCTGACAATTAAATTAGTTAAGGTAAAGTTTACTTTGCGCACTATGCAAATTGCTGCTTCAGTCTCTCTAACACTGTGGCACGTTCCCTTTCTTCTACACTCACTACATACACCTTTTCTCTGTTCCATATTTAGAAAATTGGGCAGACTAGATGAACCGAATGGTTCTTATCTGCCATCACATTCTATATTTCGATGTTTCAGATTGTGTAACAGGAGCTTCTGTCTGCTAGTAAGAAGGTTAGGAGAGGGGGGGACAGGTGAGTGCTAGGGGACAGTCCTTAGAAAGCGTGTAGCGAGTGCATTGTTAGACGCATTTATACCAAGCTCAGGGTGCTGTCTGCATAAAATGGTAATCCTGCGTGATTGGTAGGCAGCCTGACGTAAAAAAGGAGAATATTTAACCCTAAAACAGGATAAAATATAGTTGGATTGGAGCTGAGTGATAAGAAACAATTGCAACAACCCCATGTGTTTAAAATCACTCAAAAGACACTACATAAACAAGTAAAAGCAAACACAGTGAGGGGGGTGAAAAACACACAGCGATTGATAGTTATTATTATGAGATCTACTGATCATTCTGTAAAAAAAAAAAACAGTATAAAAAAATAGACATAGCATAATACTGTATAAAATAGCAAAGCATAATACTGTATACAATCACATCGGGACATCACTATTCAGAGCCTTAGAAAGCAGGCTCTGGCTCTATCAGCAGATAAATAATAAGCTTATTCAAGCTATCAGCATGACACCTCAATCTCCTCCTTTCCCAGGTAGGTATGAATCAAAACTATATCATTTGAGGTAGGTAAGAAGATTTACTTCAAATAAAAACAAGTATACAAAAAAACAGCAGCAACAGAGGCTGTGAATAAAACAAAGTGTTACCTGACTTATTCACAGCCTCTGTTGCTGCTGTTTTTTGTATACTTGTTTTTATTTGAAGTAAAACTTCTTACCTCTGTTACCTCTGTTATTGATCAAATGTTATTTTATACAGTATTATGCTATGTCTCTTTTTTATACAGTTTTTTACAGAATGATCAGGAGATCTCACAATAATAAGTATTAATCACTGTGTTTTGCACACCCTCACTGTGTTTTACATGCATTCACACCAGGCTGACCTAATGCATCCGGCAGATTTTTGGGGGGCATGTTTGTTCTGGTTCTGTTTACGTGATTCGCGTGAGTGTCCCACCCTTATATCCCGCCCACCAATATCCTTCTTCATTGGACACTGCTGTTAGGGGTATGGATTTACATTAAAGACTGAAAAAGAGAAATTAGCATAGGGTATGTGTTTTCTTAAAGCTATATCCTGTGAGTTTCCCTCCAGCCTCACCTCCACCAGATACATGACGATTGAGAGTTATAACTGTTTTAGTTTTTTCTGTCGCTACGATTCTATAATTAGGCCCATCATAATTGTCAGCACCAGGCCCAATGGGCTCTTAATCTGGCCCTGATGAAAGCTTACCTCTTGGCAGTACATTTCTTATTTTCTATACTACCCGCATCAAAGTTACAATATCACACTATTGCATTTTTAAATCTCTTTTGCTTATTATCATACACCCATACATGCCACACATGAGACATATGCAGGGGGGGCCGGGAGCAAGCTGTTACTTACCTTTACAGCAGCTGCGGTCATCTCCGTTAAGCTCCGTTATCTGTGTAAATCTTGCGGTCTGCGTGCCGCGCGGAGCATTGCCATGGTAACCCTGGCAATGCTCTGACGGCCGTGGGTCTCACGAGATTTACAGAGGGAGCTGAACGGGGGAGGTGAACGGAGCTGAACGGAGATGACCGGAGCTGCTGTAAAGGTAAATAACAGCTTGCTCCGGCCCCCAACAGGACCGCCGGGCTTGTAATGAGCCCAGCAGTCCTGGTCTGTATTATGGCAATACAGACACTAACTCGAGTATAAGCCGAGTAGGGCTTTTTCAGCACAAAAAATGTGCCGAAAAACTCGGCTTATACTCAAGTATATATGGTATATGTTCTATCTCTCTCCATTCTCAGGTTGCCTATCCAAAGCTGCTGCATTATCACTCTGGCTGTTTCTCTCCGTACTGCTCTCACACAGACACTGCCCCTTCTCCCTTCTTCCCCTTGCAGGAATTGATTTCGCTTTGGCTGAAGACAAGAGACACCCAGAGATGGGTTTCCCAGACATGCTGAGCACAGCCTTATTATCTCTGTGTCAATCAACAGCCAATCGGCACATATTAATTGACTGACAGGAGGGGAAAAGACTGTGTTTTAACTCAGATTTTAGAGAAGTCAAGATATTTGCTAGCACAAATTAAATTTTATTCTCTATCACTTAAGAAACATAGTATTTTTTTGAGATAATGTGTCTTTTTACAACAGTCTTCCATCCCTCCACATATAACCTGTGCTTCGTAGTGCACTGCATTCTCTACATTCCACTTTGTGGTTCTTCCACACACAGTTTTTACAACTAGAAAAATACAATATACCTCTCACCCATTCTCCCCTTGTGTAATACTGCTTTCCCCCTTGTGTTTATTTTACTTGACTTCATGCTAAGTTGTCAGGACACGGCCCTCTGTTGACATTATTTTAATTATTAATTACTTGCTATTTTATATTCCCATTTTATAATTGTAAAGTGATGCAAAATATAATAATAATAATAATACACAATGGCATAGTACTGCTATAAGTGACCAAAGGTGCTGCATTCTAGTCCTGTGAGAATTAGCAATGTGAGAATAATCAGAGGACAAGAGAAGATCACTTAAGAGGAAAGATGATATCACAAAAAAAAAATCACTGAAGAGGGAATGTATTGAACTGTGGGATTTTAATTTATTTATGTTAGTTAACACAGTGTCCAGTAAAGGGTTTTCACAGGAAGGATTCCAAAATTAAAGCCACACACTTATAAACCATGTTACTATAAACAATACTTAATTTTTATTTAAGTGTTATTAAATTTCCATTGAAAAGAGCGAAGGATACAACATAGTATGCAGCCCAAACAAACCTACTTGACATAATCTGAGGGCTCATATGCTTTTGAATAAGTGACCTCGAGGCACAAAAAAGCATTAAGCTAGGTTTGTAGGGACTACCTGCTGGCATACAAAAAATTATATATAATTAAAGGATCACTATAGTGTCAGGACAACAAACTCGTTTTCCTGACACTATGTCATCCTTGGGGGACCCTCAACCTCAGGGTCCCCCTCCCGTGGCGCTGAAGGGGTTAAAACCCCGCCGATGTCAGCTCCCGAGTGGAGCAGAATGCGCATGCGCAGCAAGAGCCACGCGCGCATTCAAACAGTCTATAGGAAAGCATTTCTCAATGCTTTCCTTTGGATTGTCTGCACGTTGGATGCGAATTTCAGGAAGACAGCCACTAGAGGTTGGATTAACCCTGCTATGTAAACATAGCTATGTTTACATGTGAAGGGTTAAAACCTGAGGGACCTGGCACCCAGACCACTTCATTGAGCTGAAGTGGTCTGGGTGACTATAGTGTCCCTTTAAGTATTTTCCAGTTAATTTAGTTTTATACTCCAATGCTTCTAATGAATGCTGTAACATTATGACCTCGATTTCATATTGTTGGATAAGCTTTTCAAATAATTTAATATTTTTAGATACTTTTTTTAATGATTTTTCATATATCATATATATATATATATATATATATATATATTTTTAAATATTACAAAATGTAAATATGTTTTATATTAAATCATTTTAAAAATAAATCCCAAAATTTTCAATTTAAACAGCTCATCCAACAACATTAAATTAATTCTGAACCCAGAATGTATATTCCTAAGAAAATTGAGAAAATATACAGACTGTTATTCTTCAGGTAGATACTGCACTTTAATCTATACACAATGCCAGTAAAATGTCAAATTCATACCTTTTATTCCTACCTAAAGTTACGTCTCAAATTGAGTAAGAAAGTTAAGGCAAAATAATTTGCTATTGTTACTAAATGTAATCTGTAAAATACAGATAGATCTATGAAATGTTCTCCTATAGAAACCTATGAAGTCTAAATCTAAAATGATGGGCCAAGGTTTAGGCTCAGCCCTTGGTTGCTGGAGACAGTTTTCTGCAATCACATGAACTTACCAATCAGCAGCTAAATAGTGGTATGCTATTCGATATGCCCATCTTATATTCCCCACCCCCTAGTTTACGTGGAAATGCAAACATGGATATTGTCTGTAGTCCTTGAGTGGGGACCCATTCACTCAGGGGCAAATTTGTGTATCTTTGGTAGCACTGAGATGTATCTTCCTATCCCCAGTGGATGTAGGCTTAAGCCACCTAGATGTCTGTTCTTGTATACCCTCCATTCACTAGTACACATACCTATGTGCCTAGGGTAACATTCCTGCCTGAATATTTAGTTGTATTTTGCTTAGGACATAACAGTTTAGATTTCCTCTCTATACAAAATTGTGCACGATTCTAATTGCCATAATTTCTTCTGTTGTGGAACAGCAGGCGACTGTTTTGTATTATTTCGCACACAAAAAATAACGAATGACAAAAAAATAATAATGATGGGCCAAAGGGTCCTGGTATCTCTCCAACTGATGCTAAATAAGGTTCCACGCTTTGGTTCTTGGGGATCACTGACACGTTATTTGTATGATTAGATTGGAGGGAGGTTGGAGGTGTCTCATAATCAGTAGCCAGTGACTAATTTATTTTGAAAAGAACACTCACTGAAGGAAATAATAAATATCAAGCAGTAACTTCCAACAGTTCCATTTGCTGGTTAATTACTTAAAACATGCAAGCTCTGGTTTTAACAGCATACACTAAATCCCTCCTTTGATCTGAAACACTTCTTAGCTTGGTTTTAAAAAAAAAAAAAACACATAGATTTAATCAAGCTTAAAGGAATTTTTGAAAAGGTGGGATGCCAACATAGTCAATATAATTATATACTTGTGTTACTTCTGCTGTGTATGTTTTAGGAACATGGCTAGAAAACAAAAAAATCAACTTAAGTTATTGATTTCTTAACAGGCAATTCTATTAGAACATTTCAATCAGTCAAAGAGGAATTCGATCTCTGCACAAACAGATTTCTATCCTTTTAGTTAAATTATAGTCTATACTGTTGCACAATAGAAATAAGCAGAAAGTCCAGAACAATTTAAAGCAACTCATAATTATTTGATTTTACTTACACTAAACTATATATAGCAAGCACTTAAGTATTTTTAGAAAAATAAAAAAAGCTTAATTCAAAACTTTGCTAAAGGATGTTGCCGAGGTAGTAAGCTATGCTTGCTCATTTCAAAAGCTTTATGTAGAATTGGGAAAGTATAAAAAAAAAAAATACTGAACAACACCAAACTTTTACTAAACATGTAAAAATACACGTATTTGTCCTCACTGTAGAATCACAGATGCCAGTGTCCACAAATACCAGACACATTGTGTGTTCTTTAAATAATTACTAGAAAGCCTGCATTAGTAGTTATGATACCAATAGAACCCTGGCTCCGTTCCCTGGTAATATGGCAAACCGATTGGCAACAGCTTTTTTACCTAGGTTTTTTACCTAGGTCACGCTGGACTCCTGGTCTGTTCTGAAGCAGTGTCAGGATCTTACCTGGTGTGGAGTCTGACATGCAGAGTTATACGCTCACCCTTGCAAATAAACACAGACCAAGGTGACCAGGTAAGAAGCTACCTGGGCTGTGAGTCTGTGCAGGGATATAGCTCCAAGTTACAGTACAGGCAAGGACAAGCAGAAGAGTAGTCTTGGAGAACACTGGAGAACACTGGATCGAGATACACAAAAACAGGAACCAGAGTCAATGAACTGACACTGCCCTTAGAGAGAGGCAGTGTTTTAAACCTGGCTAATTAGCGATATGCTTCAGGAGGACCAAGATTGATAGGAGCAGCCACAGAAAAGGTCCATACCCCAGTGATGGAGACAAGGCAAGGATAAACATCAGGCTAATGATTTAGGAATGGTTTGTCCCTTACCTCAGTTCCTGCTTGGCTCTGAGGCTTCTTTTCCCACTGATGACAAGTTTCTGACTTCTACAAAGGTACGGAATCCGGTATCTGATCCAGTCGCCATTGATTGTCTGAGAGTATAATTAGCCCAGGCTGGCTAATGATCAGCTAATGATGCTACCGGAGCTGGAGTTGGGCAACAGAGGGGTTAAACTCTGCATGTGTAGCGTTTCATAATGAAATGTTGCACATACTGACTCCAGGCACCATGTCCACCTCAAATAACTGAAGTGGTCCTTTTATCACCATTACATTATAATGTGAAGTAGATTTATACTAATAAATACTATACAGTAACATTACTTCTTCCCAAAGATAAAAAAATACATAAAAACATACAATGTTTCGAAAACTGTAGAGGGCTTGTCAAACCCACTCAGCTAATCCTTTATTGTTCTTACAATAGTTCCTTAATTTTGATCACAAATTGCACATAATTAAACATAATTAATTGAAATACAATTAAATATGTGAATACTGTATTGTATACATAAACCTTCGTAAAAATAAAGACATTTGATTGGTTTGTGTTTTCTACAGGACTAAAAAAATAAATCTCAATGTTCTTACTATGTTTACTTATATTATTTCTTAAACAATTAATATAACTATTGGGGCGGATATTTTCGGTATCAGACATATAATTATAAGGGGTCCATCCGCAAAAAGTACTTGACTATATGATTTAACTTAATGAATTGTGGCTGGGAGTATATATATGCTTTATTTTTCCTGCAAATTCCATGACCAGAACAGGAATGGACTAGAATATTCAGATAAAACAATAACTAAAAAAACTTAGCCATGAGTTTCACCAGGTATTTCCCACAAATGATGTGAAGGTTTGCAATTTCATAAAAATACTAAAAATGGTCCCATACCGAATGAGGCAAAACCATCTGGCTGCATACATGGCCATTCGGATTGTTTATGCTTTGTAACAATGTCCGAGTTTTGTAATTCAGGCCTCGAATGTTGATTCTTCTCTTGAGACTTGGCTGTTAAAGTGCTCTGATTGGCTGGCTTACTACCCAACCAATCAGAGTGCTTTTACTCATATTGTAGCGCAGGAAAGATGAATTAGCATGGGAAAGCCTTTATAAGAGATTTCCACACTATCAGAGCTCAGTTTGCATGAAGAACTTAACGGGTGAAGTTGGATACCTTTTATTGTGGCGTATTTTCATTTGTTTTCATCTGTATTGTTGTTGTTTTTTGCAAATCTAGGTTTATTTATCTTCATTAGTAACGTCATTATTTATGGATTTTTGCAGGTATTAGATTTATTGCCTTCCCTCACTCTTATTAAGGGGGTAGGATGGGGAATTTATTTTTTATGGGTGGTGGCTAGGAGATTGGGGACCTGGGAAACTAGGTCCTCTGCACTGAATTTTAAAATTAAGGCTCCCACCTGCTGCTAATTATAGGGTGTCAGGAGAAAGGCATTATATCAATCCCCCGTAATATTAATATTAGGGCCCCCCATATACACCCATCCTTGTTTCATGAATTAGAGCCCCCACCTGGGGGGCTGGAAGAGGAAATTAGGTCCTCTCCCCTGAATATTATAAGTGATGGGCGATGGCCATGGGGTGGGATCATTAAGTCCCCCCTGAATATTATAAGTAGGGCCTGCCACCAATGGGTGATGGCCATGGGGTGGGGTCATTAGGTCCTCCATCTGAATATTATAAGTAGGGCCTGCCACCAATGGGTGATGGCCATGAAGTGGGGTCATTAGGTCCTCCCCCTGAATATTATAAGTAGGGCCTGCCACCAATGGGTGATGGCCATGGGGTGGGGTCATAAGGTCCTCCATCTGAATATTATAAGTAGGGCCTGCCACCAATGGGTGATGGCCATGGGTTGGGGTCATTATGTACTCCCTCTGAATATTATAGTAGCCCCCACCCACTGAACAGGTGCAGTGGCGAACATAAGAAATGTCCCCCCATTTATTTAATCCATAACTCCACATGCTGGCCATGGGGGCAGGGGATGGACACTAATCTGTCCACCTGCAATATCTTATTTAAAAATTTCCCACCTGGTGAGAGTTTAATTTCACATGCCCCATTTTCCATGTGATTTTTTTTTCTAGCAACTGGGGAGCAATGACTAAGTTTAAGTATTTAGCAAACAAGCATGCAGCAGGCGGGGGCATAGAGAGGTGTAATAGTAATATGTGTGTTTTACAAACCCCATAGTATTTGTATTTATTATTTAATGTAATTGTTTATTTAGCTTTTAAATATGGTGGCTAGCAAGCACTGGCCAGCCGCCACATAATTAAGCCTCCCATTGCCAAGGGTTATTTAACGATTTGCTCATGTTGGCAAATAGTACTTCAAATTATCATTCGCTTGCATGAAAGGTGTTTAGTGAATGACCGTGTTTTTTAAAAAATTTCCACTAGTATGTGTTGCATGGCACGTTTTGCAGTTATTCTGTGGCTTTGGATTTGTGATATGACATTAAAATGCTTTGTGCAACAAAAGCATAATAATCATTTAACTACAGACCAAAAATACACCACAATGACAGAATGTCAATAATCCTGGTGCTACATCAAGGGGAATTTATTAGTGGTTGGCATCACCGCTAATCATTTATTTATTTATTTTATATATATTTTTGGCTTTATTTTCTGTTGTAACTGTTTAGGACTTACATTTGTTTTAGGTAGTATTTTAACTATGAAAATTGGTACTTTGAAAGGGACTCTGTCCTGTATACGATGCCAGAGTCATATTTAGTCTGTAAATAAATAAAAAGCTATCAATTCAATAGAATAGGTAGAAAATAAACAAATAATATATATATATATATATATATTGAACTCAAGAAACACCCACCGACCCACCAATGAACTGTCAGAGAGTATGCCTATATAATGTGTATGTTGGGGGAGGTCATTCAGGCGGTTATTATTGGTTTACTGCATTTTGGAAACTTGTGATTTTATTAGATTTTTACTAAGTCCCTGAGGAAGTTCCAACATTGGAACAAAACGCGTAGGACTTATCCTTGTCTCATATACTTTTTAACCATTGGCAATAAATAAAGCTTCTTTACCATTTTCCTTATTCCTGCTCTGTTCATATTCCTGAATATTAAAAAAGGGAAGGAGAGGAGGACTATGTTTAGCCCCCCCAGTGCTATCGGGGGAGGCACCCTACAGGCGATTATTATCCTGACATTCTGTGAGTGCATTATATCGGTGTGTCATACACTGTTTAAGAGGATACTACACTATGTTATTTTGTGCACTATATCAGTGTGTCATACACTGTTTAAGAGGATACTACACTATGTTATTTTGTGCACTATATAGGTGTGTCATACCCTGTGTAAGAGGATACTACACTATGTTATTTTGTGCACTATATCGGTGTGTCATACACTGTTTAAGAGGATACTACACTATGTTATTTTGTGCACTATATCGGTGTGTCATACACTGTTTAAGAGGATACTACACTATGTTATTTTGTGCACTATAAAGGTGTGTCATACCCTGTGTAAGAGGATACTACACTATGTTATTTTGTGCACTATATCGGTGTGTCATACACTGTTTAAGAGGATACTACACTATGTTATTTTGTGCACTATATCGGTGTGTCGTACACTGTTTAAGAGGATACTACACTATGTTATTTTGTGCACTATATCGGTGTGTCGTACACTGTTTAAGAGGATACTACACTATGTTATTTTGTGCACTATATCGGTGTGTCGTACACTGTTTAAGAGGATACTACACTATGTTATTTTGTGCACTATATCGGTGTGTCGTACACTGTTTAAGAGGATACTACACTATGTTATTTTGTGCACTATATCGGTGTGTCGTACACTGTTTAAGAGGATACTACACTATGTTATTTTGTGCACTATATCGGTGTGTCGTACACTGTTTAAGAGGATACTACACTATGTTATTTTGTGCACTATATCGGTGTGTCGTACACTGTTTAAGAGGATACTACACTATGTTATTTTGTGCACTATATCGGTGTGTCGTACACTGTTTAAGAGGATACTACACTATGTTATTTTGTGCACTATATCGGTGTGTCGTACACTGTTTAAGAGGATACTACACTATGTTATTTTGTGCACTATATCGGTGTGTCGTACACTGTTTAAGAGGATACTACACTATGTTATTTTGTGCACTATATCGGTGTGTCGTACACTGTTTAAGAGGATACTACACTATGTTATTTTGTGCACTATATCGGTGTGTCGTACACTGTTTAAGAGGATACTACACTATGTTATTTTGTGCACTATATCGGTGTGTCGTACACTGTTTAAGAGGATACTACACTATGTTATTTTGTGCATTATATCGGTGTGTCATAACTGTTTAAGAGGATACTACACTATGTTATTTTGTGCACTATATCGGTGTGTCGTACACTGTTTAAGAGGATACTACACTATGTTATTTTGTGCACTATATCGGTGCGTCATACACTGTTTAAGAGGATACTACACTATGTTATTTTGTTTGTTTTTATTATTTGTTTGTTTGTTTTATTATAAGGTTCACTAATACAGTGCTGGCAAAGACCTTACCAACCTGTTCCATTCAACAATCAGATAGTCAGGTGTCCTATTTGTCCCTTATGAAGAAAGAATAATATATTTGTACTGACAGAACATTCTTTGTTCATAATGTTTTCTCCCTTGTTACCTCTGTTATTATTACTTTCAGCCCTGTCTTTGTGTGATCATTTGTGTCTGTTAGAAACAGAGATTTTCTCAATAAATCAATGTCCCTAGCACAGATTTGCATCTATTTTAAATAGTCTATTATTCCACATGAGTAACATATATATTTTCCCCATCCACAAATCATTTAGAAAGAGATTATCAGCCATCAATCTACATAAATAACTAAAGCAACATTTACAGTCAGCTCTGCTATTGAGATTATAATTAACTCAATGTTCTCCATTATAAACTGCAAGATCTCATTTAATATATATCGTTCCGAGATATGAGATGGCAACAAAGTGGTGGGGTGACATTTCAACCATGATATCAATACCATTTTTATTGTAAGTCTGATGCAACTTTTGGCATTATTTTAAATCACTGATTTTGATGAGTTTGTTTCCGGGTTTGGTTGGGGTGCATACCAGTTTAGGACCTGGTTGTCTGGCAATTCCAGGGCACTAAGGAAGGGCTTCACATCCAAATGTGAGGCAATGGAGTGCGTGGTTCCCTTATGGTTCACTATCAGTGCAAAGCAAATCCCCATCTGTACTTGATATTACTATTGCAGAGGGGTTCCGTGACTGGCTTCAATGCCCTTCTGGCTTGTAAGGTGAGCCTGGAAAGGTCCGGGTACACCTTAATTGGATTGCCATGGAATAATAGTGGCTGTGAGGTGTCTCTTAAGGCCCACAGAATGTTGTCTTTAATTGTGAAGTAGTGAACTCGGCATATGATATCTCTCGGCATATCTGTAGTTGATCCTCTTAGACGTAATGATCTGTGTGCCCTGTCTAGTAGGATCTGGTTGTATGTGGCCTCCCCGAGTATGAGGTTGAAAAGTTCTGTGAGGGATGCCATTATATCTTCCCCTTGGGCTTCTGGTAGGCCACGTACCCTTAAGTTGTTCCTGCAGCCCCTGTTGTCCAAGTCATCCATCAGGCGTTGGATGGCTGTCATATATTGTGCATTAGTCTCTACTGTGGATGCGAGATGCAGTAGTTGGGTCTGTAACACATCCCGTTCTTCTTCTAGGTCAGTGACCCTGTGGCGTATTTAGGTGTTGGAGCTCAGCATTTTCACCTTTGATTGGAAAGCCGCTTCCAGTTTGCCTAGCATATTCGCCAGGTCCACTTTTGACGGTAAGTTTCGCAAGAGTTCTTTGATATCACCCTCTTGTAATGTGTCTTGGGATTTGTAAGATCCCTTGGACGGTGCTGGGCTGGGTGGTGAAGAGTCAGCTTGCCTGTCCGTCGTCGCCATTTTGCCGCCAGGTTGATTTTGTCGAGGGATTCTTCCCTGATGTACCATGAGGGGTATTATGTCTTTTGGGGTTCCTCATTTTGGAATGGAGTCTCCGATTGTAGTTGATTATCTCTTGAGCTTTAGCGAGCTAAACTAGTGCACCTTCATTCAGCTCTGGGGTAGGCCACGCCTCTCTAGTTTTTTTAATTTTATTTTGATGATGCATCCAGGTGAAATGTGAAATGCGTTCCGTACCCAGTTTCATTTAGATAATTTTTGTTCCCCTTCACACCCTTTTTGATCTCTGGGGCAGGGATTTGTTCTGTATTAATTTAATAAATCTTCATTACAATTATTAGCCTATTAGGTGGGAGGATAATTTATTTAGAATGTTAGAATTGTATGTGTATCTGTGAATGTATGCTGACATAGGCATGTATGGGCATGGCAAATTAGTTGTGCATGTGTGTGACCGGTTAGTAACTATATATGTAGTAATTTATATATGTATAAAAATTAGGTTTGTGTATAAGGGCACATGTCTAACTAGGTATGCGCATGTGTATTACATATATATGCATTCACACACACTACAAACATAAGCTTCAGGGTCCACTGTATGTGTGGGTCCCCTGCATGTGAGGTTGTGCTTGAGTTTACAGAACACATGGACTTGGCTAGAGCCTAGGATAGTAAGTTAAATATTCAGAGGTAGGTAATGTCTTAAGACATATTTGCCTGAAAATATGTCTGGCTATCATTATAAAGCACTCTTTTTGGATTGATATATTGATGACACTTTAGATTAAAGTCTCAAAAAATCAATATGTGTGTGGTCATATAGAAACTACTGAATAACATTTCCTTATAATTTTGATCATGGATGACCTGTACAATATTTACCGATGGTGTGTGCCAAGCTATGATAAAGTGAGGTGGAACAGACCGTGATACATGTGTAATCAGTGCATTTTTAATCAATATTTCCACTGATACCTTGTGCTAAAATTGGATAACACAATTCTTCAACGTAAGATAACTGTCTCGTGATAACCTCGGCTGTTCATCAGCACTTAATTCTAAACCCGGATATTGTGAAGAAGAAAAATACACTGCTTTGCAAGGAACACGGTATTAATCCAATAAAAAATTTCTGAATGTGTATTCTGCTAACACCATAAATGGTGGTGTACTACTTGTATCTTTATCTAAGAGAAACCCGAGAGTTTAAAGAACTTATCTCTATTTAGTAATAATTAAATATATGAAACTGTGATAAAACTACAATATGTACACAAAATATAAAATAAACAAACATACATTTGCAGCCTTACTTACAGGTGCACTCTTAGTACCATAGGTACTACAACAACATATAGTGGATATGGTGCTTAGATTACCCCTTTATGTGTATTTGCACACAGTATCAATATTAGACTTTTACATGGGGAAAAAAACAAATTTGCCCAGTTTGGTCAATCCAAAATGAAAAAATTATTCAGATGTACGGGGCAGCGGAATTTGTTGTCACTATATAAATAATAATTATAATAAATAAATAATAATGAATAAAACAGAATTTTTCCAACATTGTTAAAGAATTTAATTCATTGTAATCCCTGCTATTTTTAATGGAACTGTGGGAGTGTGCCGTCGGACGCGGTGTCACGTAAAGGATCGAAATGACGCCACGTTCCAGGCATGCGTTCCACATTTACAGGGTGGAGCCAGAAGTGATGTCATGGCCAGAGATGAATGGATGGAAATTGGACGCACATCTCTCTTGTTTGTCGACAAGATAAAAATACAGATTGTGAAGGAGTTTTACAGCACTAGAAGAAGGCTTATACAGCTGAAACGTGTTTGCTGATCTATAGAGTCTTTTTAACAGACTTTCGTTGCTTCTAATCCTGGATTACTTATGGTGAGGAGTGGTATATTTTATTGTATATTTTATTCTATATTTCTACCACCATCCTTCTATAGTACCCAGAGATTTTTCTTTGTTACATTTGCCGTTCTGTTTCGGTGCAATACAATATTAGTTTGAGGAATATCTGTTTTCCCTGGATTCCATCATCAGACAGTAGATTTTATAGCCATATGTGGCATGGCTCTAACCCAATACACCAGTCATTATCACCAATACATTTCACACTATTCATTTTTAATTTCTTGTTTTTAGGATCTCATACTGTTTTGGGATACCAGAAACCATACTGAATTAAGTACAAGTTTGTATTTCACATCGTTAGACTTATGCAGTAGGGGTTATTTGAACTGGTATATTTTTTCGTATCGTTATATTACCTTTTGAGTGTCGGGGAAGCACTTTTATTTTAGTTTCGCACTATTTGGAATCACTTTTTTGTTATTTATAAATATACTTTTTAGTCCCACATCAGTTGCAGACAGGTGAGAGATTGATGGTGGAAGAAATAGGCATTTAAAGTTTAAATGCCCCATCCTGCAGCTAAGGGAGCCCTGTGTCTCCTAATGTTGGAGAGGACATTTGTGCACTACCAATTCCAAGTTTTACTCCCATTTCACAGCCATGGGGATAAGAGCAGGAATGATTGAGAACTCTGCTCCTGCTGCTGCAATTTTTTTAACCCCTCACCCAAAGCTGGCTCTCTAATTAGGCAATTTAAGCTGCCGGGTAAAGGCCTCACACGGTCTGGGGCTGCCTAAATCGCCATAGGGCAAACTGACATGTCGAGTTTTCGGTCTATGACTGAGGGCCTGACACAGGAGAGGGCCCAGCAGCTTGCCCGTAGTGTGAGGCCCCTCCAGTCAGTCTGCCCTGACTGAGAGCCAGCCTCCAGTCTGTAGCTCTGCCAGGTGAAGAGCTGCAGACTGAGGTGTCTCAGGATCTCAGCCAATCAGAGCATTGCCGCAAGTTACCCCAGCAATGCTCTTACTGGAGATCGCGAGACTTACCACATGGTCTGCAGCTCTGCTCCCGGCGGAGCTGCAGACCAGATAGGAAGCCCACCAGACCACCAGGGATTGAGCCAGCCCACCGGACCACCACGGATTGAGACAGCCCGCCAGACATAGAAACATAGAATGTGACGGCAGATAAGAACCATTCGGCCCATCTAGTCTGCCCAATTTTCTAAAAACTTTCATTAGTCCCTAGCCTTATCTTATAGTTAGGATAGCCTTATGCCTATCCCATGCATGCTTAAACTCCTTTACTGTGTTAGCCTCTACCACTTCAGCTGGAAGGCTATTCCATGCATCCACTACCCTCTCAGTAAAGTAATACTTCCTGATATTATTTTTTAAACCTTTGTCCCTCTAATTTAAGACTATGTCCTCTTGTTGTGGTAGTTTTTCTTCTTTTAAATATAGTCTCCTCCTTTACTGTGTTGATTCCTTTATATATTTAAATGTTTCTATCATGTCCCCCCGTCTCGTCTTTCCTCCAAGCTATACATGTTAAGATCCTTTAACCTTTCCTGGTAAGTTTTATCCCGCAATCCATGAACCAGTTTAGTAGCCCTTCTCTGAACCCTCTCTAAGGTATCAATATCCTTCTGAAGATACGGTCTCCAGTACTGTGTAGAAACATAGAAACATAGAAACATAGAATGTGACGGCAGATAAGAACCATTCGGCCCATCTAGTCTGCCCAATTTTCTAAATACTTTCATTACTCCCTAGTCTTATCTTATAGTTAGGATAGCCTTATGCCTATCCCACGCATGCTTAAACCCCTTTACTGTGTTAACCTCTACCACTTCAGCTGGAAGGCTATTCCATGCATCCACTACCCCTCTCAGTAAAGTAATACTTCCTGATATTATTTTAAACCTTTATCCCTCTAATTTAAGACTATGTCCTCTTGTTGTGGTAGTTTTTCTTCTTTTAAATATAGTCTCCTCCTTTACTGTGTTGATTCCTTTATATATTTAAATGTTTCTATCATATCATCCCCCTGTCTCGTCTTTCCTCCAAGCTACATGTTAAGATCCTTTAACCTTTCCTGGTAAGTTTTATCCCGCAATCCATGAACCAGTTTAGTAGCCCTTCTCTGAACCCTCTCTAAGGTATCAATATCCTTCTGAAGATACGGTCTCCAGTACTGTGTACAATACTCCAAGTGAGGTCTCACCAGTGTTCTGTACAATGGCATGAGCACTTCCCTCTTTCTACTGCTAATACCTCTCCCTATACAACCAAGCATTCTGCTAGCATTTCCTGCTGCTCTATTACATTGTCTGCCTACCTTTTAAGTCATCAGAAATAATCACCCCTAAATCCCTTTCCTCATATGTTGAGGTTAGGACTCTATCAAATATTCTGTACTCTGCCCTTGGGTTTTTATGTCCAAGATGCATTATCTTGCACTTATCCACATTAAATGTCAGTTGCCACAATTCCATTTTTCTAGACCATTTTCTAGTTTACCTAAATCATTTGCCATTTGGCTTATCCCTCCTGGAACATCAACCCTGTTACATATCTTAGTATCATCAGCAAAAAGACATACCTTACCATCAAGACCTTCTGCAATATCACTAATAAAAATATTAAAGAGAATGGGTCCAAGTACAGATCCCTGAGGTACCCCACTGGTGACAAGTCCAAGCTTCGAATATATTCCATTAACTACAACCCTCTGTTGCCTGTCACTCAGCCACTGCCTTACCCATTCAACAATATTGGAATCCAAACTTAAAGATTGCAGTTTATTGATAAGCCTTCTATGTGCAACAGTGTACAATACTCCAAGTGAGGTCTCACCAGTGTTCTGTACAATGGCATGAGCACTTCCCTCTTTCTACTGCTAATACCTCTCCCTATACAACCAAGCATTCTGCTAGCATTTCCTGCTGCTCTATTACATTGTCTGCCTACCCTTAAGTCATCAGGGACCACCAGGGAATCTATTTATTAAAAAGGTATTTATAACCCCCTGTCACAGGCCCCTACCACCCCCTACCCGGTCACAGCCCCCTACCTTCCCCTACTCTGTCACAGCTCCCCTACCACCCCCTGCCCTGTCACAGCCCCCCACCACCCTTACCCTGTCACAGCCCACCCACCATCTCTACCCTGTCACAGCCCCCTACCCTGTCACAGCCCCCCTACCCTGTCACAGCTCCCCACCACCTCTACCCTGTCACAGCCCCCCTACCCTATCACAGCCCCTTGCCACTTCCTACACTGTCACAGCCTGCCACCTCCTACCCTATCACAGTCCCCAACCTCCTACCCTATCAAAGTTCCCCGACCACCTCCTACCCTGTCACAAACCCCCACCAACTCCTACTCTTTCACAACCTCCCACCATCGCCTACCCTTTCACAGCCCACTACCCTGTCACAGCCCACCCAACCCCCTACCCTGTCACAGACCCCTTACCCTTTCACAGCCCCCCACCACCCCTACCCTGTCACAACCCCCACCACCCCTACCCTGTCACAGCCCCCTACCCTATCACAGCCCAGTACCACCTCCTACACTGTCACAGTCCTCCAACTCCTAACCTATCACCACCCGAACCACCTTCTACCCTTTCACAGCCCCCTACCCTGTCAAAGCCCCCCTACCATCCCTACCCTGTCACAGCTCCCTGCCATCCCTTGCCCTCTCACAGCCCCCTGCCACCCCTGCCCTGTCACAGTCCCTTACCACTTCTTACACGGTCAACAACTGCCCCCCCAACACCTACCCTGTTATAGCTCGCCACCACCTCCTACCCTGTAACAGCCCCCCTACCACCTGCTACCCTTTCACAGTCTCCTGCCCTGTCACAGCTCCCCCACCACTGCTACCCTGTCACAGCCCTGCTACCCTCTCACAGCCCCCCTACCCTGTCAGAGTTCCCCCTACCCTCCCACAGCCCCCCACCCTGTCAGAGCTCCCCTTACCCTGTCACAGCTCCCCCACCCTATCAGAGCCCCCTACACTCAGAAATTCACACACCGGCACTTATGTATACACGAATGCAAGGCTATGTAACCGTACCCCTCAGCCATGTATAAACTATTAGCATAATTGCTAATTAAATTTGTTTATTGCAAATTAATTTAGTTTGCAAATTATGCCATAACTACAGTCAGAGAGCTCACAATGCAGCAGCACAGGGAGCCGCAACACTGCAATCCTCTGAACAATGAATACTGAGACTAGCTCTCTGTATCCAGTGCTGTAAGCTTGTCCTTCAATACAACCACAGCACCATATACACACAATGCAACCCCTATTTTTGTTTTACTTTGGGTGTTAATGGTTGCCTCCTGTTTGAGTTTCGTCTAAGGCCTCACAAAGTCTAGAGCCGCCACTGCCGTCACCCACCTGCAATAAGTGAGGGGTTAAAAATCCATTTGTTTTTTTCTTAATGTTATTAGTGAACAAATCAATTTCATGAAATTCATATTAGCCAGATTGATTTAATGTTGAAACTTGGCTCATCCGAATGGGTTTTTAATTCTGGATTAACGGAATCAGAGTAACCAAATTTTTCCATGACCAAAAGTCTGATAGCCACTATGTCTTATTACAGTGGTTATTGTGCGATGAAGCTTTCCATGCAAACTTACATTTTAAATCCTTGCTGATTTTGTTATTTTCACCTTTATTGGTGGTGCCGTTCTCCACCCTCTTCCCACTGATGTCATTTGAGGAAACCTTGCTTTCTCATTGAACCATACAAATATGTGTACAGCATGAGCATGCACAGGCCAGTGCAAGGACTTCTGTCTACAAAGGCGAAGAAACATGTTGCTGCCCCCAAAATTTGTCTTCACCTGTCTGTCTAATATTCCCCCTTTTGCCCCTATTGTCTTTATCGTTTCCCTTTTTGTATAATGTATCCCCTGTTTGGCATTTTTTATTAATGTTTTTATGCCTTCATCCTACTTTTCTTTACCCCCTTGTGTCACACACTCACTTGCTTTTACACACACACACACACACACACACAAACACACTGCTTATACACACGCTGACTCTTACACACACTGCTTATACACACACTGGCTCTTACACACACACTGGCTCAAACACACACAAATGCACACTTACACACACTGCTTATACACACTCACTGGCTCTACCACTAACACACTGCATGTACTGCCTGCAAGCACCGAGCATGTCTATCTCCTACACTTAGAGGATTAATGCTGTGTAGCATGCTCTATGCTCTCTACCACTCAAGGCATAACTCCAGTTGGTTCAGGAGGCAGACTTGCATAGCCATAGCAAACAGTGTAAGCTCATGCCATGAAGGTACAAGAAAGGTTTTATTGAGGAATCAATGATAATAACCCATAAGATAGTGAAATAAACACTAACTTACATGATGCAGGTTGGGTGAAGGAGCGTAGTGCTAAAGATGAAGATTCAAATATCAAACAAGTCAGGACATAAACAGACAGGTTCATAGCATGATAAACACTACTATGAAATGTTGTGTTTGTGGTACCTGTATGGTGTCCCTTTAAAGAAATTAATTTAATCACCATTTATTGGTTAGGAAACATGGCAGTAATAATAGACTTTTTTATTTTTAAAAGAAGCAGAACATATAGATATTCCTGTCCCATAGCACTTTAATTGTTGACTAAAAAAAATGTTTTCAAATCCTATATTTTCAGTACAATTACTGTGTTGTTTTTGTGGTTGTTGTTTTGTTTTTACTTTTTTGCAAAGTGCCTTTTGTGATCTTATTTTTAATTTAGTGTCTTAACGTGACTAGAGCATCAAGCTTCAATTTTAATGAGATGAAGAGGGGACAAGAGGCTCATGCTGGGTCTGAATCTCAAGATCTCTGGTAACGCATCTTGTTGCTAGGAAATAGTTCAAAACGAAGTTGGCTGCACAAACACCTAGATTTAGTTGTAGGAAGATAAATAAAAAGCAAAGAAGATGACATGTGATGTGGGCCTTTTGTAAAATTCAACAACTGCTGTGCTGATATTAGAGAATATATTTAAAACACAGTGTGAGAACATTTTCAATTTTCCAGTATTTGCTGCTGAAATAATTACGTGTAAAGGATAATAGCACTCACAAAACTAGCTATTTATTTAAAGGAATACTGTAGAGTAATGAATACATATCTCTGTATTCCTAACGCTACAGCCCTGATGCCCCTTTTCTATCAGGTATCCCTCACGTGTTAAAAAAAAAAAAAAAAAGAATTGAAATTATTTCAGAGAAACACTGAATACTCTATAGTCGACCGTGATGGCACTGCGCATGCATGCATGATGTCCCAGTATGTTACAGTATGAGAGTCCAGTCCTGTCCCTCTCTTTCTCTCTCATACCTAGAGGGCTTGCAAGCATGGCTTAAAGCCACTCTTCCAAACCTTCTAATTAGTGAAATAAAGAGTTTGGGGGTAAGACAGACAGGGCAGGACTGCAGGCACTATAACAACTTCAATAATATTAAGTTTTTAGAGTGCTTACAGTGTCCATGTAACAACTGTTTACTAAAAACAAATCTATATTTAACATCCCTATGTGAGGGTAATTATTTGCAATTCCATTCTTCACAATTTGGCATTTGTGTGAGAAGATGAAGTGCTAGGTTTTTTGTTCTCTATCTGTGACATTTGTATATAACTAATTACTAGGGTTTACAAATTCCTCAAAGGGGCACCCCATGCCACCACCTATGGTAGGTTCAATAAGCAGGTTATGCTGCATTTGTACATTGCGTGGAGTTTTGAAAACTAAATTGTTTTCATTTTTTTAAACAATTTTTTATTAATTAATTAAAATAATAATTATAAAAACGTTCACCCTTTCCTCATCTCCTCTAAGGCCGCAGTGCTTTCCATTTTGTTTCAAAATTACTGCTGTATGTGATCTGCTGACTTTTACGGGATAAAGCCAGCAGACAGTGCTAGAAAAAGTGAGCAACATTTTTTCCTACTTTGATGAGAGATCACTTCAGATGCTGCAACCAGTGTGGACTTGCATCAAATGCAGTAACGTCACATGTGACTTTATTTTATAATTTTTTATTATTGTTCATGTATTATTTTTGCATATTTTAAGCTATTTTTAGGTAATGCACTTAAAAACAAAATAAATGCTGTCAGTGTAGGAAAGTTTTAGTTATTATTATGCTTCTGGTTACATAAAAAAATATAATAATTTGCTCTGTGCCTACGCATCCTCTACAAACAAACAAACTATACATCTTCTACAAAACATGTCTACATAACAAAAGTACAACAAAGTTATAAAATTATGTCCGATGTATATTATAATAAACTACAGTAAGTGCATTAAAGAGAGTAGATATAAAGAGCCAATGGCGAGTGAGAATTTAGCTCTTGCAAGTAGAAATTCACCTCCGGTGAGCACAGTATCTTGCATGGGCGAGTAGCTTTAAAGGCCCGGCTAGTAGCATAGGACCTCAAATTGAAAGCCCTAATGTAATGTGATAATGTAATGTAAACTAAATCCTGCAAAAAGCCAATTTCCTCACATATAACTAAATGGTATATCACATCCCAAATATCTACTGAAGCCACATTATATGATTCTTTTATAAATGCATACATTTTATATAAATATTTATACTATATTGCAAGTAATATTTCTTTTTAATTTAGTTCTCAGATGAACTTTGAGACTTACTCAGTCTGGAATGAAATATCTCTAAAACTGCGGCATAAGGAATTAGGATCTATATTTTGTACAGCATCTTATTTCAGAGCTTAATAAACGTAATGAGTAAGGATAGTCAGTGCTTACCTCAGTAAGAATCTCTCCTGCTAAGTGTCTGCAAGGTTAAAGCTCTCAGAAGCTGCTACCATCGTTGCTATTTACTGAGATGAATGCATTGATTTAGGTCAATCAGGTGGCTTTTTCATCTCCTGATAGATATACATTAAAGGGTCAGTAACGGTTTAAATATAAATGTGTTTTATATGAAGCAGCACATTGAGACAAGTTCAAATATGCACATCAATGTCAAATGCCTGCTAAAATAATCTCTGAATTTCACAAAGAGCAGGAAATGAGCCCTGCATGAACAGATACAAAATAACGCTAAAAGAACCTTTTGGCCAAGTGAAAACACCATGCCGTCATTCAGATTATAGGTGTCATTCAAATACAGGTCAATGACCAAAAACCACACATAAGACCATTGAGAGCCTCTTGCTGTGGAATGTAGATCTTTGAAAACTGATAAACTCAAAATGAAGCAGCCCTGTTGGAGTTATTCTTTAAGATCTGGATGTCCTTCTGAATTGCAAAAAAAAAAAAAAGATAATTTAAAGCATATTAGGTCATTAGCCCCAAAAGTGCTATTTTGGTGTCTGGACGTCCAGTTGTTGGCAAGTGGTAATGTACCTTCATAATGTATAATACATGGTTACACCAGAAAGAGAGGCTATTATCAGTATATATAGACTATAGCTCACTCTTCCTATTATTAGACATATTGTGTATCACTAATCTGTTTGCCTATTGTCCAGATAACCACGCCAAGAGTGATGATCTCAGCTATGGAGGCGGGGCCAGCTGTGGCGAGACTGGCTTGGCAAAATCTCCTTTTCACTCTGCAGAGAGAGGGGCCGGTCGCCTAAACATTTATTCCAGAACTATAGTGTTAGGAATACATGTTTGTATTCGTAACACTATAATGTCCATAAAAACTAAATGGTATAAATGTGCATCATTTCAATTTTTATGTATCTCTAAAAATCAGTCTACGCACAAAATTAATTTTTTTATCCTGCATTTATGTGCAAGCTATGCATCCCATAAATGTTTATTGAAAAATTAAGTATGTACATCAGAGAAAGAAGCACCCTAAACACTTATGAATAAAACAAATATCCAAAATGTTCACTGCATATGAAACACATTAGAATTGATGTAGTTCTTCTCCCTGTATGCCTGAGCCATGATGTAACTTTATTTTAATAAAAGTTCCTTTCTTCTTTGTTTTCATGGATGGAGGCGGGTTTTTTTTTCTTGCAGAGGAAGCTGATATTTAATTAATTTAATTACATTTAATTTTAATTCACAGAACTCCCAAGACTGAGGCAGATTGAAATTTCTGTGTCCGAGTTTTTACTTCCTCCAGCAAGCTACTTTTCATTTATGACTATGATTGTAAGCTTTCAATTTTTTTGTAAAGATTTAACGTACGAAATTCAAACACGAAGTGTAGGGTAAATGTTTCTTTTGCCAGAAGCAGAATAATGACTATGCCTGCATTAGGTTATCTAACAAACCTGGGATTTGAGAAAGCGGACTGAAGAACATGGCTCCTTTTGTAATGGAGAGTGGAATCTCTATTTCTATTGATTTTCCCAGCGCTAGGTGCAGCAGAAAGCCAGCAATATTCAAACAATGCCAGCAGCGATCAGACTGCGAAGCTCATATAGCATGGAGTCTAGATGGGTCACTGCCAACATGATAGTGATTTATGAGAGGAATCACAATCTTGCGTATACAGGGAATATTTGTGAGTAAGTTGATAGATTCTAGAATTGTGCATAGACAGAAAAAGCAGCTCATCTAAAAAAAATTCTGAAATTAAATAGACACTGTAGGCCAGGCCAGGCACTCCAGATGTTTTGGACTACACCTCCGTTGATGCTTTGCCGGCATTATGGGTGTAAGAGCATTATGGGGGATGTAGTCCACAACATCTGGAGTGCCGAACTTCTTATTGAAGTTGTTATAGTGTCTTGAGTGCAGGCCACCCTGTCCTACCCCCAAAAATATAAAACAAATTAGAAGGCATGGAAGTGCAGCTTCAAGGCACACCTCCAAGCCCTCTGGGTATGAGAACCGTGAATCTTACTTACCGACTCTCATACCGTAACATACCATGACATGCGCACACATGCAGTGCCTCATTGTCACCATAGAGAATCATTGAGTGCATCGCAAACGTGCATTGCAAGTGCTGCACATGTACATACATTCCCCATTTCTCCTCTATGAGGAAGAGGTTCAAACAAATCAATTTCTTTTTAAATTAACTCATTGCAGGTGAGTGAGGGGCTAACAATGGAAGCAGTGGGGCTAAATGGGTCTTTTTTATGACTAACTTTTTAGTCAAGTAAAAACATGAAATTAAAGTCAGCAGGACTGTTTGGAGATTGAGATATCTTCATTAATTTGTTTTTAGCCTTGTGGCCATTTTAATGTGTAAGTAAATATATTTCTTATATTATTATTCTTAAACTATATGTTTTCATGTTCAAGTACAAACAAATAAGTACAAAACCAATAATCATAAAATTGGTATTGTCACAAGGTACAAAGTTACAGTAGTTTGGTACAAGATTCAGAGGTTACATAGATCCGAGTTGGGTAAGAGAAGAGGTAAGTGTTGATTGGGTTAGTCTGTAAATTGGACCCAACTGAGATGGCTTGGATTAAATATCCAGTATATAGAAACAGCAACACTGTGAGTTTTTCCATTGTGTTATGTAAAGCTAGAAACCATTCAATGGAGGCCCTTTTCAATTCATCCGCTAACGAGGAAAGACACACATGCAGAGCGTGGGTAGAGGGAACATACATAGCGTGGTTAAAAATAACAATGCTTTCCAAAACCATAGAACTACAGATATAGATTATATTGAGATAAAACCGACGTGCTGCCCGGAGAGGAGATTCAGTAGTTAGATAAGGTTTATTTGTCCTGTGCGGATTGTGGTGTTATGCTCTATGGGTGAAGACGTGTTACCTGAGTGTGGATGGTTTTGGTGGAAGGAGGTCCATGACCACCAAGTGAGGGTATATTGTGGGTACCCCTTGGTCATGAAATGACATAACTCTTTCCTTACCCTGTTTTTCACTTTTTGTATCCAATCCCCCATAGAAGGGAAAAGTAGCCCTTTTGCGGAATCTAGGGATGAGCTGGTTCACTGACTTTAATAGATGTCACTGCCTTTAATAGATGTTTGATCAAGGAAATTTAAAATTTTGAAAAGGTGTAAGAAAATAAAAAGAGTATCATGGTTTTAGGTGTGAATGGCAATTGGCGTACTGTGATGGCAAGTATGAAAGTTGCAATATGTTTCCATAATTTATTATAACTGTACATTGCCACCATATGTGTGATGGAGAGTGCAGTAGGGCTGATGACACCTCCAACAGACGTCTGTAGAGATAGGGTAGAGTCAGTCAGTGTAATAGTGCAGGAGTATATTGCCCTCTGGAAATACATTAATGATTACTCTCTTCTGTAGCTGCATTAATATAGGATCTCTGGATAAAGAATGAAATTTTTCTCCATTCATCTGGGATTATAGATGTTTGTAGCTCCTGTCCTGAGCCCACTTGACCGTGAATGTTGGTAAATTTCCTTCATGTGTGGACTAGATTAGATCACATAAAATGCAAATATAAAATGCAAAGATGTTTCTTTTTAAAGTTGTGTGCAGAGCAATGGCTTTCAAATTTAGTTAGTAAATATTTTTTCAGTAATGTCCATCTACCTGACTGCCTGAAGTTCTGTGCTGTGGTCCTACTTGGTTATATGGGAAGTGCTATACCAAATCAACACAGTGCTGTATACACTCGAGCCAGTCCATATTGTCTCTTTTGCATGTGAGTGTACATCCATGCTCATATTTTATTTTATTCTTATGTGAATGTCAGCTGCACTATTCGTTGTTTCTACGTTTATCTCTCCCAATTGGAGTTGTCCCTTTAAGCAATTCCAGAGGCTGTGGTAAAACACAGATAGACACTATCAGTTTTAAAGCTTAGATGCAGAATTTTGTGGCTCTTTTTACGTGAGTTGGCAATTAGCACTTGTAGTAGCACATGGAGTCACATTAAGTGGCATGATGTTCAGTTGTTTTTTCACAGGGTTGTCTTTTTCCTTTTGTATACGGTCTGCAAGCTACAATTTAAAGATATTTAAGTATATGTGTTATATTGTCACGCTCCACCTTTTTTTGGTTGTTAATTAAGCTTTCTATTTACCTCTGCAGCTTTATTCACACCATTTAATGCTGTAGTCAGGCTTCCCCAAACTCCAGCTCTCCAGATATTGCTGAAGTACAACTCTCATGATTCTATGAATGAAATAGATAGGCTGAAAATCATGGGAGTTGTAGTTCAGCAACATCTGGAGGGCCAGAGTTTAGAGAAGCCTGCTGTAGTTTAACGGGTTGAAGGAAAGAGGAACTGTCAAAGTTCTGCTTTAAAAATCATATTAATGAAATAAAGAAAAACACAGCAGGCGGAATACTGAGTCTTAAGGGGAAAAAATGAACGTTAAAGAAAACTTTTTTTTCGTGATTGATCTCCAAGACTATTTTTAGAATATCATTTTGTGAAGCTTAAAGAACTGGAAAAAAAAAAGCTATTATTTAGGGCAGATAGACGGCAAGGAAGCTTACCAAAGTCGAAATAATGAAAACTTCAATAATGACACAGCACAACATCGAAATGATTTATTAGAACTTCTGCACTTCAAATGCAGAACATTGTAGAACACTACGACTAAGGACAAATGCAAATGAGAAAAGAAACTATAATATCAAAATCTGTCTGTGGAAAAAAATACTTTGATGGGAAGCTCAGTGAGTTGTAAAAAGAACAAAAAATTTTTTTTTTCAATATCCATGGAATGAATATACAGAACTCAAGATTGCCAACTGTTGTCTTTAAATGTATCCGTCTTCAAATGTATCTGTCTTTGAACAGCCCAGAGTGGTCAGTGATTGCTAAATAATGCGTTTGGTCTGTTTTGGAAGGCTCTACGTAGCTCCTTGTGAGCTAATGATTTCAACTGCTGATGTTCGTTTTGGAAGCAATCAAATCAGCAAGTATGTATTTTTTTCATATCTAGTATCTGAATATTCACGAAATTGGGAATTGTTGGGAATTCAAAGATTACAATAGCTTGAATTTTTTTTTTGGGTTACTTTATCCTGCAATTTCCTGGTGAATTTTTGACAGTTGATGGTTTAGTTGAAAAATGCTGATTAACCTGCAGTCCCAGTACCTGTCATGCTGGTCTGTTACCCCACCCTCATGCCACTTAGTGTGACTCCATGGGCCACTACAGCCTCATGTCCGATGCCTCTCCTTATTAATATCCATTGCATTTTAACTAGACATTAATTTGATCTCTGACCATATTCACCTGTCCACTGGTGCACTGATTTGCCATCCTACAGGCACTGCATTAAATCTATGGATCAGTATACCCTTCTATTGTATCCTGATAATTATCATTTCAAATCTATAAATAGATTACACTAAACTCTACTTGTTATATTTAGTGTTACCCTAATGCCTGCAGTCTCAAGTCAGACAAATGCAAAATGTGTCCCTAGGAAGCAACAGTGTTCGCTGTTCTTTTAACAGTAAAATCTCTAGAGAATCGAAACAGTTTTTCTAACACGCAGAATCGGATCTTGGGTCTGCATCATACTTAGAATGAGAATTTGACTTATCTCGCAGTCTACTCTAACGTTGAATCAAAACATTGTATCACAATATCGTCTTGTATCTGTTCCACTTATATCTGTAGCATCACATGAACACGCTGAGCTGAAGAATAATGTGGTAATAGTAAACAATCTTACAATGGCATTCTTTAAAAAGAGTGGTGGTACCCATGGAGATAGAACTAGGATCCAATTAAGATCTTTTCTTTCCTCAGGTTTCTAGAGCCATCTATTGCAGTAGTTTTCCAGTGGAATAATTAAGATAATCACTGACCTGCCTAAAGGATTTTATGAAAGAAAAACATTGTATATTTAAAAAAAAAAAAAGTATTATTGCATTTATCTCACATTGTGTCGGCTGCATAAGCTGCAAATGGCTCGATCAAGGATAAAATTAATTTCCCTTACATTTCAGTAACTTGTAAACTGGACATTCACACTACGCACCCATGCATGCACATTTATAAAGTATAATGTACATGTTTCTTCATATGCTCAGTGACAGAGATTTGCACCTACATTGTCTACGCTCAGCACATTTTTAAGCATTCCAATTTTAATGAGAAGATTCTACGGAATGCATACATGCTTGTAAAGAAAACCTTTTTAACCAACAAAAAAAAAATGAACACCTCTAAAATACTTAATACCTCGAGTCACAAATGATGTTGGGAAGCCAATAGGAATCACCAAACCTTAACACAAAATAAAATCACATTTAGCATCTTGTGAGAAATGTAAAAAAAAAAACAACTGCGTCCTCGTAAAAGAGCAAACACAGCTTTAATTTGGCACTCACAGACAGAGAAAATCCCTTGTTCTGTATAACAGTCTATCATTGTGAAAGACCAGGATATTTAAATCTGATTATGTGGTATACACTTAAATTTACATAAAATAATATAACAAATATTCTGTTAGCTTGCATTGTTCAGGGCGTAAAACCTAATCATTCTGTTTTGTTTTTTTACCTTTGAAATTTTGGCGCCATGTATGTCTGTCTCATGGGAATTGTTTAAGTGGTAATTATAAATAACTGCTGTCTGCAATATGGCTATCAAGCATGCATACAGCTGTAATTGTGAATGAGCATCCTTTATCACTGCCTATTTAACCCTGACTTCAGCTTCTTAGCAGAATCATCTCGTTGGAAAAGCCCAGCAGAGGGAAATTTGGTAATATCATGTGCAGAAAGCTTAGACTTAAATAAGATCTTGACGCAACTGAGTTGCACCTGTCTCCCCCAGACTTTCACCTCACGTGGGGCTCATTTGCGTTCTTGTTGCAATCATTTACCTGCAAGTCAGTAATTGCTGAAGCGGCTATGGCGTTTGTTACACTTGTTGTTTTATGACTGGTGATTAGTGACTGCCAATAGTTTTAAGGTCTCCCATAGAGATTAATAGTATGCCAAATGATTTTAAAAAAAAGACAAAGTAACAACTGAAAGCGCTCAGTATTAATACATTTATTTTGTGTTTAATTACATTTAAACTCTAAAGCTTGTCTATAAGAATGGTGTATGCTGTGAGCAACTAGCTAACAGATATGCAATGTATTGAAGGTGATAATTGTGACAACGTGACTAAAAGTTACAAAATAGAAAGTGCCGCTGCATATTACCAGCGTGTGTACTCACCTCGGTACACATAAACATAAAAGAAAAGTAGTAATAAATTTATAGCACACATAAAAGTGAAATTTACTGTTACCATACACTGAAAAGAAAATTCATAATGTAAGTAAACTGTAGGAAGTAATAGGTGTATTAATTGTGTGGCGTTTAACTCACATCTTCCTGGCTCATTTTGGTAATGGAATATTCTCCTGAGACTCAGCCCATTAACTTGTGTCCTCTGTACTGGACATTTCATACACATGCATCTCCTTTTCTTCTTTTGAGCTACTCTATCAATCCCTGCTGTATTGTAAAGAGGACATCCTGGGCTTTCCAGCAATATGTTATGTGACAGGCTGAGAACTTCCTATTTCTTTTCATCAAAAATGGAAAGAAATTGAAAGAAATTTTTTGCCCTCGGTTCCCAGGAAGTTAACATAAACTCTGGTTAACATAAATTTTGGTTTCTCCATGAATTCTCAGTGACAGAATTGTATCCTCATAATGTTTTTACATCAAGTACACTTTATTAACAAGCATTACATACCTCACTTCCCAGTTTTAAACACAGGAATCAGAAATTAGATTTAGAGGTTTGTTTTGTCACGAATTGCAATCTAATAAGTGAGGGGGTACAGGGCTGAGCAGGGAGGGCAAATGGTCTCCCTGCTGACCCATGGAGGGCCTCCTCACAGCCAGAGCCGTAGCTGTTGGCCCAATCAGGGGACCACTTATGCTGCCCGATGGGTATTCCAGCTATGGTAAAGTGCAGGTAACATTCACACAACATCCACATTGTGCTTTGATGTTCTGTCTTCGTCACAATTCCGTAAGGAAGACAGAGCCACAAAAGGTATTGTACGATATTGTGCACGGAATGGTAATTGTCACTTTATTGTATGCTATCAATTCATTCTGACGTTGAGTTAATGTTCAACAAATAAAATCGAAGGTGCAGTGTCTATGTGATAAGCAAAGTTCTTACATGGCGGTGGTGTTGCTATGGTAAGGAATTAAGAAAATGTTAATTTTCAATTTGCAAACTGTAGGGTGGTGATCTGTCTCATCGGAGGAGAGCTTGAGCTCAATGCAGAAGAAGGAAACACCGGAAAATTGTCTGTATATTGTAGCCACAAACATCTACAGGCTGCTGGTATTACCAATGCTTTTAATGACACAAATGGAAAGGAGTCCCGTGTTTCTACAACCAATGTTTTATCAAATTCCCAATCTTAAAAGTTCCTTTTTTAATGCTATCTGCAGCGTAAGTTTCCTCTGATGTGTTACTACCATACTATTTTCCAACAAAAGGTGTTGACACACAACCACCATTCTGTGTGTCATTGTGTGCTCACTTTCAAACATCACGCCTTGACCCTGTGCATCCCTTTGCATGCATGTTCCTGCCACCTACTTGGAAGTACTTTGGTTAAAAATCAATATTCTAAGGATCTATAATATACCTCTATGGCACTTTACTTTCTTTACATTAGCAGGGTTCAACCCATCAAAACATAAAAAAAAAAAGTGTTACACCGTCACCATAAAATATTATTTCACTTGATTTTGCTTGAAGTAGAGCCTGCAATTTCACGTAGATCTGTGTGTGTAAGATGTGTAACCCTGGCATTCAATGCATGAAGATTTCTATCAACATCTGTGGGGGGGGGAGGGGGGAGGACAAAATAGGTCACAGTTATTAATATATATAATAATCCAATCAATTCATCCTTTCATCTTCTGGATTGAGAGGTAAAATGAGCTCAGAAAAAGGATATGGGTTAAATATATTTCATCGGAACAATCTCTCAGTTCAAAGAATAAAATGCAGCACCTTGGTGTATGGTAACACTTTCACACTAGCAAATTATAGTCTTTCAATAAACAATAGTGCAGATGAAAGCAATACAATAGACAGTAAATAGTCATGTATGAAAGCTGGATATTGGCTATAAAACATAGCAAGACAAAATGTAAACACGTACATGGATGTCATAGGGGTGACATAGGCAGCTGCTAATAGAGGGAGACATTTTTCAAGACCAGCCACGTCAAACTGAAAGAATTTTAAAAGACCACTCCACATACATACAGTACTTCACCCTGCTGAAATGTGTCATGTGTCAGGACCTTCTCGTTTTCCTTTCAAATGTTTTTTATTGTTTTAAATAATAAAAATAACAATTGTACATTTTTATCAATGTTTTTAACAATCAGTAACGTTCAAACATTATGGTATATGGGATATGCATTATCAATAATATGAGTAACAACACAAAGATCATGAATAAATTTAAAAAAGAAAAACAAAAAACTGGGGAAAAATTAATAAATTGCACATCCATAGTATAATATGAAATAATTAACGTAGAAGTAGGAGAAAAAAAATAAATAAAATGTTTACGACATGTATATTTATATAGATATCGCTTATTAAATTACAAATACAGTAAATAATGAGTCAAACATACGTGATAAAACAGTTTTCAGTGAGGTGCAAACATCATTAGGCTGGTACTTACTCCTCATTGCGTTCTTCCACTCAGCCCAGTCATGTCTGAAGAGTACATTGGTAGCCGATGGTACTCGCAGAGCAAGTTCGCATCTTTTATTTTCAAATAAAAACAGTAGGACACTTTGACAGAGGGAATTTTAACAGATTTCCAATATCTATGAATGATTGATGTGGCCAAGATAAGACGGTGGCCTAACAGTATTCTTTTGTGTGTTGATAAATCTTCAGGGAGACGTTTAAGTTTTATTACTATTTTTTAAGATTGATTTATTTATCTTTTATGTTTTTTAGAAAGATGGCATTTTTTTAATATATTGATATGAATAATATGATGCATTATTTATTAATATGCCGATATCTCTTTGCCCTTAATTTTTCCCCTCTTTCAAAATGGCGATTCTAATCTCGCCAATATTACAAACATGGACTGAGCAAACTCGAAACTAGCATGCAACTTTAGTGACAGGGACGGCCAAGAGAAACCTCATATCCTCCGCACATGACGCGAACCGGAAGTTACATCACAGAGGAATACCGGAAGTAAAACGGATACACGTCATTGACTATAACGAGCGGCTATTTTGTGAAGGTCAATGCATGGATTACCATATAGGAAACTATTGACGAGCATCCATTTAAGTGGTGGCAGTGAAAACCGGATTTCCATAAAAGGCAAAGAGGAGGGACTGGTTTGGGAAATTGTTAACATGTGTTTTTTTATTTGTAATTAATATACTTGTTATATATGTTGTTGTTATGCATTCTATTAAATATTACACCTGAGGAAGACCTAAAGGGATTGGTCGAAATGCGTTGTGCTTGCTTTTTAATACAATAAATTGTTATTTTTTACTACATACTCTGGTTCCTGCATTTTATCCAGAAAAATACGATCTTATCTCTGGGGGACCTGCACTGTCTACCACGTTCCAAGTGGAGATTATTACATGCTGCGCAAGTTTAGAGCAGACTGATATGGCTCTAAAAATTGTGAGTTTTCTATGTTAACTCCTTTTTGTATTATTATAGAATTTCATATTACACTATGATGGTCTCTTATGCTTATACCTTTTAGATACCATTTATTGTATCGACAATATACCATTGTGTGCGCAACTACCTTTTTTCTTTTGACTCAGCTATATGTACGCAAGTGTTTTTTGGTGACTAAACACTGGGGTGTGTTCAGACGCACTGGGATATATTTATTGTTTTGATACATCTTATTTAATTTTAGCGCCAGTTATCCTTTTTAAGTATTTATTACTAAATCACTGCAGAAATGCCGGGAAGGTTATCTTCCACTCCATGAGTTCTCCCAGCAGGTCCCTTCATTCTCATAAAAGAGAGAGATTCAGCAATCCAAAGAAGTTATGACATCTGGTCATTCCACCACATCACAATATTTATTTATATGCAAAACCACACATTGACAAACAGTAGAAATGGCTTACAATGCGTCACAGCAAAACGCATTTCATGCTAACATGAATTTTTTCAAGACCCCATTTGACATGCCATTCTATCCTAGATATACCAGAATACATCCCTTCCAAGTACACAGAGCTGTTACAAAACAAATGAGAAGTAAACTCAAGTAAGACCCTGCTTCAACTCAAATCTTTAAGTTAACAACAAGGTATAACATTGGTCTACTAAAATCTGGAGCGTATCTCCTATGTTGAAGGGAGGACTCCGTACATCAAGGCTGGTTTTTACTAACTGTTGGTTTTCAAACACTGTCTGACCCAAGGTGCATGTATATGGCTGAAATATCCTGTTACATAGTCTTCAAAGAAACATAGACACATAGAATGTGACGGCAGATAAGAACCATTCGGCCCATCTAGTCTGCCCAATTTTCTAAATACTTTCATTAGTCACTGGCCTTCTCTTATAGTTAGGATAGCATTATGCCTATCCCACGCATGCTTAAACTCCTTTACTGTGTTAACCTCTACCACTTCAGCTGGAAGGCTATTCCATGCATCCACTAACCTCTCAGTAAAGTAATACTTCCTGATATTATTGTTAAACCTTTGTCCCTCTAATTTAAGACAATGTTCTCTTTCTTCTTTTAAATATTGTCTACTCCTTTACTGTGCTGATTCCCTTTATGTACTTAAATGTTTCTAGGTATTTAAAGATAGGGATGTTTTTTTTTTCTCATTTTTTGCGTATGCTTCATTTAAAAATATTTCCTTTTAAAACATGATGAAAGGATTATTATTGTAAAACTATAGGTGGGAGGTGATAGGTATCCTTTACGCTCTGCCCAAAGATTGCCAAAGATCACTCTTTGCATTAGAAAAATGAACCCCTACTTTATCCTATGTATAACTACAAAATCAGAAAAAACCCAGATTAAAAAAAAAAAAAATTATTAAAAAAATAAAACAAGCAAAGTCACAGTACAGCTTTTAGTGTGTCGTGATTTCAGCTTGGATACAATAAACTTGATTTTTAACATCAGTGCAATACTTGATAGAGAGCCATGGAATCAAGTGGACTATACCTAAGAGACATTGTTGATTAAGTTATATTTGAAGGACCCTAACCAAAGCACAGAATACTTTATTCATTTATATGTAAGACACTTATTTCAGTATACACATTTGTTTACTTGCAAGGTGACTATACCCTCCATACTTGTACATATTTAATATTGATTACTTTCTCTACATTTGCCAACAATATGACTAGCACAAAGCAGACATGAAGCTATACGCTATATAAAAGAGCCACCATGTAATTTCTCTGTAAAAAGTGAATTTTAGGCAATTGGATTTTTTTTTATCTAGCAAATGATAGGTTTTGCAGATATTCATATAGTTGTATATCATGGCTTGCTACACGCATGGATTGCCAGACATGTTTGTAAATTGCTGCCGTGGCTCTAAAAATAAAATGAGAATATCAGATATATAAGGAACCTCGTATCTTTGTAAAGCCATTAAAGTACAATTGTGTTTTTACAATTTTTCTTGTCAAATCTTTTACAATAAAATGCAGATAGAGGCAAGGGGTATAACTGTGTAACATAAATATTGCTAAATATGAAAATATTCACTGAGATCGCTGTATGTGCACTATGTAAGTAAAGAGGAATCTCAATGGAAATTGATTTTGAAAACCTTAATACAGTAGTCCTCAGTTATGGCTGAAATATTTCTAAGATGTTTTGCTTTTACGTGCCATACATTAAAGAGTTAGTGAGTTACTCGTTTCTCACTCAACTGGAAGAGAAAAATGTAAAAGGTTGTCTCAGCCTTAAAATAACAACTTTAGAGTAAACCATTTATACAAGATATAAAACACTTTATCTTATATAAATCGTTAATGAGCATCAAGGGAAACAAACTGGGATACTGCAGACAAAATCAGAAGAAACGGAAAAAAAAAAAGACAAAAAAAAAAACACACACACACACACACAACTGCTGATTACAAATTCTCAGCCCCAGGCCAACTCACACTAAGCAATGATGTCACCATTGGGAGTCTTTGCAAGTTCCGCAAAGAGCACCAACGCTGATAGAGGCGCTTTAAATGCAGAGCACAACTCTAGTCCCCATAGGAAATATAAAATAGCAAATGTGGAGATTGTTTGTGGATCAGTCAACTAAAGTGTTTATTCGGATAGTATAGAATAATAAAAAAAAAATGCACTGTTAAATGTTGCTAATTCAGTTTTTAATCATCATCAATGACTGTTTGACAAAAATCAGCTTTATTGTGGTCAGTTAAAGGGAAACTTTAGGAATACAAAGATGTTTTCCTAACACTAACGTGTTCTCCCCTCCTTTCCCCTCCCCCCCAGCCATGTAAAGGGTTCAATAAAACTTTATTCACTTACCCGTTTCGGGCACCCATGTTCCTCGGTGCTGGGTCACGCTCCTCCTATAAAGTCAGCCAATGGGGGGGGGAGGGAACCTAATGCACATGCGCGGCCTGAGCTACGCACAAATTAGGCCTTCCCCATAGGAAAGCATTGCCTCTCTAAAACTAAAATGTTTTACATTGCAGGAGTAAGGGAGAAAGGAACAATGCAACCAGACCACTTCAAAGAAATGAAGTGATCTGGGTGCCTATATTGTTCCTTTAACAGATGTGTAGGGTATCAATTGCTCTTTATGCATTACATACATCTCCAAGTCTCCCCTACTTAGCAGACTGTACAGGGCAATGACTGATAATTGCACTGTGCAGGGAGTGAAGCAGGGAAGGCCAAAGAGATGTCAAAATAAAAATTGTCTGACCGAAAGTGCATGAATATGGCTGAAAGATCCTATTATATATTAATGGTAAGGTTGAGTTAGTCTCATTTTTTTTTTTTTACATATACTGCATTTTTTTCAAAATCCGCTTTCTTTTAAAACGATACTTATGTTAAAAAAAAAAAAAAGTTATGTTTTGAGGTGAAAGTTGCCCTTTAACTCAAAAAATTTCCATTATTTTGATAATTATAATCATTAATAATAGGTGGATCAATTTCATTTCCTTAGTTGTAACATACATTAAAAAAAAAAAAAAAACTGGAACACTATAACATGCTTTAATAAATCACATACAGATATTTGTGGAAAGGCTATTAAATGGACAATTTACTGCTTGATAACACACTATTCCAATTTAAAGACTTATTAATGTCCCTTCTGTCCAAACTTTTGAAGGCCATTCAAGTGCAATTTTAAGCTAGTTTGGATAATTCTCTTTCCACTGTACAATTATGTGAAAATTTAATTAAGAAGATGGATTGGGGTCATGTCTGCCTTACAAATTGACAACATCCTCAATACAGGAGTTCCAAACAGTTTACTAATACAATGGAGCCGGAAGGTCAATTTCTCTGTAATGTCATGTTTCCCGACAGATTTGTAAACAAATCTTTTTATATTAGATGGAGACAGGACAGATATAATCATTACGAGTCAGAATTTATATTGTAATCACAAACTCCTACTTAAGTAAAAAAAAAAATGTTGTGTCTGTCTTTGTTAGCCTGAATCCAAAATGGAGTCCACTCTGTTCTGAGTGACTCTGGCAATATACACTTTTAATTTCTATCTTAGGACAAAATGTCTGCCGATATAAATATCCTGACAAGCGCTGCGTTTTGCTACGCATATACAATAGCCTCCCAATGCTTTGCTATGGGAAAGCATTGGATTGGTTGATATCATCAAGACTGATCATCTCAGCCATGGAGGCGGTGCCAGCCGTGGCAAGATCGGCACAGTGAGGGTAAAAAGTTATGTTTAAATTCCTTTTCACTTCACAGAGAGGTGGGCTGGTCCCCTAAACAGCCACAAGGCACCCTAGTATTTGGAAAAAAAAATTCTACGTCCTAACACTATAGTATTTCTTTAAATTACAATGGATTACCACTTAACAAAATGTTGGCTTCACAAAAACACGTAATGTGTCAGAATGTTGCCAAGTCAGTTGAGCAGTCCATTTATTTAATTCAGTGTTTCTGTTGGGTAGTACTTTTCTTCCATCTGGAAAGCTGGTTGTGAGCCTTTAATGTAACACCTGTGTTTATATTGAGCTGGAATACAAATGAGAGCTAACCATTACGTATTAGTCATTTATTACAGCTCGGGAGTGTTTGGTGAGTAAGGTATTATTTTTTTCATTTTCTCGTTTGTTTAGGGGGGGAGGGGGAGGTGATGGTGGAGTTTTGCATTAACAATTATTTTTATTCTGTTCTCCAAAACCCCACCATGGTACAATGTTATCTTGGAGTCATACACAGAACGTGTAATTTATTTATGTAATAGAATTATGTTTAAGGCCATTTGGAGTCTATGTTCAGCTCTGCATAATGCTAGCACCCACAGAAATACCCTAAATGCCTTCTGCATCTTTAATGTAATAATCCGAATACATTTTGGAAATAATTAATAACTTTGACATGCATATTTACAGATATGCTTAGAGCTATATTTTCTATTAATACATCGTGAGTGGTGGAAAATTTAAATAAGTCAATTAAGCTACTGTACATGCATATAGTTAATGACATAAAATGATTTCCTTAATACAAGCACAAATATATATCGAACTTGGAGGGTAATTTTCAGAGTCAAAAGCTCAGGGACTTCAAACAACTATAAGGGTTATGCCTCCCAGTAAGAAAACAGCATATTCTAATCAAAATAAAGCAAGTAAATAAATATGGTATAAAAGGCGAAGGGCTAATTTTTTAGCATTCTAATAATTTTTCTCTTTTTTGTTGCCTTTATTTACTCTTAAAAAAAAACAAATCCAAATAAGCATTCAGAAAACAGTATTTACTGTTGACACTGCTTTTCTGTTTTACCAAGCATGTTCATTATAACTTAACAAGTTGTCTTTTTCATGTCATTTAAACTGCCACGCATTGTAATACTATGAAAATGCCTGCAATTGCGGTCGTGGCTCTGCATGATTATTGTTATTTGACGCACAAATAAAATAAAGAATTAAAAAAAATATATATCTAGCCCCCTGGGCCCCTCATGCCTCCCTAAATATAGCAAAATCTTACTTGTTTTCAAGCCTGAAGCTGTACCTCTGCATGCTGTTTGCCTCAGAATAGAAAGCGGTCTGCTGACATCATCAGAAGCGTCGGCCTGATCCAATCACAATGCTTCTCCATAGGATTGGCTGAGACTGACAAGGAGGCAAATCAGAGGCACAGCCAGCATGATTCAAACACAGCCCTGGCCAATCAGCATTTTCCTCTATGAGGAAAGTTCAGTGTCTGCATGCAGAGGGGGGAGATACTGAATGTTTGGATGCATTTTAGGCCGCCATGTCCCATGAAGGATCTCTAACAGCAATCTGAGGAGTGGCCAGTGAAGTCGTCACTAGGCTGTAATGTAAACACTGCATTGTGTGTCTGAAAAGACAGTGTTTACAGCAAAAAGCCTGAAGGTAATGATTCTACTCACCAGAACAAATTCAATAATCTGTATTTGTTCTGGTGACTATAGTGTCCCTTTAAAAGTTTCAACATGCGATTAATACTTACTATGTTATGTAAGAAATGTTTATTAAATGAACAAGTTGAGTGTATTTGACTTTTCCGTAGAATCCGATTATGCAAAGACATGTGTTACTGTTGCACTACATTTAGTTTAAATGTAAAGAACAGATGTGATATTATCAGTTTCAAACATACACAGAGGAGCACATCAACATGGCTATGATAGAGATAGATAGAGAACTATATTTATATATATATACACACACACACACACACATACATATACATATACACACACACACACATTATTGTGCGCACTTGTTAAAAACAAAATATCAAATCACAATACAATACCAAGTTACACCTACATAGAAAAAAATACAAAATAAAACACAAACACAAAGCTTAACTTCCACTCTATCTAACCTTTGGAATGGATATCAACAATGTATCTATATGATTAAATGCTTCCTGCAACAAATAGTATGAGGCAAATACAAGTGACACATACACCTACCCAGCCAACAGGCATTATAAATATAAAAAATAAAAAAATAAATAAAAAAAATTATATATATATTACACAAGATCCAGCGCACTCATCTATCCACTAAACAGCAACTTCAATGTTTCACATATACATACACACATATATATATCGGACAGCTGGTATTACACAGCCTATCTCCACTTTGGATCCCAGTAAGGCTCAGGAACAAGTATAATAAATCCACAGAGTAATATTTCCAGCAGGCATAAAAAGACTCCAACAAGGGGGCGGGGCCTGACCGCCGGCGGGATCAGACGTGCTCTGTCTGAGCTCCTGCTCCGGGCCCGGTAAATCGGCGTTAACCGGAGACTACACTTACCCAGCAACACACACCGGCGACCAAGTCGACCCCCAGCTGCTGGGGAACACAAAGACACCCGCCAAGACCCTGCCTGGCACCAGCAACGACGTGACAAGGTCCCGGAACACGTGGGAGCTTGAGCCGGGACAAGACGGCCGCTCTCCTGGGTCTCCGGCCGGCGGCTGGCTCCCCCTCCCCCCTCTGGACCGGGGGGGTCATCCCGGTCTACACAGGCAACTACTGGTGCACCAATCAGGGCCTAAAAACAACCACCTTGCCGAGGATCATCGGGCAGCGCTCCTCAAGATGGCCGCCGCACGCCAGCCATGTGCGCGACCTACCCGCATAATTAAGCTGACCGCAGGGGAGACCAACCAGCACCACCTGACCACCATCACAGACTGCCCCAGAGATATGTTGGCTGACTACGCTGGGACGAACCAAGGTACAGGCTATAGTTAACTGGCACAAACAAAGGGGGCATAAAAAGAGCAGGACCCCACAGGACAAGCCCTGCAATATAAATACATAGGGACCACCAGACCCCAGCGCTGCCAGCCCCGCAAAGACAGACCTGAGGGGCCGAAAGATCAAGCCACTCACCCTGCACCCAGGCAGAAACAGCCCACCTCAACAGCCTGGACCTGAGACACCACAACTGCTGCCACACACTAATAAGACAGCGCAGGGGACGCCAAGGCACCGCCTGGGCATGAGAGGAGCCTACCAAGCACCGGAGCGAGATGAAACCCCAGATTGGGAACCCAGAGACTGCAACCCGTGACCTCTACAGATACAGCCTCATTAAAGCTTGCGCTCTGCGGGACTCATTTTATATCTATGCACCCCCGTTATTTGTTATTATCTAGCTAGGTAGTCACAGTTGGAGTATGACAGCGCAGGCCCCTCACCCGTTAAAACTAAGCAGTCAGTCTATGTGTAGTCAAGCATAGTGTCTCTGAAGTAAAGCCTGGAGTAAACGAGATATATGTATGTTTTACTATGCCATAACATGCAGCAATGTTGGCTAGAACAAAGCCTGTTTAAAGACATACTACAGCCTGATATAGTATAATCCTCTGCCTCATGTTTCACTTTTCCCTCTTACTTACAGTGCACAACATGCTTGCCATTTCGCCTTGCTCCCATTGACTCACTGAAGGCACTAACATATAACGCATCAGTACAACATGCAAACACATAGCACACTCTGTCATTTCAACTGTACTGTGTAATCTGCGCAGAACTACCTGATATATGTTAAGCCTCACTATACTGTTTCATCTGTTGTGCCCAGCTCTTAGCATCTAGCATTTCACCATGCCTATCACACGACAATCTAGCATGAAGCAAGATTTTAGCGGGTTAACTCGCCCATAGGCAATCAACTACTAAGTTTGTTTAACCGTTAACATGTTTCCTACTATGACTATATAAAAAAAAAAATGTGCAATGTTTTTCGCCATACCAATGTTAACATATGTTTGCAAATTTGCTTGCACCAGCTATCGTGGCAGTGCAAACATGGTTGCTCACGCTATGCACAAATAAAATAAAGAATTAAAAAAAAAAAAAAAAAGACTCCAACAATATCCCAATCGCAATCCCAATGACTGGACGACACACAGCATCAGGAGCAGAACCAAACTTTTATTCACAGCAGTTCCTTATAAAGGATTCTCCCATGCAAGGGAGGGATTTCCAGTAATTAGGACAGTAACCAATCATACAGAGGTTCCCTCCCCTACTTCCCTCCCCTCAGTGTGACACTTAATCCTGGTACCTTTTATCCTGTTTCTTGGATGTACCCCAAAACTGTGGGGTACAAGGACTTAAGTGGCATCCCCTGGTAGCTCTGGTCTGGGTGACCAACATACTCAAAAAATTCACCCAGATCAGACCAGGGGTTCTGGAGTTATGGGGAATAAACGATTTGACCGACCGCACACGACTATGTGGCCGAAAAGAGTTCCATGTGTTTTGGCCTTGCGGTTGGTCTACGTTCGGGAGGTAAAAAACAGTTATAAATCCTTGCCATCCATAGATAATACAGCGTTCGCATGAACCCCCTTGTTCGGTAGATTGAATTCACCAAACGAGGAGTCGATTGGCCCCTCCGTTTGTGAGTTCTGGAGGTCTCAGCGGTGTTCGGGCAATTGAGTGTCCGATTTGAGTTCCAGACACTCGACGACCAAACACCGCTGAGAGTTCGTGTGTAAGATGGCCGCCGACACGTGTTTGTCTACCGAATGGCGGCCACCCAGATACGGCAATATAACACCAATTAACTGCGGTTAGAGAAGTGAGAAAGGTTTTAACAAGGTGCACACTTCTCTCTGAGGTGGTCTATGGATTCGGTAGTTTCCATTCGTATGAACTATGAATGAAACTACCGAACCAACATACGAATAAGCATGCAATTTTCAATATACAGTCAGTTAAATACATGAACAGTCTTTTAAAATATAATCCTGGCGGACAGTCCCATGCCATCCACTACAATATATATATAAAACATTTTTTTCGTGGAGGTGTATACTTTTGCTTCTGTGATCTCTACAATTCTTGTTGGCTAGATATGTGTGTCAGGTGTATTGCACTGACACCACTGCACCACACTGACACTAACATCGAGAAACACTATTACATCACACTGACACTGCACATAGAGACATACGATTACATCACACTGACATCAAGAAACACTATTACAGCACAATGACACTGCACATAGATAAACACTACTACCAGGGCTAATCCTAGGATCACTGATGCCTCAATGCGTGAATATTTTTGGTGCCCTCTATATTGCTAACTCCTTGCCTTCATAATTATATTACTTTTTTAACCACACCCACCTCTTTGGGTCCCCAATCTTCACCAGCTAAGATGTCACCCACTTCCTGCAGTGCCAGCTTTGTCCCCAAAAAGCTTGTCAGCACCATTTTTGTAGCCAAGCTTCCCCATAACGTTTGTCCCCACATAACTGATCATAATGCCATCTTTGTCCCCAAACCACTAATCAGTAGTGATGTACCGAACGGTTCGCCGGCGAACGGTTCCTGGCGAACATAGCATGTTCGCGTTCGCCACGGCGGGCGAACATATGCGCGGTTCGACCCGCCCCCTATTCGTCATCATTGAGTAAACTTTGACCCTGTACCTCACAGTCAGCAGACACATTCCAGCCAATTAGCAGCACAGCCTCCCTAGCAGACCCTCCCACCTACTGGACAGCATCCATTTTAGATTCATTCTCAAGCTGCATGCTTAGTAAGAGGAGGGAAAGTGTAGCTGCTGTTCATAAGATAGGGAAAAGCATAGCTAGGTTAGGGACAAGGGTATGCTTTTTTTGGATTTTTTTTTTCTATCTAATGTAAATGCACTTAGTTGTCTGCCACTGCTGCCAGCTTCTGTGTCAGGCTCACAGTGCCCATTTCACCAGTCAGTGCCACCAATTACATCTGGTGTCACAATAGCTTGGATTTAAAAACAAAAAACTTTTTTCACTGTTATAGATTGAATAGCAGTCAGTGTCCTTAAAGCGGTGTGTCAGGCTCACAGTGGATACTGTGCCCAGTGCCACCACTCACTCACTGGTGTCACAATAGCTTGCATTTAAAAAAAAACAAAACTTTTTCACTGTTATAGATTGAATAGCAGTCAGTTGTCTGCCACTGCTGCCAGCTTCTGTGTCAGGCTCACAGTGCATACTGTGCCCATTTCCCCAGTCAGTGCCACCAATTACATCTGGTGTCACAATAGCTTGGATTTAAAAACAAAAAACTTTTTCACTGTTATAGATTGAATAGCAGTCAGTGTCCTTAAAGCGGGTGTGTTACGCTAACAGTGGATACGCTGACAAGTGCCACTAATTAGATCTGGTGTCACAATAGTTTGGATTTAAAAACAAAAAACTTTTTTTACTGTTATAGATTAGATAGCAGTCA
>OW240913.1:343560749-343594220 GCA_933207985.1 Pelobates cultripes
GCACAAAGGGTTTGCACCAGGTCTGGGGTCACAGGGGACACCGTCTTAAAGGGGCCGTGTCCCCAACAAGTCTGGGGACACGGCCTTAAAGGGGCAGTGTCCCAATCTTCCTGATGTCCCAAAAAAGGTGTTTAAAGGGCCAGCACCAGTCGCATAAAGAGTCCATAAGCCCCAATATGCCCACCGACAGTCTTAAAGGGCCATACACACCAAATAAAAGTGCATACATTTTCACAATCTCCCAGGGGCCATAGTCATGCGGGAGGAGGCTGGCAAAGAGGCTTCTCCACAACCCAGGGAAACAGGGCAATTTGCCATTTAAAGGGGCCGTTACAAATAGCAGTTTGTAACAAGGTGTCAATCCATATCTGCCAAGTGACCCGATGTAGGGGGACCAGTCCCTATTCTGCTCTGTGTCAGTGTGTACCAGGGAACCTTAGGACAGGTGTCAATCCATATCTGCCAAGTGACCCGATGTAGGGGGAACAGTCCCTATTCTGCTCTGTGTCAGTGTGTATCAGGGATCCTTAGGACAGGTGTCAATCCATATTGCCAAGTGACCCTATGTAGGGGACCAGTCTCTATTCTGCTCTGTGTCCGTGTGCATCAGGGGCTCTGAGGACAGGTGTCAATCCATATGTCAAGGTGTCAATATGTCATATGTCAGGTGTCAATCCATATTGATTGTGATTTAGGAATGTTAGGTGATTTCTGCCCTTTATGGATTAAAACCAGACTCTGTATCAACTGTGTAATTTTCCATGGGAGTTTTGCCATGGATCCCCCTCCGGCATGCCACAGTCCAGGTGTTAGTCCCCTTGAAACAACTTTTCCATCCCTATTGTGGCCAGAAAGAGTCCCTGTGTGTTTTAAAATTCGCCTCCCCATTGAAGTCAATGGCGTTTCGGGCGGTTCGCCGGTTCGCGAACATTTGCGGAAGTTCGCGTTCGCCGTTCGCGAACCGAAAATTTCGGGTTCGCGACATCACTACTAATCAGTGCCAGCTTTATTTTAAAATAGCTAATCAATGCCATTTTGCTATCTTTTGTTATTTTTAATAGGTGGAAGTGGGAATTAGGGGTGGGTTGAAGGAGTGTGTGAAAAACATATTTTACAACTTAGAAAGTCGCTATGGCACATTCCTACACTGAAGTATACGCCTTGCTGACAAGCAAATCCGAGGAGAGTGACTCCTTTGACAGTGAGACACTTACTGCATCAGATGTAGAGCCCGAAATCAAGTCTTCTGCTGATGTTGCTCCCCCCGTAAAAGCACCATCCATGGGGAGCTCAGAACATTGCACTGTATCTGAGCATAACTGGGTACCACCAAATCTAAGTCCCCCTGAAATACTCCCATTTTTGGAAACCCGTGGCATTACAATCAGAGTTGACAATTGTGATCCAGAAAATTATTTCAGCCTGTTTATGAAAGATGGCATGCTTGAGCTTTTCTTTCACAATTTTCTGAGACCTGAGCAGATCACTATCTAGCCTAAATCTATACATCTAATCTATAAAATGAACCAGGCATGGATCCCGCCAGACTTGTCTTTACCTTGTGCAGAATAGACATTTATACCGGCCTCACCCAGCCATTGTTATACTAAAGTGCACTTATTATTTGTTTTCTTTTTTTATATGTCCCAATATTTGGGGGGCTACTCCAATAAAAAAAATAAAACAGTGTTGGCTACCTCCTCCTCCACCGCCGCTTCCACCTACACCGCCTCGGTGTATACCCAGATATATCAGTGCTGCTGCAGAAAGTGCGGGCCATTTGTACGCGCTTTCAGCGTTCTCACCCTGCTGCTGCTCACCTGTCTGCGCTGCAGCATAACTTCGGCCTTCCCGCTCACCGCCTCATGAGACTATGCGAGCAGCAGCAGGCGATAGTGGAGTTTCAGCTACACCACGCATGGGTCAGTCGCTCTGCAGAACAGCGTTTTCTTTTTTTATATATCCCAATATTTTGGGGTCTACACCATATAAAAAAACAAAAACAAAAAACAAATAAAAAACCTCATCTTCCTCCTCCACCGCCGCTTCTACCTACACCGCCACGGTCACCGCCTCCTCAACCTATGGGTCACTTAGTATAAACTATGTACACAATAGCAGAAGCTTGTGAAGGCCTTTTCTCCATGCATGAGGAGTTGAGCTCAGTTTGAACAATGAAAGAGAATACCCTGCACTCCAACCCTCTCTCAAATGGATAATTCTGGTGATCCTCCTGACACCCATGCTTTAGATTTTGATTTATGTTCTTCCAAAGCTAAAATCAAAGATTCCATCTAGTGCTATTTTATGGCTCAGCTGTATTTTAAATTTTTAGGTATTTTATGTTATTTTAAGTGATTTCCCTATACAGCTCTCTAGCCCTCTACAGGAGTTTTTTAGAGGCATTTTTGTGGCCAAAAGTTCGGGTCCCCATTGACTTCAATGGGGTTCAGGTTCAGGGTCAAGTTCGGGGTCAAGTTCGAGCCTGAACCCAGACTTTTTTCAAAGTTCGTCCGAACCCGCCGGACCTGAACATCCAGGTGTCCGCTCAACTCTACTCATGAATAGTTACGCTTCTAAAACCGCTATAAAGGTTATTTGCTAAACTAAAAAATCTCGAATTCAAAGTGAATTTCAAATTTAAGTAGCCAATCTGGAAGCATAGCTGACTGGGTGAATTTTTCCAAGTGGCTACTGTGTCCTTAAATTTGAAGTTCACGTTGACTTCCCAACAATTACTCGCTTTAGTAAATGACCCAAAAACTTATCTTTACACAGCATAATCATAAAAACCAGAGGTACAATTCAATCATTAGGCTGCAATGTTACTGGAAAACACTGAAAATATGTGCCGTATACGTGTAACAACCATCAAAACATGGCACTGACATGTTTTGCAGTCCTTGCGGATTTTGACCACGTAATTAAATATGAATTTATGTCTGTTAGTGTGACACTCATCTACAGCCCACACAGACATACTATGGGAGTAACTGACAGTGTATAATTAAAACCATAGTATCGAAACAAATATGTACCCAAAAGACATGCTTTTTATTGCCTATATGTGCTCGGAACTAGCCCTTCTCTTGGGATCACTATAATTGGTATCAATGTCAGTAAGATTCACAATGTACAATGTAAGAGGTAATACTTTTTTGATTAATACAAGCTGTGCTACTGAAATCATTAGCGAACTCGGGTACTCCATTAAATTGTTCTAAACCAGCAAGAACCAAGATAAATGTACTTTATGTGGGAAAGGGAGCACATATAAACAGATACTATTAATCTTCTCGACATCTGTATGAAACCTCAGAAACATGTTTAGCTTGCTGTAGAGGAAAGTGGCAGAGGAGCCGTTAAAAAAATAATATTCAATTTTTTCAGGGAGAGGGGGAGTTCTGTGGTCCATGTGTAAGTAACATATCACATCCGCATCATGAACAAGTGTAAAAATGTATTTTAATGTCATAATAATATTTTTTTTCACTAATGGATTTGTAGTTAAAAAGATAATAGAGTTGCAACCTAATAAAGGAGAAGATGAGAATTGAAATGACTCTCTAGACTAGAGTCTATACTATGTTGGGAAAATGTAACCTTACATTGTCGGAGCAATAAGTATAGAATGTTGGGGGGTTATTTGTCAAGAACCCTTTTGGGTTCTAGTTTGTCCCCCTCCACTCACCTTGCATAGGATAAGGATGGAGGTGGAAGTAATTTAATTCCCATTATGTTATAGGTGGTCCTTCACCAATCACTATGAAATGCAAAAAAACATTATATTATTTCTCACTGGCAAGGTTTTCTCAGCTCTTTTGATCCCCCCCACAAGAGTACTGAGTGCAGTTTGTTACAAAGGAGTGGGCAGCCAACAGTGAGCTAATTTTCACCCATACAGACACCATACCAATGATTTAGAGCTAAAACGACATTTTAAATATCATAAAATCAGGAGAAAATATGGTATTGTAATCAGAAAGAAAGGGATTTCAGGAAGCTATAAGATAGTTAATGGGTTACTCCAACCACCAGTGATTTGAAGTGATCATGGTGGAAACAATGCGAATTCTAAGACATTTTAACTTGTGTGCCGGGAACTAGTTACACCCCTCTTGGAACTCTTTTCCGGACTGCCAAATGTCAATTCTGTGCATATTTTACACCTGTCAACGCGCATTGCATGCTGGTAAAAGATGTAGCAAGCTTCTCCTTTGAGAGCAGTGCACGAGCAATAAAAAGCTTTGTATTCCCTTCTTCCCTCCCTCAAGATTGGAGTAGAAACCAAAACACACAAATCCAGTACACAACAAGAGAAAGATGAAATGTATTCCAATCCGTAGAATAGCCGGGCTAATGGAGAACAGTAATCCAAGTAGAGGTCAAGGATAGGAGAAAAACTGGATAAATGGATACAAGGCAAGTCAAAAGAGTACAGAGGTCAGTATAACCATTAATCAAAGCCAAAAGAAGCAGAGGATAACTAGAACACACTATTGGATTAACTAGACCCACAACAGGGCAATAAAGACTGGGGCAGGTGAGTATAAATAGACATAGGCTATTTCTTATTGGCTAGCATAATTTTGGAGTTCCAAACCCTGCTTTGGCAACTAAATTATGTAATTCAAAAGTTAGAATATATCGTAGCGCTAAAGGACAACTAGGTTTTTAGAAAAAGAAGCCTGTTGTTTATCTCATAGAATTAATAATCATCAAATTCGGAGAAATTTATAATAATAATTCAGCTACAACACTTCAATGGACACCCCTCACCACATCTCAGAACATATTATCAAATTTCAAGAAGTGGAGCGATGTTTAGGTGAAAAACCCCATAACACATGCATAGAAAAAATTCAAAATAGCAGTTATACTTATACTCCCAATAGATGACAGTCATAAAATCAAGGCAGTATAGTACATGTAAAAAAGAATTGAGAAATAATAATAGTGCAGATCTGTATGTACTATTTGTTGCACTTATATTAATTATAATGTGATCACATTCAATATGTTAATTGGTAAATTAATGATAAAAGTAACAATTTATTTGAATCCAATAGGTTAAAAAACAATAAAACAAATTGTAGTTAATCTATAGCATAGCAAAAGTATGCAACCAGGTTACTGCTTACAGAATCGTGTGGTGAGTATAACGGTACATGTACCCGCTACTCTCAACCACGCATTCTCACAATGGGGTTTCCCATGTAGATCCGTAATCTTAGCGATATCCGTCTGATGGAGTCAATGCTTTGAGCTGTGTGACGCGATTACGCAATCCAGGTAGGCGGAGTTAAGCGCGACTGGGAAATACGAACGGCAGCCACACAGCTCAAAGCATTGACTCCATCAGACGGATACCGGCGAGATTACGGATCTACATGGGAAACCCCCATTGTGAGAATGCGTGGTTGAGAGTAGCGGGTACATGTACCGTTATACTTACCGCTTGATTCTGTAAGCAGTAACCTGGTTGCATACTTTTGCTATGCTATAGATTAACTACAATTTGTTTTATTGTTTTTTTAACCTATTGGATTCAAATAAATTGTTACTTTTGTCATTAATGTCACCAATCAACAAATTGGATGTGATCACATTATAATTAATATAAGTGCAACAAATAGTCCATACAGAACTGTCCTATTATTTCTCAATTCTTTTTTTACATGTACTATACTGCCTTGATTTTATGACTGTCATCTATTGGGAGTATAAGTATAACTTCTATTTTGAATTTTTTCTATGCATGTGGTATGGGGTTTTTCACCTAAACATCGCTCCACTTCTTGAAATTTGATAAATGATGTAATTGCCAAACTTCATTGTAACATCCCTGAATCGATCTGGCAAGCTCGTCATTTAGATGTGAATACCGATTCTCATTCGGGCATGTATATAAGGAGGTGCATGGGCAGCATTTGGTGTCTGAGAGAATGCTATGATTTTTAGAAACGGCAAAACAGTACAGTTGTCTTTTTTAAATTGCAGGGATGATGTTAGATGGGGCGTGTAGATCAGTACCAGGCGCTTCGTCTGGCGCTGGATTCCAGGTAAGTTTAAAGCTTTTTTAAGGGTTTAAAGAAGTGGGAACCCATTATTAATGCCCATAAGGGCATTGTAAATAAAAAATATATTTTTTAAAAAACTGTTTTAAAAAGGGTAACTGTAATAGTTATTTAACTTTATTTTTCTTCTTACATCTTTTCTCCATTCCTATTGGATTATCCCCATACATAAATAAATAAATGAATAAATATCTCGAGCTGCAATGTCACAGAGCTCACCCTGAATATATACTTGTTTTAAGAAGACAGAAAATTGCACTTTTAGGAAGCTGAGAATCCTTAGGAATGGCTTGACTGCTGACACACAGATTATTTGAAAATCTTTGACAATTCTTAAATCCTACTAACCAACCGCTTAATATATCCTCACCTATTTGCCCATGCCCCTGAATAACCAGGCCTCCAAATAATGAGACTTAGAACCTTTATGTTGGATATGGCTTTCATTTTACTGCATGTCTTGCAGCATCCATCCAAAATCACAAACAGGTCAGCCTCGCTCAACCTTTCTGCTGCCAACTGGTGAGACCCACCTAACTCTCCCATTTTCTTCACCCTTATTATTGCAACATTGTATCACACGTTTTAAATTAGGCCCATACTGAGAGCCTAGGAGTGTGTCCCCCCTTCCTCAATTGTCCTGGGGGACAGCTTCACAGAGTATAATGTATAGCATAAACTGGCTACTTGTAATTGACAAAGGTCTAAATTAGATTACAAAAAAAGACAGTCGTGGGAACATTTGACGCTCCAAGATACAATCCCAGGTAAAATCAATAGCTACTTATTAAAAAGTCATGTAACTATACACTACATACCTGAAAGGGACAATGTTGTAGACTGTAAGTAGACTATTGCAGACATATGAACTATTTGCGTGGTTGAGATATTGATATTTAAATAATATGAAAGTTAAAATTGGTTTTTAGATTTTCTAATGATATTTTTCACCCAGTGACAAGGACATTGGCCTTTGTATCAGCAAACTAATTATAACTGCTATTATTGGCTCGATTCACTGGCGGGTGTAATGCGGCTAAATCAATGACATCACTACTTCAATAATATACATTAATGACTCCGCAAGCCTGGTTACTATATATATGTACATACATAAATTAAAAAAAATACAAAATGTCCATGTAGTCTAGCTCCCAGAAAATATCCAGAATGATGTGTGCCAGTCCTTGGCTTAAATATACAAAGAAATTTAAAAACAGGCTTGGTATAAAAAGTTCAGTTTTTTATCACTTCTCCATGTGCAGATAAATGTAGCGTATCTATTCTACAAAGGAGTTTTTGGTTGACATCCCGCTAGTACTGTTCTTTCAAGTAATTTGAGAGGGAAAATTTTAAATAAAAGTGATTTTTCATTGATCTCCCACTCTGTCACTAACTTAACAATGAGCGGGTTTAATTTCGTCACTGTCAGTTCTAATATGTGTATGGGTTAACAGGATTCAGCCACATCAAATTGCAGTTAACCCCTTCATTGCCACCAAATTGACAAAGGCTCCCTTTTTTTACGCACACGTCTGCAGGGACACGAGGCCTTTTTAGGAACAGTGCTAGGAACTCTCTAGTTGTGTGGACTTCTTAACACCAGTTTGGAGCCAATTCCCAATTATAATGGCTCAGAGCCTTTCGTTTAGTTCAGTTATACTGTTAATGTGTGTTTCATTCTGTTTCATTTTTAATTTGTTGTGCTCCATTTTGGCCTTGTCTGTGTTTTCTATTCTCCTGCCAAGCTTTGTAAGTCAGGTTCTTGCTCTCTTGCTCCAGAATGGCTCCTCTCCAGTTCCATCTGGCAGTTCATATTTGAATTCTGATATATTATTTTATCTGATATTTTGCCGCAAGTCCCTTGTTCCTGAGATTTCTGAAGGTTCTTGCTTCAAACTTTGCCACTATCCTGCTTCTGCTACATTTATTGTGGAATCTATTTGACTATGAATCGATTACCTTCAACCTTTATTCTTGCTTCCTGGCCCATTACCTAATCCACTGTAGACCTAGCAGAGGGTTCGACCCGAGAAAAAGGACAACTGCCCTCTGACATACCAGCTGTAGGCAACCCCCTGCATATTGCATTTTTGCTATCTAATCTAGAATGGACATATCTAATAATTTATAGTAATAGCATTTACAATAACAGAATCGTTTTTCCCATGTATTTAATAAATGATAAATGCACAGTAACTTCACTAATACAATTAACATCTAATATATTTCATAATTAAATCTCTTTATTATCGTTAATAAGTGTTCTCAAATAGTGTTTAAAATCCATTTTTAAATTCTGTAGTATCGTTGTTTCTTATTATATTAATAACATTTGAGTTTTAATGAACATATCATATATCCCACTTTGTTCATGACATGGGTTATTTCTCATATTGCTACTAATTACCTTGGTAATTGTTCTCAAATTATTTGACAATAGCACAAATCTTTATCTCATTTAATGAGACAATACTGTACTTTCAGCTGCTCACCAGGGCTTGACTTATTTCTCTCGTTCGTTTTTCCATTTCTATAATTTCAGACACAGAAATTTGAGCACTCAGCAATCACACATGCTGACATTTGAGTCCTTTATGAGACTTGACGGTTTTCTCTAGGCATTGAAAGTTTTTTGGTTTTTTTTTTTTACAATACTTATTTAAAGTGTTTTAAACAAAGTTCTCTTGTGTCAATTACAACAACTTTTTAAAATTCATATAGAATTAACAGTATCATGGTCATTTCAACCTAACATTTACAAAAACTCTTCATTGCATAAGCAGTGATATAACAATATATATATGTTTGAGTATATTCTAAATAATCGATGGTAATAAGAATATGAATTACGGGGCCCCTGTGTTTAAAAGCAGTGACTTAAATTAAAGGGACACTGTAGTCTTAATGTCGTATCAGACAAGCCGGAGCTCCACACTCAAACTGCTATCTGCAAGCAAGTCAGGCCATGCCCCCAGCATTGAATGTTTCATACCTCACCGATATTATGTAATCTTAGTGGTGGCTTGTACGAAGGAGCACTAATGGCAGTATTCCACCAAATAATTGCCACAATGATATTTTTCAATATATATATATATATATTTTAAATCAACTTCACCATCTGCAATGGGTGAAAATATTCAAAAAACAAGGACATATGGCTTACTGTAAAATAGCTCACTGTGTCTCTTTGATAGCGCTAGTTCGGCAATCTTCCCTTCCCATAGCAACGATTTATTTCAAAATCTGAGTAAAATGGTCAATCTTGATATTCAACTTTAGTATTGTTTAGCAGCATAATTCCTCATCTGTGATGTCACCTATTCAGTTTTGTCGGGGCTCTTGAGACCAGGGCAAGAGACGTGTTCTTTATCTATTACTTCTATTGCACTTCTCCTATCCTGACATCATCTTGACAGCAGCAAATGTCAAATTGTAAGGTGTCAGACCTCAACACTTAAATCTGTCAGCCTCGCGCATGACGCCTACTCTTTCGGTTTCCTTTCTTATAGTTATTTGGATGAGATAACTAATGGCTGTGTCATATTTTCTCATGTTCAATATGAGGATTAGGTGTAGCTTCATGATGACTAAATTCCTAAATACCAAGATAAGGATATCTATGTACCGTGCCTTATTATGATTTCTGATAGAACTGTAGTGTAGTGTCGGTTTATCGAGTATTTTTGCTTACGTGTAGAACGTGGCTTTACATGAGTATCCAATCTTGACTTGTCTGACTTAAAGTTACTTGTCTCTCATTACCATGATGTTGGCCTGTTTTTGGCTAGCAGAGCCCACTGTAGTATTTCTATCTTGGAATCCCTTTGATGTTTTTTTCCCATAAGTCCAGCCAGCCTAAGATCCAGAATATACTTTAACTATCTTATCTATTTTCCAATAATCGGGTCTGCATTTGTCAAGCAAGGTTTCCCATCAGACGGACAATTAAAACTTCAAGTAAACACCTGTTTGGGTATTAATATGCATTAATATATATTCAACGCTGCTATGAAAAGCTCTACATCTTCCAGGAGTTGCTGGAGGATTTGTAGATATTTATTATTATTATTATTATTATTATTACATGTATTTTTGCACCATTTTATCTTTATATGCTGTATCTTTACATTTCTGTAAGAGTTTGATCCTGGAGTATGTTGATTAACCCCATCTGTTCGCTACAGTTTTATGGAAATTAAATATGTCATCTATACCGTAAATGTCAAGTCGCAGAACGTTAAATGGCAGGCAATTGCACTGTTTTAACGATGTGCTCATTTCAATCAGGCTGCAAAAGTGGCCAATACAAAGTTGATGGTCTGACATTATGAAGTCACTCTTGATAAGGAAAGGGAAATACATAGACTCTTACTGTGAGAATCTCTCAAATTATCGATGTATACAAAAGGAAAGAGTAAGGATGCCTACTGTAGTTCCCTCCATCCACTATGCACATCTGTCGAGCAATAGGCTAACATAAGTCTGTACAATTGTTTGTTTATACTATCAGTAGTATTAAAGGACCACTATAGTGCCAGGAAAACATACTTGTTTTCCTGGCACTGTAGTGCCCTGAGGGTGCCCCCACTCCCGTGGCACTGAATGGAGAGGAAGGGGTTAATCCCTTACCTTTTTTCCAGCGCTGGGCTCCCTCGGCGCTGGGACTCTCCTCCCTCTTCTGACGTCCCTGGCTGAATGCGCACGCGTGGCAAGAGCATTCAGCCAGTCTCATAGGAAAGCATTCTCAATGCTTTCCTATGGACGCTGGCATCTTCTTACTGTGAAAATCACAATGAGAAGCACAGAAGTGCCTCTAGCGGCTGTCAATGAGACAGCCACTAGAGGCTGGATTAACCCTAAAGTAAACATAGCAGTTTCTCTGAAACTGCTATGTTTACAGCAGAAAGGGTTAAACCTAGCTGGACCTGGCACCAAGACCACTTCATTAAGCTGAAGTGGTCTGGGTGCCTATAGTGGTCCTTTAAGGTTTTGTCAAGGACTATAGCAAATCACAATAATTAGTATTTTATCCCCACCACTTCCTTATTAGACTTATTAAACTGGCAAATTTTGATGTTGTTTGCAAATAAATCGTAATCATTTCTGTTCACAAAGCAGCATAAATAGCCATGCTACTGCTAAATTCAGCTATGCTTGGAAGTCAAAGAAACTTTAAAGATGTTTACTACCAAGTATCGAGCGTAATTGAGCTCAGTTAGTGGTCTATTGCCTACTGTAAGTGTAAATACTGCACAACACAACAATGTCAATGTTTGTATGAGTGTCATTGTGTGTGCCTGTGTGTCTGTGCATCATTGTGTGTCTGTGTGTCTGTATATCTTTATTTGTATTAGTGTGTGTTTGTGTATCTGCATATGTGTCAGTGTGTGCCTGTGTATTTGCATACTTGTACCAGTGTAGCTGTATGTGTTTCAGTGTTTGTCTGTACCTGTGTGTCTGTGTATCTGTATGCGCCATTGTGTGCCTGTGTGTTTGTAGATCTTTATTTTTATTAGCGTGTGTTTGTGTATCTGCTTTTGTGTCTGTGTGTGCCTGTGTATTTGCATGTTTATACCCATGTAGCTGTATGTGTTTCAGTGTTTGTGTCCAGATGTGTGTCAGTGTGTGTGTATATGTGTATTACTGTGTGTGTGTGTGTGTGTGTGTGTGTGTGTGTGTGTGTGTGTGTGTGTGTATCAGCATATATGTGTATCTGTGCATATCTCAATGTTCCAACTCCAATATTACACACAAATCCCCCCCGGTATTCAAACATCAACACTACATACAGACACACCTACAAGGCAAACTCTACACACAGCTAAACCATTGCTATAAAATGGCAACAGTACATAAAAACATACACTACAAACAAATACATCCCTATATTAACAAACACATATACTCCATACAAAAACATGCTTACATTCAAACAGACAAACAATGCTCAGTGCTAATTACAACCATGCTCAGTGCTAATTACAACCCATGGGCAAATGATAGATTCCCAGCTGGCAAAGCTTTGTGGGAGTTATATGACAGACAGGGATCTACCTTTTTCCCATCCTTCGATAGGGGGGCCCTCTCTACTTTAGTCCCGCCACATGCGCCAACATATTCCTCAGAGCTGTACAATTGGTAAACAAGGCAAACAACTAATTCTAAAATGATTGACATGTGGTACACTAGGTGAAGAGGGCCCTGTCCAAATCAGCTTACAATCTAATCTTACAACGTATAAAAGGGACAGATATGATCTTGCAGAAAGATTACAGGTCTATCACAACAGCATGGAGGAACACGTAAAAATGCTTTGTGGAAGAAACAAAATTCAAGTAACACTTCCAGTTGAAATTATACTAAACACCATGACTCTCAAAAAATAAGTTAAAAAAACTTACTGGTTGTAATTTAATATGTTAATTGATACAACACGTTTCAAATAATGTTCCATTATCCACAACATTCTATCCAATCCATAGCTTGCAAAGAATGTTGGAAATTGAAATTTAGCAACAGTTGGGTCAGAGCAATTTGAGACTACAACCCTACAATACTCCGTTTACAAATTTGCTGTACAGTACAATATGTTTGCAAATACTATTAGGACGGAATATTAATGTAAATGCCCCCCTTCAAATTAAATAGCCAAAACCTTAATCTTGAGTCAGGCGGCACAGCCTAGAATTGTGGGAAAATTCTGAGATAAATATACTGAGAACGAAAGACATTTCAGTGGGAAGCTCATGGCAAAATTAGATGAAACCGAATCATTCAACGATTGTCATCTGGATCTCTTGCTTCAAGGGGGAAATCAACACTTTTGAAGAAATAGTCTTGACAACGTGTGACAAAAGCCTTGGAAGATTAAATGCAGGGATTTCCAGGTTTAATTAAAACTTGTGACGTTCAATAAAGAAACAGGATATTAATATTTCTATCAAGCCATGCAAAATAAAAAGGGTGTCGGGTGTAATGTTTTCTGAAGCTGACGATTTCTGTGTCAACTGCCAAGTAGAAAAATCTTGTGATTAAAGAATTACTTGGAATTATTTTCAATATTTGCTAAAGGGCAAATCAGCTCATGCATATATTAGTTTGAACAAGAACATATATGTGATCTCCCTCAACACCTTTTTTTTTTTTAATTAAACAAAAATACTAAAAACATTAAAAAATAAATAAACAAATAAAATAAGGGACATCTTAGAAAATTTGGCAAGTAGGACAGAGCATGTGTTTGTTGTATTTTTTGCAGTATGGCACTTAGAAGGTTATTCCTACCACAAGGACCACTTCAGTAATTTGAAATGGTCATGGTGTGTGTAGTCTGTATGTGCAGTGAAATGCTTTGAAACGCTACACATATATAAATGAACCCCTCTGCTGCATGAAATGTGACTAATACTTCTATGCAGAGAATTGCATTTATTGTCTGACCTCAGGAGGCCCTTATGAAAATATTTTAAACATATATTTCAATTTATTATTTGATTAGAAACGTGTTGTTTTTGTAGGTGCTCCTTTCTCATACATATTACTACGTGAAAAGATACACTTTTCTATTAAGGATTTACAGATTTAACATACATTGATCTTATTTATACCTTGTAATCGATAATACATAATGCATCTTTAAGTTCAGGGGATCAATAATGCAGCTTGCAAATAGTCACTTTGCAACCTACATTTTAAAATGAGTGTTTTGCCAGTTATGGTAATATGTGCAAGAAATAATCCTTTAAAGGAATGTGGATTCCTTCTTTGGAAAGGAATGTAATCAAATTAAATGTGTAAACTATGTGCTTGATATCCTATGCTTTCCTGCAATGACAAGAATTTTCTTAAATGTACGTTATTATAAGGAAATAGATACATTTCCTCTTGGCTTCCCTTCCTCTCTCTGACTTTCATTTTTTATTATTATTATTCTCACAAAGATTTGTGCCCTGACCTCTCGCCAATAAGATTGCCTTTGAAGTGACACACTTGTGGACTGGGACCAGGGTACACAACACAGCTACACATACACCCGTCTTTCTCACAGCAAGACTCTTATTGCCGTAAGAAGCACCCTTGGTAGATGATCTGCATATTGTACAGATTCTTCACTACAGCTCAAAATAAAAACGGCATGCTATCTCAAATAAAGTCCAATAATAGTCATGCGTTCCTGTGCTGCTGGTCGGAGTCCGGGGGGATGCTACTTCCACCTCCTTCATCTGGGCACACATCTTGCATTGTTACTAATGCCAGCCACTGCACAGCAAACCCCTTAAATGCCAACACCTTTCCCGGGACTAATTATGACATGAACGTGATGCAGCATCGCGCACGTTCCAGCATCACATGATCATTACAGAACAACTCTTAGGGCTATTTAAGCCCATTTTGGAATTTGTACTGTGCCCTGTCATGGTTTCCATTGTGGATATCTGAGAGCGTATTCAAACTATTGATTCTATTGTGTTTTGGCCCTGGGTTGTAGCTTAACTATTCGGACTTCTGTATTCCTTGATCTCATTCTTGTCTTACAGTTCTTTCTTATCTTACAGTTTACGTACACTGTTTCCCCTCCCTCGGCTTGTTCTGTACTATTCTATTTAGTAACGTTAAAACCAGACATTCTGAGGTCTGGTAATACATTTTAGGATTTCTGGTTTATATTTATTTAGTTTAACTTAAGTTCTGTGTGTTGGGTAATAGTTATTCCTGATAATAATGATGTTTTCCTTTGGAATTATCAAGAAAGCAAACGTATACAGTGTATGTGTGTTTCAGCATTTCTAGTGGCTAAGAAGGAGAGCTGACTTGCAACATGGTTTAGTTAATATGGCTCAATCACAAGTCCTACAGATTCAAAAGGCTGACTTGCATAGTGTAAGCAAGCAGTGCATGTCCACACGGTACAAGTACTTGTACATGTGAATGAGAGAGATATTTCCACAAATGACAGTGGGAAGAAAGGTGGAGTCCGGGAGCCACAGAAAAATCTGAAAATCAAGAACAGAAAATGGAGTGAAAAGGGGATTTCTCTAAAGTGAAGACCAGTAATGGTTCCCGCTAGTAATAAGGGGACCTTGAAGTTTGTTTATTTTGTTTTTTAAATAATGTGTGACTGTGCCTTTGTTAAATTGAAACCAGCATGCTTTGCTACCTCATCGCTTGGATATGATTATTAAGTGCTTAACAGGCTATAAATTATTAATGGGGATTTGGGGCTTATTAAATTTGTTTAGTGGTCTTTGATTAGGAAAGGTCCACTATAGGCTCCAATTTCCCACGGTTTTTGATATGGTATATATTTATTTAATCTTGGACTTCAGCACAGCACATTTAATGGTTGTTGGATTTTGTTTCTGTAGGTTTGTATAGGTGAACATTCTAGTAGACAGAACTTTTTACATACTGATACATCAGTGGATACTATATATATTAGTACAATGGCAGAATATAGTCACTACTTTGTTCATCTTCACCGATCTTCAATAATCCAATAAAGTAAATAAAAGCTATAGCTAAAATCTGTTTTCTAATGTGGCTACCAGAACATCCCTGTGACTTCTTTATCATGTGAAACCATATGTAAACCACCCATTTGAACCACTAGAAATGCCCAACTCCCTTTCTCACTGGTAGCATGATATTACTAGAGATGTTGGGCATAGAAATAAGTCATCTCTTCCACCTCTTTTCACCAAAAATTGTTAACGCACAGACCCATCCACGCTTAGCAGTGCATGAGGATAGCAGATACACTCTAGTTATCCCTACTGAAAATGTGAGGGAAATTATAATTTTCTTTGTATTTTACACTGAAAATATGGTCTCTTGTTCTGGCACTCCTCCTAGAATTACATTCTGTGCTTTATTGAATGTATTAAATTAAAAAATATCTGAACAATGTACCAGCCTTGCATGCCTTCTTTATTTCAACACTCTTAATTTCCAGAGCCATGTGTTAGCACGGTAGGTGATACATAAATGTGAAGTGTGCTCTCGGAAATAAGAGTAATTAGATTCAGTTTGTATCCAGGGTTTCTGTGACTACAGTCATTGAATTGGACCTATCAAACTGTTGAAACATCATTCATAAACATTCACATGTAACGTGCCACTATTTGTCATATTCTGGGTAGATACTGATGGTACTGAAATAAAGAAAAAGAAATACAGACGGGATAAGTTAGACTATCAGAATAAGCAAATAAGAACTTATCATTAAAAAAAACAATTTCCAGAATAATCGTCAGGGCCAATCTAGGAAATATGTGCAGGATTATCATTTTCAGAGACCACAAGATACAAGAAGGGAACCTGAGAGAGTTAAAACTACTCTGAGATCGATCGATTGAGAAAAGTAGGACACATAGTCGCAAAGAAAAAAGAACTAACCCAAGAGAAAGAAGGCAGGAGAGTGAAAGAGAACCATATAATTTAATAAACAAGAACCCAGAAGGTCCAATCAAGCTAACCAATAGATTTGAAACATTTTCAAGAAATATACAAGATAACCCAAAAAAATTCTGGGAGACCAGACGGAGGGACAAATACAGGAACTGTACAGACAGTGAAACATATGAGATTCAAGCCAATATGATGAAAAACAACTTTTTAGAAAAAGGGTACAATCAAAAAGATCTGAAGGTGAATATAATGGAAGTAAAATAAATAGATGGGAAATCCTTGTTAGAATACAAACAAAAAAATCCTGAAGAAAGACCAAAAATTCCTTTTGTATGTGATTTTTAATAAAAACAATCGCAAAATAAAAATAATTTTTAACACATTTTGGCCCATTTTAAGAAGTGAGAATCTTTTAAACTAAATTTTACCAGAAAAAAAACAAATAATGTACAGAGGAGCATAAAACCTAAGGACAAAATGAGTTCATAACCACATAAAGAAAGGTCCAAAACCAGTATTCTTTAAAACAAAAACAAAAAAACTTTATTTGACTGCGGGATCTGCCTAGCGTGTAAAAACACAAAAAGTGTAAAGAGACACATTACCAATTTTCAGTACCCTCATACACACAATAAAAAATATAAACTTAAAGAACTAATTACATGCCATATGAAAAATTTAATGTATGCACTTAGATGTCCATGTAACCTTATGTATGTAGGCAGAGCCAAACGCACCCTCCACACAAGAATTGAGGAACATACACAAAACATTATAAAAGGTTATGAAAAACATAATGTATCTTTACATTATAAAATACACCATAACAACAACCCACATCTGTTAGAATTGTTTGGGATTCAAAAGTTGTGTACTGATTGGAGAGGTGGTGACATAATGAAGGATTTAGGCCAAACAGAGATGAGGTGAATTTTTAATTTGGACACTGTAACCCCTCGAGGCCTTAATGTGGATTTTGAACTATGCCACTTTTTATAATTCCACATATAAATTATTTGTAATCAATCAATTAAAAAACTTTTACATATTATTATTTTTTATATATATATTTTTATTTTTACTTTTACTAATTGAGACCTCTCTGTTAAAAGCCAAAAATCTTTGATTATAGTGGTGACATCACAAAAGTAGACTGGCATGCAGTATACAGCCTAATAAATTTTAAAATTGTTTAAACAATATTGTTCACATAATACCATATGGTAGTGGTCTCTTCAGAATGTGTTTGGTTTTGTATTAACAAACATTGTTTTTAACATTCTGGTTTTAATATTCATTCTTTTGCCATTCGTACGAATGGCAGGCATGCGCATGACGCACCGAGTCAGCCCGATTCGTCCTTTCCACCATTCATACGGATGGATATATGAATAATTATTCACAGCACCTGATTTGTATTATGCCCCTGACCACAGAGCATTTCATTGGATGAATGAATTACCAAACCCCCTTATAATAGGGAATATAGATGTATACCAGGTAAAACGTGTCTCGGAGACCTGGAGGACAATATATTTTATCCTTTATCAACTTTGCCTTTATCTCCCATGTGCAGTTTTTCTTTATTTGTAATTTAATAAAAGTTTAAATTTATTTTAATCTTGAGTCCTCTGGGATCAATTTTCATTCCATCCACACCAAGAAGGGATCCTTGCCACTCCAAATTTGGCAAGCATGTGCAAAAACTTGGAGCCAATAACATATGGGCTCCAGAACAAGGTGAGCAACATACTCTGGAAAATCTGTTGTGAATCTTCAAAAACACTTTGTGTCTCCTGTTATGTGCATATCACATTGGAGTCAGTAAAGGGATACAAGCAAGAAGGTGCTTGTACCATAAAGGCACAGAAAGCCAGTACGTTCAGAGCCATAACGTCTAAAAGGCTCTTTAATTGCAAGTATTGTCTTTAATAACTCAATTTCATTTATTTAAATTATAAACGATATTGTACCATTATATATTTTTGGGGCTTTTTCTCGCTGCACTATACACATAGTTGTGTCAGAAAGGAGTAGTATCACCTAAACCCTGTTTTAGCACATCGTTTTCTTGGTTCACTATTGGCTATTAGACTTAGGTTGGTTAGGCCCAAGTAAGAGTTTAAACTAGGCGCCAGCAGCATGATACGGTTTCTATTACTCATCTAGAGTCTATCTTTCTATTGATGCTGTTACTGGCGGTAGTAGTTTTGGTAGGGATTACTATGTGTGATCTTTCTCTTATATCCCTTTATAGGATTCCTTTATGGACATGAAAGAGGCAACCTCTCAGACTGAGATATGGCTGCTCTGCTACTATAAAACACAGCAGGAATCAGTGGAACTAACAGTAGTGGTAGTAGCGGTGACCAGGGACGGACTGGCCCACTGGGAGACCGGGAAATTTCCCTGTGGGGTACGGGAACTATGGCCAGGTGGGCAGCCCTAACGATTAACCAAGAGAAAATCAGATCCTTCCCTTTACTCCACCTTTTACAGGGTGAAACAAATTGAACAACTGAATAAATTTAACAAATCAATTCATTCAAGTCAATAGACTTTTTTGTTTGTTTGTTTTTGTTATCTGTGAACCGTTTTGTTCACTCTTAATTCGAAAAAAACACGATGTCTCTGAAAAATTAATATTGAAAGCAAGTGTGCATGCCTTGATGAGAGTCATGTGATTGTTTGTACGTGTCTTCAGTGGCATATAACCCAGCCGGTCAAAGTGCTACACAACAGCTCTTAACCGTTTCAATTAGCCTTTAAGAGTAGTAGAGCAATAACAACGTTTTAATACAAATTCCAATTGAAAGTCACAGTTGGCCAACTCTGCAAGATGCAATTACACAGTTTCATTTGTCATGACTTTGAATTGATGCCAGAGACTGTGTCATTGAATATCCTTGATTTTTAGGATTGTGTAGCATATACGTAAGCCCAGTTACATTGTCAGCATTATATATGGTACAGAATAGGCACACACATTGCATTATTATGTCTATTATGAATCCCCAGTATATTACCTTAAAGGAACACTTCACTGTCCAATTACAAAAATAAGTAGAAATTACATTTTAGTAGATGTACCCCAATGAAATCAGGCATTTTTTCATAGTATCATCTAGTATAGATAAAAACTGCTTGTAAAAGCTGCAGATCCTTTGTCTGCTGTCTTTACAAGCCCTCCCCTTCTAACCCCGCCCAGATTTTCTGCGGCTGTCCAATCACAGACTTCCCAATGTAGCTCAATGAGAAGTCTTTGCAAGGCAGGTGCTCTGGGCAATAGCTGCCTCTTGAGTTTAGCTCCACCGAGATAACCAAACCAGGAAGTAACAGACCAGTTGTCTCAATGACATCCAGAGGGTGTAATGAGGTTGATTTGTAAAAGTTCAATAAATATCAGGAGTGCTGAATGGTGTAGGTCTAACATAATTAACCACTTAATGTCATAAATACAGGGTGCTTTATGGTATTACCTTACTAGGTACACATTAGAAACTACACACAAACACCATACCACGCCTACTTAATCAAAATAGTTCTTTATTGATACACACTAAATATGCAATGTGTAAACACTAATCTATAGAGATCAAATTCATCTAGGCTGTAAGCTTGTTTCATGTATTGTCAATCCCCCACCACCTTTCATAATATTGTAAAGCGCTGCAGAATTAGTTGGCGCTATATAAATACCAATAATAATAATATGCAGATAAAACAACATACAAACAAGTACATATAGAAATACATATGGTTATAAATATGTCAAAGGATAGATAAATCCCAAAACAGTCCTCAAGACCCACCAACACTCCAGGTTGTCAGTATCTCCATTGGAATAAAACAGGAAAATATATAAATCCTGGAGTGTTGGTGGGTAATGAGGACTGGTTTGGGAACCAGTGCTCTAAATCTTATTTTTTTACCTTCAAAATAATGGCAAGAAAGTGGAGGAAGCATACATACACTATGTGTCTAACTAGCCTTATACAAATAATGTAAAATAGATTTAAATATATTTGAATTGTTCAATTAATTGTTTATTTGAAGTGTTTATTTGGTTTGTATGAAGAATAGAATCCTGCCATACTGTTATGCACTGTGCAGATGCTATGCTGATACACACTTGCAGTGGATTGGTTTAATCACTGGCCTGGGCCAGATCATCACCTCCCAAAGGGTCTGAACGCATGTCTTGAAATGATTGTAATGAAGAATAGCTAGGACACATTTTACTTCATTCAAAGAAGCTTTATTAAGCAGTACAGTCACCAAGAAACTTCACAAAAGAGTTCATAAAAACAGGTAATATACACTGTGTTGAAAATATAAGACAGCCAGACAAATCGAAAGATATAAATCTAGGGACTTATTTAAAAAAATTTAAAAAGCAAAATGTAAGCATTAAAATGAAAGGAAAACAATAAGCAAAAAAAGCAGGAATTCATATATTTTGGACCTTTGTCTCCCCTTTGAGTTTTGTTTAATTCTTCTGAGGTCAGTTTTTGCATTGTGATGCAAAGAAATGTCATGTTATTACAGAACTGACTGTGTTTTTCTGTAGAACACTTGTAAGATTTTCAGTATAATTCAAAGTGGAAAAACAAAATGCAAAAATAAAGTTAAAAGACTGTCTTTGCAGCCTCAACTAACGCATTTCACCCTAAGTGAACCGTTTCACAGTGGTGTTTTCATAAAAACATAAATGTAAACTGCATTAGGAGTTTGCTAACAACACTAATTCACATGTAAATTTAATGTAAAAAATTGTAGGTAAATGTATCTTCTTTTATTAGTTTACGTGCATTAATTTGTTCCATCATGTTCCATTTTAAATAGTAAATGGTCCTCCTGCCTCAAAGACAAGAGTAGAATATGTTTCACTTCCAAATAAAAAATATCACCATATTCACTAAACATAAAATTGCAACAAATTGAAATTAGAAAAGCAAAAATATGTTGTCAAGGGCGCTTTCAGTACCAGAGTCCCCAAACAGGGTGCTCTTTTGATGGGTGATGGAGGAGGTAGTAAGGCGTTGAATAATACCTAGAGCTTTAGGGAACTCCATGTACAGACAAAAAACACCATAACTGAAGGTGACTGGGGCTTCCCACTCAGTGTTTTGGAACTCTGCGCCAGATCAGAGCATGCTCGCAGCCCGGTCAAAACTTAACATCCATACTATTTGGGCTAGACACCTCCGATCCAAGTGCATTTTGGACAGCATGGGCACCAGGGAGGGAGCTTTCTGGGGATGGCTTTGAGGATGCGGGCATGGGAACCCAGTTCATAATATAGAATTGTGATCCGGCACTAAGGTGTCTGGCCACTTATAGAATTATCTGGTCAGGTACAGACCTACCTAGGTGCTAGGAATTGTGAAATCTCTTTTGTTTTCCTGGTGCTCCCCTGTTGGGAGCCCGGGTATAAAAAGGCAACATTGTGACAATAACCCATTTTGATTTCACCCTGAAAATAAGCCTCGCTAATGATTGGGGATGGGCTATAATCACTTTTAGAGCTAATCTCTAAGGGGGAAAGGTGACCTTGGCGGTGACATCCAAGCTACTTGCGGATAGACCACCACTGAATTAGAGGTAATTAACCATTTTTAGATTTTCTTCTAACATCGAAGTATCTTTTTAATGCTCATTGACTCATTACTATTTGACTGCATAAATACATGTTGGCAATTAGCAAATGCTACATATATATAATTGTACTACATGTATCATTTATATTAAATTAGCTAAATCTGCCTTTAGATATTTATTTGTTTCTTTAAATATTTTTTCTCTTAGACTGGCAAGTAAATCAATGTTTGTTGAATTGCCAATATTTTAAAGATTGAAAATCTACTTTATGAGATAAGGAATCACAAACAGAATCTTTATGGTTTTGAGATAAAAAAATGGAACTGAACATTAGAAATGTCTGGCTCTTGTCCAAAGATTCTGTAAAAAAATAAAATGTTCTACACAAATTATAGAAGCATTGAGAACAGCCTCTGGACAGCTCTGCAGCCTTGGGATGACGATAAATAACATGTCAGGCTATCTTAGATCATGCACTAATTTTAAGCTACTAAATCTCTAGAGAAGTTGGGTAGAAAGATATTTTACATGACTAAACTGTCTGCAATTAGAATACCAGAAGATATAGGGTATCTAATTGGAAAAAAATACATATATCAAGCAAAGAAAATGAAATATAATAATAGCTGTTTTATACTGAAAAAAAATCTAAAGTACTAAATCCCATATTGTACTCAATGTCATCCGTACTGTCAAGGAACAAGCAATCTGTGAAAACACTTAGCTATAATTATATGTGATACATCAGCAGATTCTTCATCTACGTTATGATACAGGGAGACTTGACCCACCTGCTTGGGAAAAATTTGTATTCTGAAGACATGAAATTTCAACTTCCAAAAGTCAATATGCTAATAATCACTTGTCTCTCTACTACAGAATGATGAATTATACCTGCCTTGATTTCAACTGATTTAGCATAAAAGCTATTTGAACTCTATTTTCAGACGTTGCGTATTAGCTTCATAAAATAATGTACCATTTCTAAAAATATAATGTCGAAGCTACGGTTTAGCGCCAACAGATTCAGACAGCAATGTGAAATAGACTATTAAAAAGTGTTAAATGCAATCAAACTGGATATATTCTTTTTTTATCCAGTCTATAGTGCATGTAGAGATACAGTGAGAAAAAGGATAAATTGAAGTTCAATGTTTCATTGTTATGGAACCTACATAATGAAGAGGTGCTCCTACTTTTGTGTATATGGTGGTGAGGGATATTTTGTAAATCTGTAATAATAATCTGTATTCATGTTATAATTTAACTATTATCTATGTCTTTGATAAACAACCTGCCGAAACAAACAACATAAATTGTGTCTTCTGAGAACACTGATCCAATATTTTCTCTTGGAAAAAGTATTTGTACCACTAGGATAGCAGTAGGCAAACTTTGGCTATCCATAATTTGTGGACTAAATCTCCCCTGATGCTTTGCCAGCAATATGGCTGTAAGAGCATTATAGGAAATGTTGTCCACAACATCCGGAGTGCTGAAGGTTGTCTAGCCCTGCTCTCGGATAAATAGCTTATGGGAGAATTTCTAGATATTTTCAGCTCAATGAGCCGCCAATACAATATGCGTTTAAGTGGCCTTTCACAATTTTTGGCGGTCACTATTGGCATGTGATGGGAGTTATAACCTGGTCAAAAAAGATTTCTGAAGAAGGTGAAAATGTAGATGAAAATAAGATTGGCAAGATTTGGCAAAACCATTTAGGCCACCATTATCCTCAGACAGCTAGTAGACTTACAAATAAAGGCATGTTTTAAATATTTTTGGATAAGCTTTTCAAATAATTTAATAGTTTGGATAAACTTTTAAAATAATGTAATATTTTTTGTTTGTTTTTTAATTAATATCTTGATTTTTGTTTATATATATATATATATATACAATAATTTTTTTATATTAAATATTTTGAAAAAAATCATTTTAAAAGTTTATCCAAAAATATTAAATCATTTTAAAAGTTTATGCAAAAATATTAAAACTGAGGCCAAAGTAAACAGCTTGGAGGAAATCATCGTAGCAGGATCAATTCTTAAAAGAGTTCAGTAAAGGAAATTCAGAGTATAAATTAAAGAGAGCTTATTACATTTTAATAGACACACAAAGGGGCTGGGGATAGAAAGAGACACACAAAGGAGCTGGAAAAAAGAAAGAGACACACAAAGGGGCTGGGGAAAGAAAGAGACATACAAAGTTGGCCCTGTCCACTCTCTACAGGAAAGTGAAGGACAAGTCATGTTAAATTCAGAGGAAGGTGAGAAAGAACCCACAGTAATGGCTAAGGATCTGTACATTTGATTCAGTTAGAAATGCTGAACATGAATGGTGTACTGGGCAAGAAATAAAGAATTACTTACTGCTCTCCCAACAGAACATTGTCACTTACACACAAACTCAACAATCGACATGGCTACTGGAAAAAAATGTATTGTGGAATTATGAAGTGAGACAAGGGATTTTTTTTTTTTTTTTAATAATAATACATTTATTTTGGTTAAAAAATGTATTGCAACTGACGGTTTATTCCGCTTGTGTAATACCTCTCAATAAAATTCCAGTGGTCAGTGTGATAGTGAGACTAGAACATCATGTAAGCACCAGAGGTAAAATAAAAGTAGAATTCAATATCATTTCAGTTTCTTTACGGTGACTAAATTTTTTTTTTCTAAAAAACAAACAAAAAACGTCTGTGCCAGTGAAAGGCTCTGGTTTTTAGGTTTTAATAATAGAATGACATAGTTACACTCTCAACTGCATGTGAAGATAAGAGCATCCTATTATAGGAAACCAAAAAATAACAATCTGACTATGTGAATGCAACATCCAGCATGTTAGCATCAGGCAATGGCTGTAAAGAAGAAATATCGTAAAATAATGTGAAACAAAGATGGTCAGATGGATATTTTGCAGAATATATGTCCACGTTGCCCGAGGCTGTAGATAAATCCATAAAGCCTCCACTAGAAAAGTATAATAAATAACTCATGCCAAACCCCATACAGTATGTCCCTCTATAAATTTATAGGACTCTGAGCTGTGAGTAAGCAAAATGCACACAGCTCTGCTACCAGCCCAGCTTTCATTCATGTCCACCGCAGCTCCTGAAAATGAATGAGACTGGATTCCATAATGTGCGCAAACAATGCATGTTTTTGCTACACCAGTAGTTGGAGATCATCTGTGGATGCCATTCTTACCAGTTCCGTGGCTCCCTCGCACCACTCCGACATAGAGTTGGACATAGAGTTGGACGCTGCACATCACTCATCTGCGTCTTTATACTCGTTCACATCTACGTCCAAATAGCACGTGTGAACGAAATTGCGAAAGGCCTAAGTTCAGCAATTTGCCAGACTCGAGTTTTCTGGTGCTGTGATATGACATAATCCTATTAAAGTAAAACCATGGCTATTTAAACCCTGCCCTTTCCAATTGCCCTGTTGTGGTTCTTGTTTAGCCCAATATTGCATTTGTGAATAGTTTGATCTCATGTTACTGACCTTGGCTCGTTTACAATTTATTCTATTCTCTGTGTTCCTGATATTTTGTTTATTTAACTTTTACTCTGTTTTCTTCTACTCTTGACCTCGGCTATCTCTCTGGATATTTATACTTTAAGCCTGGCCATTCTAAGGTCCAGTAATACAGTAATTTACATCCTCTGTTGTAGATTAACGTCTGTGTGTTTGGGTTCCCTTACACATACCATTACAGCAGCAAAGGCTTAGAACCAGTGGCCACAGATTAAGAAAAAAATCTGAAATAATGGTTAACAGAGTGACAGATGTGGGCAGGACTACCATCAGAAATTTTGGAGCCCCTAACACAGCTCAATGTCTGGGCCCCCGGGGGCCCACCTCCAAGCCCGCCACCAGGGCCCACCTCCAAATCCTGCCAACAGGAATACACACACAGACACAAACACATGCACTGGTCCAAAAGGACACACATACACACACCGCAAAGATACACACATACATACTAACAGACACATATACTGAAACAGACATACACACATACATGCATACATACAAACTGATGCACACATACTGAAACAGACATACACACATATACAGACACACAGACACATACTAACATACATACAGACACACACAAACATACATACATACATATATACATACTGACATACATACACACATACATACTGACATACAGCCACATACATACAGACATACATATGAATAAATACATACATACACACATACTGACATACATACATATTGACATACATACATACTTACTGACAGATGTACGTACATACATACTGACATACATACTAACATAGATACATACTGACATACATAATGGGTAATGTGTAATGGGTGTGTGTGAGGGGTGTGCTGTGTGTGTGAAGGGTGTGCTGTGTGTGTGAAAGGACAGCAGTGAGGGTGCTGTGTGTGTGCATGAGGAGTGCAGTGCATTCGAGGGTGCTGTGTGTGTGTGAGGGGTGCAGTGTGTGTGAGGATGCTGTAAGTGATGATGTTGTATATGAGTGAGGGTATTGTGTGTGAGAATGGTGTGTGTGTGAGGGGTGCAGTGTATGTGAGGGTGTTGTGTGTGAGTGAGGGTGCTGTGTGTGAGTGAAGGGTGCAGTGTGTGTGCACAGGGTGCTGTGTAAGTGTGCTGTGTGTTTGGTGTGTTTGAGTGAGAGTGCTGTGTGTGAGGGGTGCAGTGTGTGTGATGGTGCTGTGTGTGAGGGTGTTGTGTGTGAGGGTGCTGTGTGTGAAGGTGCAATGTGTGTGAGGGTCAGTGTGTGTAAGGGTGCAGTGTGTGTGAGGGTTCTGTGTGTGTGAGAGTGCTGTGTGTGGTGGTGCTGTGTGTGTGAGGGTGCAGTGTGTGTGTGTGTGTGGATGCTGTGTGTGTGTGTGTGTGTGAGGGTGCAGTGTGTGTGAGGGTGGCGTGTGTGAGTGAGTGATGTGTGGCGTGTGTGTTTGTGTGAGGGTGCTGTGTGTGAATATGTTTGGAGGGATTGTGTGTTGGGGGGAGGCAGATGTCAATATATTTTATTAAAAAAAAACAAGCATTGCATCCCCCCTCCCTTCTTACCTTTTCCCTGGGAGGGGGGACCATGCTGAAATCCCATGGCAAGCTCCGGATCTCACGGGAGGAACCCGGCGGAGCTGCAAGATAGAGCTCCTCCGGGTCCTCTCCTGTCTCCCTCCCTCCCCATCTGGCAGCCGCCTTTCACTGCCTGTGGGCCAGTGAGGGAGATCTTTGATCTCCCCACCGGCCTGTCATGGAATTCAGCATGCCCGGTGGGCCCTGCATGGACCGGCCGGTGAGATCCTGTGACTTCCCCTGTCCATGGACATCGCATTTGCCCGGTGTTCCGATGGCCAGTCCGGGATTGTACACCACTGACAATCCACATGCACGCACACAACCCCACAAGCAGCCTCTCACATGCAATACCACAAGCAGCCACATACATACACACCCCACCAAACACACAATGTGAGATATCATTCACAAGCACAATTTCAAAGGCAGCCCCCCATACACAGCCCACATTCAGGCATCATACACAATACCACAAGTTACTCATCTACATATACAATATAAAAGCCCACATTCACACAAATACAATGCTACAAAGCCACTGTAGAACCAATAACCAACAGAAGCAGAATACAGCAACATACACACCTCAATTTAAAACAAATAGGATTGGCATGCCAAGAGACTTCAAAATCTTCTTTTGGAACAGTACCACTAAAAGTTTGCCTACCCCTGTGATGGAACCATGACAGAGTTCCTTTAATTGAATAACCTTCACACAAAAAAACACTGGCTTCAATACAGATAATATGACAAAAAAAGAGGTTTTGGTTTTATTGTAACTAACCTTTTCCCCTGAGCACAGCTTGAAGATGGAACTTTGATCACAGTTTTCTACAGGGATTCTATATCACAGTCAGGGTCATTGAAAATATATTCATCACCTTAGGCAAAAAGAGACAGATAGTGTGTGTGTGTGTGTGTGTGTGTGTGTGTTTTTCTAGAATTCTGTGAATGTGGACTGCATGGATATGATGAGATCTTGGAGGCTCTAACGAGTGAGTGGGGTCTGCAGCTATGTGTAGCTATGTAAAGTGCTATGGAATACATCTGTGTGACGGGAGATGTGTGTGCGTACATGTATGTAGGTGGCTGCATTTATGATGGCATTTGTGCGTTATACCATGAGAGCTGCATGTTTTTTATGAGGGGTTTGTTACTGTGTATTTGTGATGGGTATTGTTTAGGTATATGTGAGTTACTTATAATTAATGAGAATAAGTGTGTGATGGAAGTTGTCCGTCTAGAATGTCTGAGTGTGACGAGCCTGCATGTGGTGTGGTGGTGGGGCACTCTGCTTTCATTGCTTATTAAAAAATTATCCCATCACCCCTTGATAGATTACATTTTAGGTATAGAGCAGTACGTGTTCACTCATGGCATTGTGGGTGAAGCATGTGGTCTGCACCTCCAGAAGGTATAGATCCCATTTATTGCTCCCTCTGGTCCTGCAATCATGCATAAACTAGAGTACCGGATGGTAATCTGTTGGTAGGGCTCTGATATTGGACGCAATGGCTTGCAAGGGAGCACTGACAGTGGTCATTAAGTGGGGATTAAACCCTTGTTGGCATTGCTATTCATGCACATTCTTTATATATAGGCCATTGTTTTTGTGAGGGTGTTTTTTAATTGTTTTAATATATCATTGATTAAATTGAAGTACTATATTATGATCATGTTTCCTATTAATATTTACATATGAGAATACCTCCATTTTAAAATAATATCCTCATACCAAAGTGGTAATTTTACTTTTTATTAACACTGGCATTGTGGCGCCCTCTACTGCTCTCATATGTATTTTTTTTTTGTTAAGGCCTTCTAACCCTAAGTTCCTTAGAATTCATGACCGCCATCTTTTTTCTTTCACTTGGCCTGTATGGAGTCGCCTCTCCTATGTACCCTTGCATATATCGAGGACTATGGAAGGTACTGCATGACCACAGAATTCTCTGTAAATCTTATTGCATGCGTGGAAAGAAATGTCAATGGCACTTATTGCCAATGAAAAGATGTTAAGAAATTAGTTAGTTAGAAATTTATATTTTTTTTAACTTTATTATGAAATGTCAAAAAGCAAGAAAAATATATATTTACTTATCTACTTATTATATGTAAAAAAAAAAATTATTTTGAAGTTTTAATAAAATTTTAATACAATATAAAAACAATTTGCCCTTACTCCTTAATCAAACATGGCAGATCCACTTTAACAAGTGTAGAAAATAAATATGACTCAAAAATACGAAATTAATTTCACTCTAGAGTTAATTACTGTGTAAAAAGTTTCAACGTAAGAAAAAATCGGTTAATATCACAGATAATAGTAGACTAAATATGCAAAGTTAATAATAACCAGAATGTAGTAATTAAAGTAGCTGTAATAATGCTTCATTACTTGAAATTAGCTGTGCTATTTGGGACGATGCCCAGGTACATTCATTGAATACATTTTCAGCAACAGGTTGTCATATTTAACACCTTTTACAAGCTAAATTAGAATGCTAAAAGCAAGCAATGAGCCAGTTGGTAGGAAGACATATGACATGTTTTATGTAGGATCTGGGAAATTATTCAAATAAAAACAATCCATTTTTAAAATATTTTTTCGCGATTGTTATTTACCTTATTATTGAAGCAGTGATTTTGTATGACATTGTTCGAGTATCCTAGTTTATTATCCAAAACAGAAAAATAATTATGTTATAAAAGCCTCAATAATGAAAAGAATGAATTGTTCTGGATAGATTAAAGATAATGCAAAAAAAATTTGTTAACTCTTCTAATACTAAGTGGAAGTGACATTGACATTAAATGGGGTACTGTAATGCCTTGTTTCCACTAAGCGGTACGGTTAGGATCGGTTCGGTATAGTACGCTGTGACGAAGTGCCCTTCGCCACTTGTGCCTGGAGAGGACTGCTTGCCCGCCTCTTGCCCTGTGACTATGGCCCCTGGGATGTATTGCCCTTTAAAGACATGATTTGGGCATAATGGATTTGTGTTGTGCTGCTGCTGGCCCTTTAAGAACCATTTGGGGACATACTGTGGAGTTACTGGGTGGCCACCATTTCCTGTATCAGAAGCACATGGTGAGAACAATGGATGGCGGCCATTTTAACTCACAGACACTGTGTGGACTTTTCAACACGGTGCCATCTCGCCAGTATTTGGTGCACAGAGACATCGTGCAGTGGTTTTGGACTATACAGCAGGGTGTTTTGGATCAAAGAAAACTTTGATTATTTGTCTATCTACACCTTCCAAATTGATTAATTAATGCGTGCACGCTTTCCCTAGAAGTAATTCACACCGGAGACAAAGTTTCTGATCAGTGAAAAACCCAGGAATGCTTTATTGCCCGGAGTGGGGGCTCCTTCTTAAAGCAAAAATACGTCACAGTTTAAACATACAGTATACATTCACCAATTGGTTAACAGAGAAAGGGGCCTCTTGTTTAAACCCCCCTACAGAATGTAGTGTCATCATTACACACTTTTAGATACACGGAGAAAGGGGGAGTGAGTGGTATCTATCAGTTCTAAACCAATGATCCTCCATTTAGCTATATATGGCATATAGCTGTTAACTGGCACAAAGGTAGTGGGGGAGGGGAGGCTAGCAGGATGTGAGGAATTTACATAGTAAACAGCAGCTGACCACATTGTAGGGGGGGGGAAGGGAACATTTACTCTAGAAGCCAGTTTTAACATAGTGAACAGAGAATAAATAGACATTAGTAAATAGCCATTTTATTTTAATTCATCTGTCCATAACAGTCCCCCCTTAAAATGGCAATTTTTACTAAAACTACTATCTCTCATTCTAATACTGTCCCTATAGAAAAATAACAAAAGGCTATCTTGCACATCTGTCTGAACAGGCCTCGAACACTTCACTGCGCGGGTACCCCATAGCAGCTTGTCCACTACTTCTCCCGCGGCAGACTTCTGCCCGTAGAGACAGACGCTATCCCTAAATGTCCTTAAGAGGAAGTAGCTGTTGATTTAGTGCGGTGGGACTGTAAGGGTGTATGTGGTGTATCAAGGTCGATGTCGTCAATCTCTTGGTGAAGGAAGGTCGGGGTGGTCTGGTCGATTGTCTGATCAACTGTCTTTTGTAGGCATTTCTTAAGACAGGGTAACACACAACAAACAAGAAGAGCGAGGATGATTATCGTTATTAAAATGGCAACACCTATTTGGGCCAGAGCACCTTGCCATTCAGACATCCATCCAAACCATCTTTCCCATGGATCTGTGGCCCCAGAATTTCGTTTCAGTTCATTGGACAAACTCTTTAACTTTTCTATTGCCAACGTTACCTTACCATTAGGGCCTGTATTATCTGGAATATAGGTACAGCATGTCATGGTGTCTGGGAGTATTTTACATACTCTCCCTTTTTCTGCTAAAATCATTTCCAAGCTTATTCTATTCTGGAAGGTCATCTGAGAGATAGTTTGTAACCGCCCTATCCCACCATATATCCCATAACAAGTATAGTTCCCGGGCTATATAGTAATGCCTTCGTCTGGGTTAATATTTTTAGTAATGATTGGGTATTAAGTTTCCATGACTCGCATGCTGACCGCTTAGGTTTAAATACAGTGTAGAGACTTAAAACGCACACTTCATATCCGGAGGAAGGTTCAGGGATACTGTACCTGGGTGAGGCCTCGCTCCTCTGCAGACATAGCAGTTAGACTTGTTATGTTTAGTAGCATTGTATTTCATCCATTCAAGTCACAAGTTAGTGTCAGAGAAACCTGTCTCTACAGCCCTCTTATCCTCAAATATGGGATGACTACCATGTCTTTTAAAGTCCTAATGTGTGGTTTGAGGGGATTGACAGTCATGTGCGTGGCACCTACCCATTCAGCTGAGTCATACATGTCCTGTAAGAAAAAGGTCTCCTGTTTATTGTATAAACCTCTTCCCTTCCAATTCAGATTTTATTAGCCGTAATGCTTGGGAGAATAGATTCAAACTTAGTTTCTTACCTTAAAATTATTTGGTACCCCCCTTGACACCCCTATGGCATTAATATGCATATATATGTATGTGTGGGTAAAACCACCCTTTATAGGGGTACTCCTTTTTGTCCTGAAGCATGAATGAGGTGTGTCAAGAGTACCTTGGGGATTGTCATGTGTTATGTGTATGGACATAATAACCTAGGCTAGGGCACATTTACTTATTCTTAGAAATCTTGTCTCATGCTACCCTAGTACTGGCAGATTCAGATCATTTAAACATTCAATATTAATATCACCACAAACTCAAGATAAGCAGATGATCTTGAAGAAGCTTTGACTGTGCGTAGGCACCTCAGACATGAGGGCTGCAGGGTAAGGAGTATGTTTGTTTCTCTTTAGTTTCACGAGGTCCCCTTTTGGGGTATTCAGCTTTCCATCGATGGCAGGTGGTCAGGCATTATTATGGCCATCAAAACACCCACTTGTTGATATTTATTTATTTATTTTCAACAAGTATCTTTGTTCTCTAAGAATGGAGTTTCAAAAAGGGTTGTCAAGATCAACAAATGTTACTTCACATGATGTAGAGGCAGGCTTGATTCTGGAATGATGAACCCACGGGGTGATCTCTGTATCTTTCACGGTGCACTACTCAGCATGTGGTCTTGGTTATCACTTTGGTGGCTGGATAGGCCTCTGGCCATCCTGAAAACATGTCTGCTATAATTAGTGCATATTTGAATCAACCATTCTTTGGCATTCTGGCGACTTGACTCCTCTGGAAGAGATAATGAGGTTTGGCTAGATGCTTGGGGCTTTCATCCATTCTTCTTGAGTTGCCCTTGGCACAAATGGCACAAGATTTACAGTAACTGTTGGTCAGAGAGGCAATTCCTGATACTTCAGAGTATTTATTGATCAAAAGAGTTCATGAGGGTTCTGGACAGATGCTCCATAGGCCCACTGGACCACTGCTGAGTATATGTTCTTGGGCAAGCAGAACTTGAGATTGTTGAAGTACAGCCTGTCTTTAAGAGTTGCCCCTTTCTGTTTCCAGCTTGTGGTTTGTTTGTTTTTTCTTTCTTTCCAGGGTCAGTAGCTTGCTTGTTATTCCTTCGGGAGCTTGATGTCTGTGGGTAGGATCTTACATGGTGAATATGGGAGTTTCTTCAGCAGACACTTTTCTGTCCACTTCCTTTAGTGCACTTACAACGTTTTGAACAACTTAGTCAGCCAGAGAGCTGCCACATGCTTCCTCTGAGTTCAGTCTTCCTTCAGAGATCTTGCATGGTGTGATGGGAGTCTA
>OW240913.1:343594320-343740643 GCA_933207985.1 Pelobates cultripes
TTAAGCTTAAATAAAAACGCCAAAGCTGTCATATTGCATATACCTGTTTTGGATCAAAGAAAACTTTGATTATTTGTCTATCTACACCTTCCAAATTGATTAATTAATGCGTGCACGCTTTCCCTAGAAGTAATTCACACCGGAGACAAAGTTTCTGATCAGTGAAAAACCCAGGAATGCTTTATTCCCCGGAGTGGGGGCTCCTTCTTAAAGCAAAAATACGTCACAGTTTAAACATACAGTATACATTCACCAATTGGTTAACAGAGAAAGGGGGCTCTTGTTTAAACCCCCCTACAGAATGGAGCCTTTTAAGGTGCCATTCATGCCATTCATGCCATTCATGTAGTGTCATCATTACACACTTTTGGATACACGATGGGAGGGGGAGTGAGTGGTATCTATCAGTTCTAAACCAATGATCCTCCATTTAGCTATATATGGCATATAGCTGTTAACTGTCACAAAGGTAGTGGGGGAGGGGAGGCTAGCAGGATGTGAGGAATTTACATAGTAAACAGCAGCTGACCACATTGTAGGGGGGGAAGGGAATATTTACTCTAGAAGCCAGTTTTAACATAGTGAACAGAGAATAAATAGACATTAGTAAATAGCCATTTTATTTTAATTCATCTGTCCATAACAGTCCCCCCTTAAAATGGCAATTTTTACTAAAACTACTATCTCTCATTCTAATACTGTCCCTATAGAAAAATAACAAAAGGCTATCTTGCACATCTGTCTGAACAGGCCTCGAACACTTCACTGCGCGGGTACCCCATAGCAGCTTGTCCACTACTTCTCCCGCGGCAGACTTCTGCCCGTAGAGACAGACGCTATCCCTAAATGTCCTTAAGAGGAAGTAGCTGTTGATTTAGTGCGGTGGGACTGTAAGGGTGTATGTGGTGTATCACGGTCGATATCGTCAATCTCTTGGTGAAGGAAGGTCGGGGTGGTCTGGTCGATTGCCTGATCAACTGTCTTTTGTAGGCATTTCTTAAGACAGGGTAACACACAACAAACAAGAAGAGCGAGGATGATTATCGTTATTAAAATGGCAACACCTATTTGGGCCAAAGCACCTTGCCATCCAGACATCCATCCAAACCATCTTTCCCATGGATCTGTGGCCCCAGAATTTCGTTTCAGTTCATTGGACAAACTCTTTAACTTTTCTATTGCCAACGTTACCTTACCATTAGGGCCTGTATTATCTGGAATATAGGTACAGCATGTCATGGTGTCTGGGAGTATTTTACATACTCTCCCTTTTTCTGCTAAAATCATTTCCAAGCTTATTCTATTCTGGAAGGTCATCTGAGAGATAGTTTGTAACCGCCCTATCCCACCATATATCCCATAACAAGTATAGTTCCCGGGCTATATAGTAATGCCTTCGTCTGGGTTAATATTTTTAGTAATGATTGGGTATTAAGTTTCCATGACTCGCATGCTGACCGCTTAGGTTTAAATACAGTGTAGAGACTTAAAACGCACACTTCATATCCGGAGGAAGGTTCAGGGATACTGTACCTGGGTGAGGCCTCGCTCCTCTGCAGACATAGCAGTTAGACTTGTTATGTTTAGTAGCATTGTATTTCATCCATTCAAGTCACAAGTTAGTGTCAGAGAAACCTGTCTCTACAGCCCTCTTATCCTCAAATATGGGATGACTACCATGTCTTTTAAAGTCCTAATGTGTCGTTTGAGGGGATTAACAGTCATGTGCGTGGCACCTACCCATTCAGCTGAGTCATACATGTCCTGTAAGAAAAAGGTCTCCTGTTTATTGTATAAACCTCTTCCCTTCCAATTCAGATTTTATTAGCTGTAATGCTTGGGAGAATAGATTCAAACTTAGTTTCTTACCTTAAAATTATTTGGTACCCCCCTTGACACCCCTATGGCATTAATATACATATATATGTATGTGTGGGTAAAACCACCCTTTATAGGGGTACTCCTTTTTGTCCTGAAGCATGAATGAGGTGTGTCAAGAGTACCTTGGGGATTGTCATGTGTTATGTGTATGGACATAATAACCTAGGCTAGGGCACATTTACTTATTCTTAGAAATCTTGTCTCATGCTACCCTAGTACTGACAGATTCAGATCATTTAAACATTCAATATTAATATCACCACAAACTCAAGATAAGCAGATGATCTTGAAGAAGCTTTGACTGTGCGTATGGCACCTCAGACGTGAGGGCTGCAGGGTAAGGAGTATGTTTGTTTCTCTTTAGTTTCACGAGGTCCCCTTTTGGGGTATTCAGCTTTCCATCGATGGCAGGTGGTCAGGCATTATTATGGCCATCAAAATACCCACTTGTTGATATTTATTTATTTATTTTCAACAAGTATCTTTGTTCTCTAAGAATGGAGTTTCAAAAAGGGTTGTCAAGATCAACAAATGTTACTTCACATGATGCAGAGGCAGGCTTGATTCTGGAATGATGAACCCACGGGGTGATCTCTGTATCTTTCACGGTGCTCTACTCAGCATGTGGTCTTGGTTATCACTTTGGTGGCTGGATAGGCCTCTGGCCATCCTGAAAACATGTCTGCTATAATTAGTGCATATTTGAATCAGCCATTCTTTGGCATTCTGGCGACTTGACTCCTCTGGAAGAGATAATGAGGTTTGGCTAGATGCTTGGGGCTTTCATCCATTCTTCTTGAGTTGCCCTTGGCACAAATGGCACAAGATTTACAGTAACTGTTGGTCAGAGAGGCAATTCCTGATACTTCAGAGTATTTATTGATCAAAAGAGTTCATGAGGGTTCTGGACAGATGCTCCGTAGGCCCACTGGACCACTGCTGAGTATATGTTCTTGGGCAAGTAGAACTTGAGATTGTTGAAGTACAGCCTGTCTTTAAGAGTTGCCCCTTTCTGTTTCCAGCTTGTGGTTTGTTTGTTTTTTCTTTCTTTCCAGGGTCAGTAGCTTGCTCGTTATTCCTTCGGGAGCTTGATGTCTGTGGGTAGGATCTTACATGGTGAATATGGGAGTTTCTTCAGCAGACACTTTTCTGTCCACTTCCCTTAGTGCACTTACAACTTTTTGAACAACTTAGTCAGCCAGAGAGCTGCCACATGCTTCCTCTGAGTTCAGTCTTCCTTCAGAGATCTTGCATGGTGTGATGGGAGTCTATAGCTCAGCTTCTTGTGCAGACATTGTTGAGGTGAGATACTTGGTCCACTGTAGTGACAGCAAATCCGGAACAGATCATGAGGAAAAGGCTAAAAAAATAATAGTCAGTGTCTTATCATTTCCCCCCCTGGGAAGTGGCAGAAGAGTGGCCAGGTAAATAGAGTATCATCCCTGCAGGGTGACACTATCCTGCACAGAATTTGTCCATCACAAGGAGAGGTGGGATATTGCATGGAAAGTCTCAGGGAACCAGGGCACCATTCATCACCAGAGCCTTAACCTGTTAGGGAATAGTAAGAGCTTGGACAGGCTTTGGGGCCTGTATAATTCAGGTAAAGGTATTGGGGGAACTAGCTAGGACCCTTGCCTCTTGGTCAGGTTTCACTGTGTGGAACAAAATAAATAATAAGGTGATAGGGGCCTGCAAGTGGGGGAAGGACATCTGCACCTAGCAGATTAATTGGACAGGTGAAGGTATCCACAAAGCAAGGCTTAGTTAACAGGCTACTCCAAGGAGAGCCATCTACACTTATGCAGGAGACAACAATGTTAGACAGGAATGAGGAGTCAGGCAGGCCTTGCTTGGTACAAATAGATGTCATGTGGCCTGCTATACAAGGCTGCATATAGTTATTGGGCATGGGCCTTACTATGTACTAAAACTTAAGTTAAAAGAAAATTTGGGACAACCTGAAGTGATGCTTCTCCACAGATGCTAACTCATCGTTGATGACATTGTTAATACAGGTAGCCTGATCAGCCAATTTATCTTAGGCTTAAACAAGTCACACCATGTAGTGGAATGGGTCATTAGGATTCGGGAAATTCTACAGTAAAAGGGCATAGTAAGGATGTACGTGATGTTACTTTAGGAGTAGGCGTGGCTGTGGATAGGGGGAAATCAGCCTTATCCATTCCCATATATTATTCCTTTTGTCTTCAGTATATCCAAACCATGTGTATGTCCAGGCGTTGCAATATACAGTAATCCATTATCAGTCATGATATTAAAATCTCATTCTCATTAATTAAATCAAAGATTTTAAATCAACCTCAGAAGTAACAACATTGTTTTTTACCTTCTGTAAAATGATTGGAGTTACTGTATAATTGCATACACCCAATATAACATACATTGCATGTTCCTCACTGCTACATTAGTGTATTTCATTCTGCCATATTTGCAAACTTGATGTACATTTTTATTTTAATTAATTAACCTAATACTTACTTAAAATACATATAAAACAATGAAAAAACAGTTCAGACTAACATTTCATTAAAACAAACTAACATAGAACTCTATTCTTGGCTGTTCTTAATTCTGGAATCAGCCTGTGTACCTCTGTTGGCAGACATATCCATGCTCATTCCCTAAACTGATCATATCTCTTGAAGTTATCTGATTCTTATAACTTTCTGTGTTACGCTGCATTGCTTGTCTGTCTCCTAATTTCGATTTAGCTAAAATTGCTTTTATTTGTCTGATTATAAGTTTACAAGGAAAGGCTTTTATTGATTTATCTCCACATGTATTTTCTCTGTCAAAATTTTCAATCAACAAATTTAATTTCTCATTTGCTTTTGATTTGATATCTCGGATAAAATATCTGCAAGATCTTAAATAATGTTGTTTATTGCACCAAAAACAAATAACTTTAGGAGTTATATTCTGCCCTATATTATCAACTGCCCTATATTTAGTTGAATAAATTGGGAGGGGCTCAGCTGTCTGTATCACTCTACACTCTGTCCTAGAAGAAGAAGAAGAAGAAGGGGGACGGGGGCTGTAACATCTGCACTTCTTTCTCTGCCTAAAGCCACAAGTCGTTTTAACCCCTTCATTCTTGGTTTCCCTCCTTAAGTTATCCAAGAACAAAGCTACTTCTGTCAAAGTGCTTTTTTCTCTAGCTACCACAATTGCAGTTGGATCTAGATCTTGAAATTTTTTCACAAATTCATTAATTAACTGATCTTTTGTTTTTTCTTATTAACAAACAATTTCTTGTCAATTTCACTATTGGCAATTTCACATTGTGTGTATAAAGATTGCCACAAAACAGCATCTGAATAGCTGCTATTACATGCAAACTGCAATTTACTTTTCTCTGCGATATCATTTATAAATTCCACAATTCATTTGTTCCAACAAAATCTAACTTTCCTTATTCCAACATGCCAATAACCTCTTGCTTAACAACATATACAAGATTACACAAAGTTCCTAACTAGGTTATTCGTCCAGCAAATATACCTTGTTTCCCTCACATTCCTCACTGAGTTTACAAGCATTTCACCCATTCACCCCACCCCCCTGTAGCCAATACTCATAGCAGTCAGAGCAAGAGAAAGCAACAAAGAAGGAGGGGGAGGAGGGAGGAAGACTTGCAAGCACAAAGTTTTTTAACCATGTGATTGCCTAAGCACAGCTCTCCTTAGGACAAAAGATAGAATAGGAGAGTAACGATACAAATTGTATAGATTACAATTAACATATATGGTACCCAACAAGACATACACAGACAAAAGCACAAAATACAGATGTAATTAAATCACAAAGTTCTTAAAATAAATGCCGGCTTATAATAAATCAAATCACACACACAGAAACACTCAAGCACATAAACCGCTCCTTTACCAAAGCTTAGCTATTTAAACTCTTGACCGAGTCTTAATAAAACAAAGGAACCGCCAGGTTTTTTACCAAACGAGGCCAAAACATCACTCACTAGCTTCTTTACCAAAGCTTAGCTAAAATAATTTTTTTTTTTTTTATTATTTATTTATTTATTTTTAAACTCTTGACCGAGTCTCGCAATAACTTCTTTACCGAAGCTTAGCTAAAATAAATATAGAGCCAGGGGTTTTCCACCAAACCCGAACTTGGCTAAACCTGCAAGTGCTTAACCACACTTGGCAGCATTATATAACAGTATTAAGCAAGTAGTAAAACAGATTCTCAAACAGACACTTTCACACATAAAACTCACACTCAGGACTCAGGCTGTAGATAGACAAGTGACAGGTTCTATATAAAAGGGGACATTCAGGCATATATATATTACCTGTCTGAAGACGTTAAACACCGGAAGCCGAATGTGAAGGCACGGAGAACAAGAGAAATCCAAAGAAAGGAAAATATAGGTAAGTAACTCATTTACCATATGCAGAGGTGATCAGGCTCCGTTTCCAATCTCTGGGAATCCTTTGCTCTCCTGTCTTGGGATCTGACGGCTGCCTTAGTAACGTATCCCTTAAATGCCCGCATTCTCCACCAAATTGTTTTGGATCAAAGAAAACTTTGATTATTTGTCTATCTACACCTTCCAAATTGATTAATTAATGCGTGCACGCTTTCCCTAGAAGTAATTCACACCGGAGACAAAGTTTCTGATCAGTGAAAAACCCAGGAATGCTTTATTGCCCGGAGTGGGGGCTCCTTCTTAAAGCAAAAATACGTCACAGTTTAAACATACAGTATACATTCACCAATTGGTTAACAGAGAAGGGGGCCTCTTGTTTAAACCCCCCTACAGAATGTAGTGTCATCATTACACACTTTTAGATACACGGAGAAAGGGGGAGTGAGTGGTATCTATCAGTTCTAAACCAATGATCCTCCATTTAGCTATATATGGCATATAGCTGTTAACTGGCACAAAGGTAGTGGGGGAGGGGAGGCTAGCAGGATGTGAGGAATTTACATAGTAAACAGCAGCTGACCACATTGTAGGGGGGGGGAAGGGAACATTTACTCTAGAAGCCAGTTTTAACATAGTGAACAGAGAATAAATAGACATTAGTAAATAGCCATTTTATTTTAATTCATCTGTCCATAACAAGGGGACACATTATAAAGTGATTGTTTTTCATTTAGCCTGTATATGTTCTGCAGAATCTGCATTAAACTGTATTTTCCAAGGTACTGAACGGATCTGGGTGAATTTTGGATATGTGGTTCACCCAGATCCCCCGGTTCCAAGGATATACTTTTTATGTGGTTATTGCATGTTTTGGGGTCCCTGTGTGTTTTATGAAACTGTATAATTTCTGGCCAGCAGATAATTGAGCTTTGTGTATTGTAGAAACTCAATTATCTAGCCTGGCCCAGAGGAGGAGTTTTGTGTTGCATAAATTGTGAGTTCTGTGTGCCAGTAAATTAGTCTTGTTCCAGCATTAAGCCTTGGCTCATGTTTGGGGGAAGGGATACCTACACTCTGGGGATTGCTATAATCACTTACTCCCCAGAGGAAGCTCTTGCAATAGCTTGATTTGTTCCTGTTCCTGCTCTCTGGGGAAAGAGAGGTTCACCCACTGGAAGCTGGATCCTGGCCTTGGGTCCAGGGTGGGTGGAAACAGCAGAGACCCCGGCGCAGTTGCATCGCTGGAAGTGGGGTCTGCAGTGCTGATGGTGTCGGTTGGAGTGCTTGGAGTCCTCAGCGAGCAGTAGGAGCATCGATTGGCGGAGGTACTCAGTCGGAGTGCCAGCGTTCCGTCACATACGCTATTTTGAGTGTTTCCGTTATGAAAGTGGCCCATACAACCGAACCAAACCGCACCATTCCTGGTCCCCCTTCAGATGTAGGGCCATAGGAAATGATACGATACGGTTAGGGCGGAGCTACTGGCGTCACACTATACAATCCATTGATTGGCGGACAGGAAAACGTCAATGCTCACGACAAATGACACGCTAGACATTTGGTCTAAACTCTGCGTGCCCCCGGCGGTCAGACTTCCAGTGGAAACGCTCACTTGAATAGGCTGGATCATTCTAACCCTTCGGAACTGTACCGACCCGACCCGTACCACTCAGTGGAAACGAGGCATACGTTTTCTGGAAATTTCACAACAAAATAAAACACTGAAAATCACATAAACAAGTCAGACATGACAGATTAACTTTAATGAGAGCAGGAAAAAAATGCATCAATGTTACCAAATTAATTTCACTCTATAGTTAATTATTGTGTAAAACATTTCAATGTAAGAACAAATTAGTTACAGATAATAGCAGAGTACGTATGTAAAGTTAATAATGCATATTATGCATGTTAACCCTATCTTCGTGTGATGATCCATTTTCTTTACAATTTATAGTAAGCATTCCGCAATTGACATCACAAGCCTGTTCCGTTTTGGCAGTGCCCGAGAACATATTGTATTGTGAGAAGAAAAAGAGACACATTGTTTGTACTTCTCCTCCTCCGCATACTATGCTCGATGACAGAAAAAGGGCAACGATTATAACAATGGCTGCCAGAGAGCCAAAATGGAGGCGCTAAACACATCTGTCTAGATTTGTACACTTCATTTTTAATTTAACACATATATGTTAAATATAGGGGATAAGCAAACATAATATTGAAAATACCTGGAAGTGACATGTTTTCTTTGAAGGAAAAATCAACATTTTGGTGGTTTATGTTTTTTGTTTCGTGTAATGAAGAGCTTCACATAAATCGTCTATTTCCAGAAATCTTTTAAACTTCTACTTTTGATCCGCTACAAAAGAAATGCTAATGTAAGAGACATTCTATGGCACTGCATCAATTGCCCCACAGAATATGTTGCAAAATTAATTTTTATTAGCAAGTTTTCAATATAAGAGTTCACAGAATGCATGAACCATAACGAGATGATTTAGTACACGCAGGTACCATGAGAGTAAAATAAAACAAAACATAAGGGAGAAACGCAATTCTCAACAAATAAGTGAAGAGACACGCAGGACTCAAGCAAGGCAGGTGTACGTATCGAGTCTGTCAATGTAATGCAATGCGGAATAGGTGGCTCTCCATGCCTGTCTACCTTCCCGGCCAGGGTAACGCCAAGAATTGTCTCACTTGGCAAGCATTATCTGAGCCTGGAGCCCAATGGAAGAAAGTAGAGGGTCTGCCCTCAGTGTGAAAGCTAGCGCCCCAACCGTCATGCCCCCAGTCCTGGGGGAGGGGAGGGCTGATAAGGCAGTATAGGGAAGAAGGGAGAGAAATAGAAAAAAAGGGGTGTAGAAGGGTGAGGAGCGTATCAGAGAAAGAAAAAGAGGGGCAAATGGGCAGTGTTAAGATATGAGCAGCAATATAGGAGGAAACGGTACTGATAATGCCCCACAGAATATGGGGTATTTGACATTGTCTACCCAAGTAGATTGGCCTAAGTGGGCAAGACTAGACATATGCTAACGTATTTGGGGATGGACATAGGTCAACTATCAGAACAAATGGAAATAGAGGGGCTGTAGAGGGGGCAAAGGGGCAGTAGAGGGGGAAGGGGCTGTAGAGCACTCTATTCAATAAGAAGGAAAAAATTATTTTGTCAACGTTTTAGTTCTTGTATAGAATTTTCATCAAGATAAGTAGGTGATCACCTGCTTGTCCTGATGAAAGATCTAAACAAGAACTGAAACACTGACCAATGGATTTTTTTTAAATAAAGTTTGAATTTTATTTGAACTCTCAAAGTGCTGCCAAGATAATTGTCTGTCTGTATGTCTGTCTGTCTGTCTGTCTGTCTATCTATCTATCTATCTATCTATCTATCTGTCTAACTATCTAACTATCTATCTATCTATCTATCTACCTAAAATCATTGTAAATAACATGTTTGTAAGTGGAATGTTCCTTTTAGGTAAATTATAATTATACATGCATACCTACAGAAATATTGACTTTATTTTCCATTAATCTCAGTTTTATAAGAATATTAAGTCATCAATATTAACAGGATTTTAGAAATAAAAATCAACAAAACACCAATGAGTAAAAAGATCACATCCCAGTGCTCTATAAATGTTCGGCGATAAGCTTCTGCCATTTCACAGGTCATTGTAATTATTCCAGTCCATGCAGTGAGCACCCCCAGCTGTTTGTAAAATACTTTTCTGATTGATAAATGGAACTTCAACAAATTAACACCATTGCATTGTATCAAATGTAAATATTGCCGCTTGTTCTATCAATACCATGATCATAAATGCATATATTGAGAATTAATTTGTTAAGAAAAATACATCGAAAGAAATTTAAAATAAAATATATTAGTGAGTATGCCATGGCAATGTCGTAGTCCAAGAGTGGTTGAGCTATTTAAACTGTAATCACTGAACATCTGATTTTGTCAATTCAAACAGCAAAATCCATCCGCATTGGCAACTGTCAGATTTACTAAAGCCAAGTTTGGTCAGCATACGGTTGGTTTCTGTAACATTGGTTTGGATGAGTTTGGCAAATCATTAATATACGAATCCGAACCAGTTGACAGCACTGGAATCAGGGAGATTCATCATTGACCGTGTGGCGGCCGATGACAAACTGAATGCTTCCGGGAGAAATTATCATTCTCTTTCGCTATTTGCAAGTGAATTACTCATTTGAAGGGCTAGCAGCCAGCAGGCAAATAGTTAAAAACCCTTGGCAGTGTGAGACTTGGCTGTCAGAGCTCTCTGATTGGCTAGTTTACTTGCCAACCAATCAGCATTTTTGGGGGGCTGAAGAACAGACAAATTAGAAGAAAAAACACACCTGATGGTAAGTATTTTTTTTCAGCAGGTTTTAGATTTTTTTTCCCCCTCCTCACTATTATTAGAGAAAGGGGAGGTATATAGGGACTTTAGTGGAGAGGCTACACGATTAGAGTGGACAAAGAGGTCCACTGCTTAAAATTTAAGAGTTGAAGACTAAGGGCCCAGATTGTATTAATTCAGCCTGGATTTCAGCCATCTGGCCATGTTCGGTTTGACTGGAACCCGCACCAAATTGAAGCCTGTCAATCCCATTAACAACGTCCAGATTTTGCAGTCTGAGTGGCCCTATTCCGGACTCTAGCGAATAACCTGTATGCCTATAGCTGAATGCTTATGGAATTTGGAGCTAAAGCATAATTCTAGGTTGTACTCGGTGGAGGCTGGCTCATAGGTGCAGGTGGAGAGGCACCCCAATTTGGGTGTTTTTTTTTTTTTTTTGCAAAAAGCAAAAATTCCAGAATTGTAAGGACTACAGATAAGTGTGTGTTAGATAGAAAACATTTGTCAGTCATGATTATACGTGCAGTTTCTATTCTCCCCTTCATTGATGTCTGGAGACACAGTTTTGCACAGGGCATGTAATGGGATCAAGTGGTAGAGACCAACAAATTTGGGGGGGGAGAGGGGCAGTGATCTATCCCCTTTAAACTTTACCATCTGCTACCAGTTTCTCTGGGTAAAAAAGGGCAGCAGGTTTTTGTTTTCTATATTTTTTTCATTTACTAGTCTATATCTGTGAAGTGTTATTTTTTTATAGTGTTTTATTAAACGATTAAAAATTTTCACTTTGTGCACGTGTCTTTATATGTTCAAATATATATATATATATATATAAACAGGGTAGAAATAGCACAATGCTGGGGTATCAAGTCATGGAAGCCCAGATTTTGTTGGACTACATCTCCCATAAGTCTCTCCCATAATTCTATAGTTGGCTAAGTATTATACGAGTTCCCCAAAAATCTGAGGGTGGGAGAGACACCGTGCTATAAACAGCGATTAAGGTACATAACTCATACTCTCACTACAAGACAGCCTTTATAAAAAAAACACTGCCAACACATTGAACGCACCAACACCTTGAAAGCACCATCCAATTAAATAATACCAGTAACTGACGATCAGCGTCTCCACTGATAGCATGGAGACACTGAACTTTCCTCATAGAGATGCATTGAGTGAGTGCATCTCTATGAGGAGATGCTGATTGGCCAGGGTGGGAATTCTGATGAGCTCAGCCAAGGAGGCAGATCAGGGGCAAGGCCAGCACCACCAGATCCCGCACGGCACTGGAATAAAGTTACGTTTAATACCTTTTTAAGTGGGGCAAAGGAGGCCAAGACAGTGGGATAGTGTTTTTAATATAGGGTCAGGAATACATGTTTGTATTCTTGACTCTATAGTGTTCCTTTAAGTTTTTCAAACAAGGCAAATCATTTTAGATTAGTAGATACAGTTAGTATGAACATTTAATACAAATAAATAATGACATTCACTAACAAGCATGTGCAGCCAAGCCTGCAAACATCGAGATCTTTGATAATGTTATGTAATGTTGCCAGTACTGTTCGTTCATGTTTTTGCATCAGTAATTTTGCTGCAAAGTCTTAAGGGCATTGACAGTATTAAATGAGCTGTGTGCTGTGGGTTTTTAAACATCCACAACACATATAAATAAACATCTGTTTTCTTTACTTTATTCTTTACTTGTTATTTTCTCAGCTATTGTTTTGAAAGTCAGACATTAAACTCGAAAATGTCATAATCTAGTTGAACTATTCAAGCTGGCATTTTCCGAGCAAAGAAATATTATGGTTTTCTATTAGCAGCAATTATTTAACAGCTTGCATAACATTAGAGATCTGTGTTAACAAAACAAAGCATCCTGTATGCAAGAAGTCAGCATTATTATATGTTTCTCATCAAAAGAAACATCTACTTCAAAGAAAAACTGTTAGGTTCGTTTGCGGTGGTAAAATTGTCCGATGGTCGGAGACAGTAAATCACAAAATTTAATTCGTAATCATTGCTATGACTTTCTTAAAGGTTACATTATGTATGTGTGTATTTAAGCTTTGATGCAGATCCACTTCGCAGAGATGTGCTCATTGAAGGATATTTGCCCCTTAGCTGTGACTTTTGGAGGTTCCAGGTAAATGAAGTTGGTTGTTCTGTGAACTATGACTTGCCACCTATTAAAAGTAAATAAAAAAAAAATCTCATTACAAGAGGTAGACGACTGACATTATAAGGAGATACACAGACCCAAAAGGCCTCTACCCAGAAAAACGTTCTATTTCATATTGCCACTTACTGATTAACTACAAAATATATATTTGCTAAAGATCAGACTATTTAAGCAATAGTAGCAGAAGGCTGGCTTCGCTCAAGATCTCACAAAGGAGAAACCATTGCCTTGTTGCCCAGCAATCTTAGAACCTTATTTTGAGCCATCCTATAGCCCCTGCTTCCCCCACCCTAGGTCAGAGGGGGATATCCCAGGTCTAAATGAATGACTGTGCTCAATTCATTTGTCATTTGAAGTCATATCAATAATTAAAGTGGCCATCAATACTGAGATGGTAAAGTAGCAGATCAAGCAGTAGTGCCCTCAGTGTGACATGGTGGATGTGGATCATTTATCTTCATTTATCTACAAGGTTTACACATGATGTCCAATCAGAGCCTGAAAATGTCAGTCTTCAAATGGAACATCTGAGACCTACTTCCAACCACAGCAGTCCTGCAATGATGGAATGTTTGACAAACCTTCAGTCAGCTGTTACACCACATCCATCGGGTGCTCACCAATCCACTGTAACTTATCCTGACCTCGAAGACTCCAGCAGGTGCTACACCCAACCGGATAATTCTGACCACAAAAACACTGCTACTGCTAAAATGTTATCACTAGCCCAGAACATGCTGCCACTAAGAATATATATGGTGGACTACTGGGCCTCACTTAGTTTGGAATAAGTTGCTTAAACCAGTGTTTCCCCAAACCAGTCCAACAGTCCAGGTTTTGTCAGTATCTCCATTTAAATAAAACAGAGGAATAAATGAATCCTGGATTGTTGCTGGGTCATGAGGACTGGTTTAGGGACCACTGGCTTAGACTATTCTGTGCTCTAGACCAGGTTTTGTGGCACGTTTACTCTCCATTCCAAAAGCATTTGGTAACAAATAATATCCACCATTAGAATATGTAGTCTTTATATAAGATAAAGTTTTTCCTAGCCAGCTCAAGTCCTTTCTTATTCCACGATTTATGATATTCCACACTCCCTTCTCTGATAGTGTATCTGTTTGTTTATCATCAGAACAGATCAGTTTACCTACTGTATAGTCCTTTGCCATTCTTATAATATGTAATGGTGTTTTATGCTGTATTCCATTCTGATTGTATATTGCATGACTGTTTCAAAATGTATACTTACGTTTCTTTGAATTGCTATGCTCATTGAAAATTTTTTTTTGTTTTTTTTTCATTTTTTCATTTTTTTTTAAACCTAATTTCAAACCTTCAGTAGTTATGGTAGCAACATAAGTGCGCAATGGAATGCATAGTATATAACTTTTATAGTGGCTAGTATGAATTTAAATATAATATTATATTTTTTTCATGAATACCGTTTTTTCTCTATTATCTATTTGTTATAAAATGCAATTGCTGATTTACAAGGAACCTTTGAAAATAAAAACAGCTGTCGAATATATACATAAAACTAGGTATTCCTATAAATTGAACATCACCTTTCTTTGGATTGGAACAAAAACATATAAGATTTTTCTTTGTGTAATAAATTGTAATGGATTTCCCTTGTAGCAATTCCTTTGGTAAATAAGACATGTTCTACCAGGTCAGACCTCGGGCAAACTGTGTCTTTTCCCTAGTTCAATGGAACAATAAAGGTAATACAAAAAGGCGTTTAGTATTTACTTAAACAAAAAGTATGCTCTATTGCTCTAACCGGTTTTCTGTTTAATTTAATCTGTTCCTTGGGTATCTGCTCATTTCTGACCTCAATCCCCAACACACAGTTGGCTAGGATGTTCTACATACTTTTCTCAATATAGTTTTCTGCATGAAGTATATACGTCCAAAGATACATTGAACAACGAACAGAATTAAAAGAATGAATGTAACATTTTATAATAATGATCATATATTAATTTAACAATATCTACTTGGCTATGATATTTGCCTGCCTTTGCTTCTAGCAAGGCATAACTTGCTACAAGTATTTTTTTTATTTTTTTTTAACAAATCCTGTTTCACACCATTTTTTTGCACAAAGAAAAGATAAAAAAGAATGAAGTGTTTTTAAACACAGGTTGACACTGCGATCTATTGATGACATTATAGACATCTGCATGATGCCAATTGACAATTGCATGATGCTTACATTTAGAGTGATGGCCATGGACAAACAGATGTAAATACAATTAATGCAAATAATTTTTTAAAAATAACATTTTCATCCTGACTTATGTCTAACCACAACAAGAGGACACAGTCTTAAATTAGAGGTTTCAAAATAATATCAGGAAGTATTACTTTACTGAGAGGGTAGCGGATGCATGGAATAGCCTTCTAGCTGAAGTGGTAGAGGTTAACACAGTAAAGGAGTTTAAGCATGCGTGGGATAGGCATAAGGCTATTCTAACTATAAGATAAGACTAAGGACTAATGAAAGTATTTAGAAAATTGGGCAGACTAGATGGGCCGAATGGTTCTTATCTGCCGTCACATTCTATGTTTCTATATTTCTAATGATATCTTATGTCTTTTGTTCCTATCCACATTGGGCTGATTTACTCTGCCTACTGAATAGCAATTTATTTATTGAAGTCCATGGAAAAATTGCTATTCAGTTAGGAAAGTAAACCCTTTATTAATAATACTATTATTATTGACATTTATATAGCACCAAATTATTCCACAGCGTTTCGCAATAATATGGACAGGGGAAATGTAACAATCGAGACAAACTATTTGACAAGAACAAGAAAGGTTGATGAGCTCAAACAAGCTTACAATCTAGAGATTTGATATTAAAATCCAGCTTAGTACAGTGGTTGTGGTATGCTATTCACTAACATGCACAAGTCTGTATTTAGCTAATAAGCCGACAAGTCACCTTTGGTCAACTTGATGTTAAGTGTTGCACTTGAACTCCTATAGAAGTATATTATTTGTTCTTAATTAAAATTAATAGTTACAATACAATTAAATGGAACAATGAAATGATTTAAGAATTTTTTTCTTATAGCACAGTATTTTATTAGATTTTCTGCAACAGCAGATTAACACTAGACATGGTTGCAATATTCAAGTCCCCAGTGGGAGTGAGTTATACCCATAGAGAAAGAATTGAGAAAGTCCCACTGCAGAGTCCCACTGCATGTATACTCATGGATAGAGATGGATTGTAGCAGTGGGATGATTGAAGGAGAATAACATATCTCAATAACTTAGTAGTAATACGCTATGAAATGGGATATGCCGAATAGCAACTATTCTGTAGCTTGCCCCATTAACAAGGCAACTCCACTCACTAACTGACCGTCATATTGGTTGCATATCATTTATTGGAACTAATATAATTATTTAATGGTATATGGTTTAACTGCATCCCCACTCTGGGGATGGAGCCAATAGCTGTTTTGTGTGTGCTATGGGAGTTGTAGTTTCGCTACATCTGGGATCTACCTTTTGGGCACCCCTGATTTAGAGAATTTTACTTGTTCCTTGATTATCTTCAATCAGAATATGAATCAAGTGGCTCTAATGGTTACACATGCAGCGTCCTGCCGACCTCACTAAGCTATATCAGTTTTACCATTTTTACTCTGTAGACAAAAAGACTGTAGCTCTTGCAAGCCCATATGGTGTAATAGATTTTAGGTACATTCTAATAATCAATACCTTCGCTGCTTGGTAATTGCATGAATAAACTTGGGGAAGCATCTCTCTTGGGGTAGACGTAGTCTGTGGACATGAGTGGTCTTACCAGTTTAAATACACAAAAATAGGTCCTGCACTCAGACTCCCACTACTCCTAAGTGGCAGCAATGACCATAGTCCACATCAGCCCCAATACATACAAAAAAAACTATAGAAAAGAGTTACTTATGCACTATCCCAAATCCCTATGTATATTTAAAAAACTGGAGGTTTTTCTTATCACTCCAATGGCCACTTTTTCCACTAGGTAAAGATTTTCACAGCTAACCACAAATCATTGTATCCACAAGTTCACGTATACCATCTCTTTGTATGCAGACTTTCTTTTTCCTTTTTTTTCTTGTGATATCCAATAATAACGTTTTTTTTTCTCAAACTATTTTATTTGGCTTTTCCCCAGCGTCTGGATTTTTCTTATGCAGTTGTTATTATTGATTTTGTCTCTGCATTTAACAGCCGTTTTCCTATCTCTGCAAAGAATCTCAGCTTTATTACAGAGATTGTGCTTCTTTTTAAACTAACCAAATCCGGGTCTGGTCCGATCCAAACGAGACGGCGGCTCTCAGGATAAGAGACCTAGCCTGGAGAATGCACAAGGGAAGTTTCTGCTCCCCAGCTCCAGTCCACAGAATAATGACACACAGACCCCTGCTTTCCTCCATCATAAACTGGTGGGGGTTATCCCAGTCCCTACACGGGAGGCCAGAATTCACAGCCAGTGCATTAAAGGCATGTAAGGGGATAGACACACCATAGGTTGTTGGGTCTGTTGAGTTGCGGTTGACGGCTCATTTTCAGGCTCTTGGCTGGCACAGTTTCCTATATCAAACTGCCTCCCTAACGGTAGCATTGTTACCTAGTTTAGGCATTGGATGACTGCCCTCTACCACCAACCTACCGGTCCTCCATACTGGACCCTCAGCTAGTCTGATGAACGAAGCTTAATACAGTAATTTATTTCTTCACATATATAAATCAGGACGCTTTCCTGTGGTTATTACACACATCGTCTGCAACAGCAATCAGTGCAGAATAATGCTTGTTTACTTTTTACATGTTTTAGGAGCACTGTTTTCTTTTCCGATTGTTCTTATATTAAAAAAAAAACGTTTTCCAGTTCATAATTTTTATAGCTGTATTTCTATGCTGTTGATAGGTCTGTTTATATTATCACAACCTGCTATCCATCTATGAGCTGAAATGTAGCAAAATATAAGTAAAAAAAGTATATGTGTATGTATATATATATAAAATACACAATCCAGCGCACTCGCTTATTCACTAAACAATGATTTAAAATCTTAGAGATTGTAATAGTTTTATTTAAAAACACCTCACCTAGGCAAAAAATAATGGGGGGTTTAGTTACATTATATGATCATATATTGCATAAGCCTTCCACAATGTCAATTGGATTGATCTCATAAGAGCAGGCATTAGGCTGTTAGAGTAGGACCTGCCAAAAATGGGGTACATTGACGTTGTGGAAGGCTTATGCAATATATGATCATATAACGTAACTAAACCCCCATTATTATTTGCCTAGGTGAGGTGTTTTTAAATAAAACTATACAATCTCTAAGATTTGAAATAATTGTTTAGTGAATAAGTAAGTGCGATGGATTGTGTATTTTATATATTTTTGCCCCATCAGCACCCTATAATGTATGCATGTTCAGGTGAGTGCAGCCCTCTTGGTTTCATTTATATATATATATATATATATAGGGGCAGGGCCTGCCCGCAGGACTGAGAGGAAGCAAACCTCAGCAGCTCCTGCCAAACAGCGCTCGAAATTCGAGAATAAGGCTACAAAAACGGCACTAATAAGCTGATTAAAGGCCACCAAGTGACAGAGGAAACCGAGACAGACACGACGATACCGAACAATCGCTCCGGTACGCACCTGACACACAGATGAGGCCTACCAGCATGGCGGGCACAGGAGGGACGGCCGCTCTCTCATCACCAAGACTGGCTAGAAACGTGACACAGAACACCCATTCTCCCCTATGGACCGGTGGGGGTCATCCCGGTCCGCCCCTACACGATTCCCCAGCAAAGTAGTGAGAAGGAGACAAAGACACAGAAGCCCAAGCCTACCACTAATGTAGCTCACAAAATGGCGGATGCCCCTCACACTGCAGGCTCAGACAGCGCGGGGCTCGAAACGGAACTCCGACTGAAATAAATATTTGCCTCCTTTTGGAGGCTCCTGAATCTAACCCACAACAGGGCTCACAACAAGCTGACAAGCGGAGACTAACAATAGCCAACCCCAACTACACGCACGTGAGCAGCCGTCACCGGCAAAGAGCAGCAAGGGGAGCCTAATACCCTGAGCCTCACAAAGAGCAGCAGCAGACCGGGGCAGTTCCCTGAGGCTGCACGGGTACCTAAGAAACATTGACCTAAGCAACCTACCTTAAAAGCAGAGACACGGCATGGGATCCGACAGGGAAGGCTGGCCCGAAACGAATGCTGAACCGGCAGGGCAAGAGACCCGACAAGAAGACCGGCGGAAGAGGGGCCAACCCGGAGCCGCAGCAGCCTGCGACAGGGCCATGAGGCGCGACGAGCAGCTGGGACCACGAGATGGACTTTGTGTACCACTGCAGGCTCGCCACCCCAGGGCACAGGGTCCACAAGCACCACTACCTCTGGATTATTCAGCAGGAAATACTCTTCTCGGCTATCGGGACATTACCGTATATACTCGAGTATAAACCGAGTTTTTCAGCACATTTTTTGTGCTGAAAACCCCCCACTCGGCTTATACTCAAGTCAGTCTGTATTGTGGCAATTTACATTGCCACAATACAGACCAGGACTGCCAGGCTCATTACAAGCCCGGCGGTCCTGTTGGGGGCTGACAACGAGCTGTTACTTACCTTCCTGCAGCTCCTGTCAGCTCCCTTCTCCTCCGTGCAGCTCCCCGGTCAGCTCCGTTCTGCTTACAGTGTAAGTCTCGCGAGACCCGCGAGAGCAGAACTTACCGTATTACTTTACAATTATTAGTAACAAGCCTATGTATATGCAAAGCTCAGCCACTCTCCCTTAACAGTAGCTCCAGACAACTACTATTTAGACTGTAATTTAAGCATTCCATTAAATCAAAAAAATGTGCGGTATATACGAATGCCATAACTCTGTTTTATTTGACTTGTTATCAACCTGTGTACAAAGGCTGTTGTGGCTTACTAAACACTATGTTATTTCTTTGCACTCTATAAATAAAGAATTTAAAATATATATATATATATATATTTGCCTAGATTAGTTGTTTTTAAAAAAACAAATTAAATCTGTCAACATTGAAGTTGCTGTTTAGTGGATAAGTGAGTGTGCTGGATCTTGTGTAATATATATACATATATATATATACATATATATATATATATATATATATATATATATATTTAAAGCAAAAAAAAATCAAATAGGGCAAACCATCTTTTGCAAATGCGCCACCTCGTGGAGAAATTGAGCTCTAACAGTTATCACAAGAAAATAGAAAATATTTAAATGTTGTAAATCAATAAATATTTGAGGATTTTGTGGTTTTCTAAAACAGTTTGAACTTTTATTAGTATCATTATTAGACATGTACATTTTGGAATAATTTATTTTGGAATAATTTATTTTCATTCTCTTCATTTCTTTGTAAGAGAGAAACGTAATAGTTAAAGAAATGTAATATTTAAAACATCGTTAAATGCCATTTTATGATCTTTCAAAAGTGAAAGGTAATTAACAAAGTTGCGAGATGTCTTGCAATTCAACAATCAAAATATAACAGACTGATAACAGCTACAAAGGTGCAAACTTCATATTACTAAGCCTTCCCATTTAGAATTAATTTTAAAGTAGAGATCCAGGAGAAATGTTGAAGGTTATTATATAAGTTAGAGAAGGATTTAAGTGCGGACACAAATTCTTAAAGGGACATGCATCCCTTTGAGACAACTGTTTTATTAAAAAGCTTTAGCTCCGAATTAAACAGTTGCCTCAATCTGCAAGCTGAAAAAAGTAAGCATGTAAATATGATGTGGTTTTTTTTCATATATACCTGTGTCTTCTTTCTTATGCTTTCCACACCTACTCCTGGGAGGACACTGATCTTACCAATCAGTGTGTTATCCCTAGGAATGCTGGAAAGCACATTAGGCATGCCTAACAGATATACATATGTGTAGTTGGAAGATCTCTTCACCTTGTAACATCCTGACAGGGGGAAATAGAGGGAGTCTGATCAGTACGATTCATGCAGAGCTGGTTCTGGTGTCGGGTTTCTCTCTCCTGTTGCTGCACAATGACGTCCTGTTTCTGTCATTAGTGGACTGGTTGGAAACTGTAAAAAGTGGGTAAGTGTGGGGGGAGGGTGAAGAAACTCTCCTAGCTGAAAGACGTGCCCAACAATGCAATCTGACGAGGTTTGCAGTAAGTTTGTAAAAGTTTATTACATACTTTTCAAAAAATGTTTTGCTTTATTTAGTTTTGTAAATTTGTTTAAAAGTGTTTGCTTCCTGGTTTAAAAAACTAATTGTCAAGTGATGCATGTTCCTTTAAAGGACCACTATAGGCACCCAGACCACTTCAGCTTAATGAAATGGTCTGGGTGCCTGGTCCAGCTAGGGTTAACCCTTTTTTTAATAAACATAGCAGTTTCAGAGAAACTGCTATGTTTATAATAGGGTTAATCCTTCCTCCAATTCCTCTAGCGGCTGTCTCATTGACAGCCGCTAGAGGCGCTTGCATGCTTCTCACTGTGAAAATCACAGTGAGAAGACGCCAGCGTCCATAGGAAAGCATTGTAAATGCTTTCCTATGAACTGGCTGAATGCGTGCGCGGCTCCTGCCGCGAATGCTCATTCAGCCGATGACGTCGCTATGGAGGAGGAGAGCGCTGGAGAAAGGTAAGATTTTAACCCCTTCCTCTCCCCAGAGCCCGGCGGAAGGGGGACCCTGAGGGTGGGGGCACCCTCAGGGCACTATAGTGCCAGGAAAACGAGTATGTTTTCCTGGCACTATAGTGGTCCTTTAATAAGCCATCATCCAAAAAGAAAAATCTTAAATTATTTAGGCATTTTGTGAAAAACAGCAGTTTAAAGGCTTATAACACAAATAGATAGAAAGTGGTTTAATGCATAGCGCACAGACGGAAGGGTTCCTAGGGTCACGAGATAACAATACAGACAAATAAAACAAGCGTTATATAGGATTCCTCATGTATGATTAACTAACACGCTGATAGGATTAGTCCTCATTAAGAGTTCACAAGGTTAAAGAAATATTTAATCAGTCTAATTAAACTGTTTGCAAGATTTGGACTTCACACTTGTATATAAATCCTACTTGATCACACTATATGATATAAGAAAAACAAACATGTTCAAGAGTTTTAGAAAATAGTTTAATGTCTTAGGTAATGTTTAATTGGAGTCTATAAATGCCACACTCTGTCCATTCCTACAAACAACAATTATTGTGACTTGTGGCAATTCTACAGGTCATGGTAAAGCGGTTGAGGCTGGGTACCACCTCTATTAAATTGGAAGCAAATGATTTTCTGTATTTTTAGAACAAGGATTTAATCTGCTGTAGTCTTTGATATCCGTGACTATTTCCTCGTAAGTAAAATGAGAGATCTCTTTGAGACTGTTTCTATAGATTTTCAAATAATGACTTTTTGACTATCGTAAGGTTAACTACTTCTCCCGTTTTTACAAGATTGTCTGTAGTGTTAACTAACTAATCAACAAAGCAGAGTCCATGGGATGAAACAATTTTAAAAAAATATTGTGGCCTTTAATTGTTTACAGGCACAAGTTTAATTGAGAGTATTGGCTTTTTTAGAAGAAAAAAATGTTGAGTTTGCCGAAGGGATTTAGGAACATCCGAAATAAAATTAGGTTTAATTCTTCGAGTTTAGCAATCATTTTAGAGGATAGAGTATGTTCATTAGCATCAATTTAATCAGAAAATATTGAACTAAGAGAGACATGTCCACTTAAGCATTGGCTTCAACAAAATACTTAATTGGCGGCCTCTGCCAAACTAGTTCAGTTGACATTGTAAACACACATACATACAAACAAGCATGCACACACACACACATGCACACCCTCTCATTTAACCTTCAGAGAGTCCCAGGAAGAAGGAATCCCCATGTAAGTGGATTAATCTCATAAGAGGAGGCATTAGGTTGCGAGGATAGGACCTGCCAAAAATGGCTACCCTAAATCTCACTCACTCACTAAACGCCAACTTCAGAGCTCACAGAATTTAATTGTTTTTGGAGCTTTTTAAATGCCTCACTTTATTATGGGGATTTAATTACAGCATATAATCATACATTGGTGCTGTGGAAGGCTTACGCAATATACGATCATATACTGGAACTAAACCCCCATTATTTATGCCTGTCCACATCTTTGGACACATATACCCTTAGCATCTTGACGTTTTCTGATGCAGTAACGCTCTGAGTAATGGGTATTTGGAACCATTGTGCTTATGAGCATGACGTGACCTTCGGTTACCGATATTTACCATGTGGATGGAATTAAGTAAACGTGGTTTGCAATCAATGTAATTAATTTGGTTAATTGTGTGTCCTGTGTATATATAGTGTTATTGCACAGTGGTGTAAGCTTGATAAAAACCTAGTTTAAGGTCAAAACGTTTCTGCTGCCCTGATCTTCATTAAAACTGCCACTCACTACCTTTGAGTACAAAGATCTATATTTGGTTTGCTACTTATGTATTGAGGTTTGCCAGCCCCAGATCTGGACATGCACACTGGATTGGTATCTAAGAAGAGTGTGTTTGCCTTTTAATTCCTATTTAAAAAATCTAAATGCAGCACAATAGAGCGTTGCATGATTAATTATTTACATAAAAGACTTGGGAATTAATATTTGTCACTACACCTATCATGTTTGTTTCACATTGTATATGGAAAAGCACTTTTAACAAATGTTGCAATCGTGCATTAACAAATTATTCTTAAAATCAATCTATAAATTCCTTTTAGCCTATTTAATTGTCAGTAATTGTTGATAATAAATTGTGTGTGTCGTGGCTGATAAGGAATTAATTGATCTTGTGGCATGTGTAGCACACAGCTGTATAATTGACAACTGTCCAGTTCTGTCAGAAAACCTCTTCTGTAACCTATATCAAAATAGCTAGGAAGATAACTGTGGCGGGCCACCGCCACTAAGTACCATGCCCACTGAGTATTCATATATTTTGCCCCTTGTTTCTTGTGTTCCCACTGTTTATTCTTCAGGTATCCCCTTTGCATTCTGTGTTTCCCCATATATTTTTTTTTTTTTTTATTTCTTTATTTTTGAGTGCATGGATAGACAAGACAGCTTACTCTGCCACAATAGCGTTCGTAAGCATAGATATATCACATTGATGTTACATTTATGGCATTTGAGCAGTGCACAATTTTCATATAAATGCATAAACGGAGCATAGTTTACTATTGGTTACGCATTACAATTAAATTTACTCGCATAATCTGCGCTTGTTATGAAGAGTATGTATGCTAAATAAGGTCAGTGCTTGCAAAATAACTGTTTGAAACATAAAGTGAAAGCGCTGATTTTAAGAGTACAAATAATTCCACCTAGCTACACTGGCATCTTAGCTTAATATGCAGACCTCAATTTTGGCTGTAAGTGAAGAGATTTATGAAATGAAAACCCTGGTATTAAGTGTAGGCTAACAACAAAATGGGAGGTGAGTGCCTGGTCTGGATGCCTGTTTAGTTCCGTTAAAGAGAGTTCTCTCAGCCTATTCCCGTGGTGCTCAGACCTAATGCGAGTAGGGGCAGCGTGGAGTTCTCGTCCCCCATGTTGCCGTGTTGTGCAGCACCTCCACAGCCCTTGTAGTTGAAGGACTCCCGTTTCCCGTGTCCATGTGTTTCTCTCACCGTACCCAGGAAAGGGTTTCGGGGTCTCATGCTGCTGCTCTGTTTCACTGCGTTTGGACCTCGGGTGCGTGCTAGAGCCTTCCTGGCTCTCGGTGCAGGACGGGGGCGCCGAGGCTCCGGAGCACCGTCCGTAGGTAGCTCCACGGGTGCAGATCTCGTTGTTGGCTTTCGCCGTTCCTCCCAGCCTCTCCAGTACTGCTTGCACATTTCATTAAATCTTAGCTTGAAACCTTCTTCCCAGTTGCTGTGTTGTAGGGTAGATTGTGCAGGTTCTCCGTCGGCCATTTTAAAGTAGGCCGCGTGTGTGCCGTCTTCACTTTCGTTGGCTGGATGCGTTGCAGAGGTAAGTAGTCTTCTGGTGGGGGCCGGGATATCCCCCACTGGCCCAGAGGGGGGAGTACGGGGCACAGATTGGCCGCTGGGCTGAGTGCCCGGGTTGCCCCCGACGTAGAGACCGGCCGCATCTCCCGTCAGGTCGGCGCCAGGCCGCAAAGGGATGGAGGCCGCAGCTGCTGTTTTGCGAAAGTGGAGGGGTTGTCACCCACCCCAAGATCTTTCCCACGATGCAGGTGTAGATTGTACAGGTAGGTAGAGTCCATTTTGGGTTTTCACCCGTTTTTTGGCACTTTTATTCCGATTTTAAGCAGGAGCTCAGCTTGCCTGCGACCTTCCAGGATGGCGTCCAAGCCCCGCCCCTCGTTTCCCCATGTATTTGCATGCAATTCGTGTATTTTTCCCTGTTGACCATTCGGGAGCACTCATGCGAACGGAGCCTGTTCGCCTCTCGAAAGCGGGCCACCCCGGTACCCCATTAGAATGCTCACACCAATCAATCAGAACGATGGCACCTACAACATAAGTGTGAAACTGCAAGGGAAGTAATTAATGAGTGCTCCCCTGGGTGGCCACCATTTCTTATAAGCGAATGCTACCCCGGGGGAGCATTCGTATCCCGAAAGGATACAATTCCGTTGTGGGGTTTTCACACCAGGACTCCACGAATGGGTCCCTGAGGTTGGTGGGGACCCTGTTGGGGTACTGGTGGTTTGGATTGCCCTACCTGTTCCCAATGGAGCTATAATCATTGCTTTCCCTTTCCGGAAGCTACAAGGGCTAGGCTCGTAGCTGCCCAAGAGAGAGCTCTCTCTCCCGTGGTACCTGCGTAGAGGTATCCACCAGCGAGAGATGTGAGCCAGCAGGGATTTCCTGGAGCTGTGAGTCGGTCTCACAGTCGCAGAGTCCCTGCTGGCCACCTGGAAGTCAATGCAAACCATTGGGAGAAAGCCCTCTCATTCAAACTGGGTTTGCGCCATTCTCCTGATTGGACAAGGGAGCGCTGATTGGTTGCTGTGGGTGCAGGCTCGATGTTTGAATTCACCGGACCAAACCAACCGTTGCTGTGGAACTGATTTAGGGGATGTACAGAGCCTCGAGCCCCAGACTTTATACGATGGTGTCTCGGGCTCTGTACATCCGATATCCCCACTATTTGCAGGGATGCTAGCTGGGACCTGGATCTATCAAGGGATGTATGTTTCATGTGTGTATCCCATTCCCTTCCTGGGATGCGGAGCCCCTAAGTGTTCCCCCATATATGTAATGTGCTTTTTACTGTTTGTAATATGTTTTAATGTATGGAACTGTGTCCTGTATCTTCCAGAGTGGGAAATGGTTATATGTAACCCATCCCCGTCTCCTGCCTGGGACATAGGAAAGTGTACTGAAAGAGGAAGACCCCCTGCGAAGGTCTGTGTTTTAAAAGCTGTGTGTACCAATAAAGGATTGTCAATGGAAGGGAATTAGCAGAGGTAACCGGCAGGGTTACCAGGTGGTCCGCTACAATAACTGTCAGCTGTCAACTTAGCTTTTCAATGGCACCCAGTGTTCTGTTTTCCTATGGCAGCGAAATAGGCAAAAGACAGTGCAGACGGGCGTTCGGGAACCATCTTAGGTGTTATACCATTTAATAACAGTTTAAGACAATAAAAGTTTAAGAAAAGAGGTCCCTACCTATTCCAGCCCCAAAAGAAAAATGTAATCGCAAGCACTGGAGTAGAATTCAGAAGGAGAAAAAATAATTGTAGCAATGCAAATCCTATCTTTCATATATAGAAGGTTAGTGCCTGAAGGACACAGACTCAGTGCCTGAACTCCATAAAAAATTATTTAGCTGATCTCCCTTAAAATTTGGAGAACAAAACCCTTCCAAGCACTGTTAAATACACACAGAACAAAATATCCAAAAATCCCTTCCAAAAATTTGATGTAATGAAAAATAGCCAAGCACTAAGACTTGATTCCAAAGAGAAAAGAAAAAACCCTAGAAACATTATAGTACCCAGACAGCATAAAACGCGTTGGTCAGTTTTAGGATTTATTTTTTCTTTTCTCTTTATTTTTTATCACATTTTTATGCTGTTATTTTTCATTTAATTAAACACTTATTTAATTTCTTGGTCTGCATAGATTCATTCCTGTTTGAAGGGGGGGGGGGGGATTCTCCCCATTTGGAGGAAGTCATCGAAACATTGATTCCTTCTGGACTTCAGCACTCCAAAAAATGCCACTGAGATAAAGTTATTTTGTGAGTGGAGTTTCTATTTTAAATAAATAAAAGCAGTTCTCTTAGAACAAGCAATGTATCACTAAGGAAAAATATGTCTTTATAATTCTATTTTAAAAATATGTATCAGATTAAAGGAACACTAGAGTGTCAAAAATTCACACATGTGTTCCTAATGCTATAGTTTTTAGTTAACTGTACTGACGACCCCACTGGCATGCAAGAGCTTGAAAATGATGTCCCTCAATGAATACCCACTTTGTATAATGCAGCACCAAACTATTGCAATCTATTCATGCTTTATTTGGAACACTGGAAAAGTAAACCATTTTGAAAAATGACAATGTGTCAAGTTCATGCCATTGTCCATTAATATGAATTTGCATATAGGGCCATAAAAAAAAATCCTACATTGAAATGTATAGAACATCTCTTGTTAGGTTGTACAGTAGAGGAATCTTCCGTTGCAAAATATCTACTTGGCAAACTGGACAGCATTTTTGGAAATGGCAGCATTTTGCAGCGGGCTGTATATGTGGAGTGATATAAAATCAATAATGAGAAGTGAAATGCATCTACTCACAACAGCTTTAAAAAAAAAAAAAATCACAAATTCCAAAAATCATCTTTGGCAAGGTAGAACTGTAAAATCTTTATTTATATTTCATGTTAAACATATGCAAATTTATTCCAAAGATATAGCATGGATGCAGACAGAGGCCCAGAATTATTTGCATTATCAGTTGTATTTCCTCCACTCTAACGGATTTCCGATGCAAATCTTTGTCTAAATGGTTTGAGGCATTATTATAATGTCTGCTTAGGTGTCTACACCCAATTATATGCTATGGACGTCCGTGTTGCAAAAGTGATATTGGCAAAGAGTTCATTTTCTTATTTTATAAGGGTGTCCAAAAGATAGAGTAGCAAATATAATCAGGGATCTATCTGAATAGACATATGGAATGTTTGTTACAATTTGTTGATATTAACTTTGTAACCTGAAGATATGTATAACAACTGCAACAAGAGACAAAAAAAATGCTGAAACAAAATATTCTTCACCTTCCCGGAAACCGGAGTTTATTCTTAACTGGTGAAGAAGAGGCACTAGAGAAATGGTAAAGAGGAGATATGACAAAGGTCAATCCTGTCTTGTACTGTTTACAAATGTAATAGAAGACAGCCAAGCTCCTGGAGTCATTACACATTTTTCTTAGGTTATTGTACAAGGACTTGATGACTCCCAAAAAGCCTAACTGAAGAAGTATGGCCAAAAGGTTATGGCCACTCCAGCATATCAAACACCTTCATTGTGTGCAAAGATAGAAGCTGAGTAGGCATCTGAATATCCCAACCATGTTCTTGTGAATCCAACTTGTCTTATCGCAAATACTTGTCTGTTAGTCTACCAATTGTACATTGCTGCAGAACTTGCATAGTAGTATCAACAGTCTGAATCAGCACTTGTCTATTTTATCGTCTTCCACTGGTGTTTTGGTAAACAGAGAAGTTCCAGGCGGAGGTGTGGTGCTTTGTCTCGCCAGATTAAAGTGCATATTGTGTAGATTATGGGTGCTTGGGACTGTTATTGGTATAGTCTGAAAGAGGTATAGGATTCTGGGGAATATGTTTATTTTGGCTGCGCTCATTTGCCCAAACCAGGAGATGTAGTACGAACACCATGAGCGAAAATTAGACTGTATGATTCAGAGGAGGGGTGCGAAATTTAGGCCATATAACTACAATACTTTATGGTGGAGGCAGATTCCTAAGTATTTCATCCCCTTCCTACTCCATTTAAATGGAAATGAGGCTTTCAGAGTGTCAGCCTCACTATTCTGGACTGCAATATTCTGTATTTCTGACTTAGCATTTAACTTCTGATTGGCCAATGGGCTGTATTTTCCAATCTTGGTGAGTATGTTCGGGGGGGACATCGCAGGAGAGTGAAAAAAAAACAAGAGGTCATCGGGGTGAGCCGTTACCTTATGCTCTGTCACCTAACCCTCGCACCTCTAACCTCTCTTATTGCCTCCAGGAAAGACTTGAGTGTGAGGACTAACGGGAGAAGGGACAGAGGGCATCCCTGGTGCACACCATTGTGAATTGGAAATGGAGGTGTTAAGGCACCCTTAATCCTCACCCAGGCCGTTGGACAGATGTATAGGGTGGAAATCAATTTTTGAATGCCCTCCCCAAAACCCATCTCTCTGAGTATGGCAAACATGAAGATCCAGTCCACCTGGATGCATTGGTTAAGAGGAGAAGGAAGGGAACCCCATTTAAGAAGCCCTGTGCATTAGGTTAAATGTTGTGATAGTGTTGTTCTTTGCCTCCAACCCGGGAACAAAGCTAACCTGATCCGGGTGGGTTAGATAACCCTTTCTGGCAAGGTCCTTCCCAAAAGAAAATATAATAAGAGAGGAAAAAAACTAAAACTGACCTGCAATCCCATACCGCGGCCAAGTTCTCCCAGAAATCCAATCCTCCTCTGGTGGACTGGTCCAATCCTCCTTTGGGCAGACAAGATGGACCAAATGGTTCTTATCTGCCATCACATTCTATGTTTCTATGATGTAACTCACCATCACTGCAGGGGATGGGCTGAGGGTAAAAATTGGGTGGCGCAGTAGGTGGTCAGCTATCACTGCCAAATCTGCACCGAATTAACATTATCCAGCCTGGGCTGTTTAATAACCCTATAAATGGCTTTAACTATGTATGTGTAAAGTTCCAAACTGAAATGCTGAACATACCGACTCAAAGCACCAGGAATACTTGAGATCCGAAGTGGTCATGGTGCTTGGAGTAACCCTTTAAACATAACTGTGATTTTCCAAAAATAAACACACACATGGTATGCGAGCAAGAACATTGAGCCAAGAATAGGTAAAACAGCAAACAAATCATTTATTTTTTTTTATTTTTTTTCAGAAGAGTCCAAAGCTGTAAAAGAATTATAGAAAACACATTTCTACAAACAATAAAATACTATTTACTTTTTTTTTTTTTTTTAATTGACATTAGAGCATATGAGGAAACAAATATATATATATTTTATAGAGATACTAATTGTAAAGAGTTAATAGAATGTAAACCCATGTTAATAATCGTGGCTACTTAGTGTAAACTAATCTACCAAGACAGTATGTAATCAAATTATAAGTGCTTATCCCAAAATTGTTGACCACTGGGAAAATGTGCCATTAGCTGCATATAGTAGGTTACATGGAAGCACAACTATAATCATACTGAGATAATTTTCCCTTTATTGAGATTGTTTTCAATACTTATGTTGCAAGGATTTAATATGCAGCCTCGAAATTTTTATTATTTAAGTAATAATTATTTTATTAATTATGTTTATAGAATTACAGTTACATGGAACCAGTGCTTCTCGTTGTTTAATGTTATGTTCACTAGATATTAAAGTCGAGTCTCGGTCACTTTGTGGCCTTTGATTAATTTGGCATTTTATGTCATGAACATATGCACATCCTTTTTATATAAAAGAAATTTAAATATATATTTTTACTAGTTTTTGCCTAGACAAAAATATAGGGTCAACAACTAAAGAAAGAGTGGGTATAAAATACATTTCTCTGTAAAAATAAAAATTAAAAAAAAACAATATGGAGGGCAAATTGGGATTTCCACTCACGAGTGATCAATGCATAAGCTCCAATATGTTCATGTTTATATTTTATATTGTAAAATTATAAAATATTGTGGACTACATCACCCATAATGCATCAGGGGAGATGTAGTCCACAGCACCTGGAGTGCTGAAGGTTGCCAATCCCTGATCTATATTGTAATCAAATGTTATATGAAAAATGTAATATATAATATGTTTATAGAACAATACAAAATAGTATCATCTGGAAGACCTTTTACATTCTATATCAAGTCATTTGAGAACTGTAGAATATAACACACTTTCGGTGCAATAGGCATTGACAAGAGAAGCTTTAGAGAAACATTGTGTAGATAACAATAACTCGTATTGTTATGTTGCACATCCATCATAACCCATTGTGACACAAGCAAATGTATACACCTTATGTGTGTTCATTTTCTGTTTAGTTGATTTTATGTTATTTAGTATGTAATATAAGATTTGCACTACCTTTTTCCCCCCCAAAATAAAGCATTTCCCGAAAATAAGCCTAAACGTATTTTTGGGGGTATTCTCATAATATAAGCCCTACCTCGAAAATAAGCCCTAGTCGCTAGTTCGCTAATCTATATTCGGGAATTTTCCACCGAACGTACATTCGCAGGATTCCATGTGCTAGTGAACTGGTTTATGTTGCCTTGAAATGGTATGTTATTTTGTGGTCTTGTTAAAACGTTCAGTAAAAATATTTAGGAGGAAAAAAAAGTGTTAGGTTACATTTTGGCAATATGAACACAGTAAATGAAAAGTATCATTAAATATCCATAGTGACATAATATATATTTTGTGCTCTGCATGTTTGATCCTATATAAGATAAATTCTTCCAAATTCTAGAAGAGTAACTGAACTACAGTTGGCTTAACACAATTTAAATTTACCATAGATCAGGACTATATTAACCAGGACCAGCGGTAGGCAAGCTTCGGCATTCCATGTGTTATGGACTACATCTCCATTAATATTCTTACAGCCATAATGCTGGAAAAGTATGAGGGAAGATACAATGTGATTCTCTTTCATTTTATATTACGTAGTGTGTGTACCATGGCATTTACTGGCATGTACATCAACAACTAGTTGATAATTGCTAAAATGACTTCATCTCACAGTGTTGAATCATTTGTAAAACTTACTATACCGAGACCTTAGTTTAGCAAATGGCAAATAATGGCTGTCGAAAAATGTAATGTTTTCCATAAAGATTAAGTTGCTATATTTACTGCTATGGTTTCCAAAAGATTTCAGTGAAATTTGGCAATAATATTTAACCTTATTAATAATTTTACTGTTGAAACTATACACCAGACAGATATCATCTTCTCTACTAACTATATAAATGTGATTATTGAGGAAATTGATATAATCAGCTTCAATCAGTAGCCATTACTCTACTGAATTTAAACGGCACATCAAAGGCTCAATTTAAAAGGCCCTGGATAACATGTATTAAGATATATTTACACCAAGGCTATCCATTACATCAGTATATGTCAAGCATTTTTCAACATTTACTCCTTATATAAACATTTAAGGTGAAACACTATTAATTTCTACAATTAATTGATGTTCCGATAAGTGGTCTTCTAACCTGTCCTCCTGCACCCCGAGACAAGACGATATGATTATAGGAGCAGGTTCCCCATGCCCCCCAGTATTTGTTCAAGAAATACAAATAACAAATCTATCGGCGTGATAAGTATTAATGATAAGCCAGTGTTAGAAGAAAAAAAAACATGTGCTTTTCATCTTTAATTCTGCAATATTGCTCTCCATCCCCCTCCACCCCGCCTGCCCCCCATATTGATGGCTAGAGATGACATGAAAGGATAAGCAATTAATCATGTCCAGAGTTTGAGACATTTTTTTTGTATTGCCTTCCCAATGTTCAATAAAAGTTCAACCATCTCAGTGTTGGAACCCAAGTCTATAATGCCTACTATCAGCAAACACATTATTGTTCTTTGCAGCGTTCTGTTGAGATACATATCTATTTTTGATAGAGTATATCATGCATAATATTCTGTTCCATCTGGTTGAACAGTTTGTAGGTTCTATTATATTACATTGCTTTTTCTGGTATATGGACTGTCTGACCTATGTCTCCGTATGGTATTCAATCTTAGAAGGTTGTTCGAAGGTGGACATTGGAATACTTTGTTTCTTTAATGGGGTCCAACCAAAAAGCACTCAAAAACAAAGACCAATAGCTTGCAAAAAAAAAAACACACATGCTATTATAATGGCTTATATTTCTTATTGCATGTTTACTCCAACATTTTACAAATGAGCAATATTTTCTTGGTACAGAGCTTATAAATATTTGGTAAGAAACATTTGTTTGATCGAAAATTACATATGAAACAAACAAGCAAACAAAAAAAAAATTTGATTTGATTTTCAGGTTTTTATTCATCCTAAAATATATAATTTATTGTCATTTTTCTTTTGGGAAAATATTAAAAGTTAACTAATCAACAAATCAGCAATGCTCATACTCACTGCCGTAGTCATTTATTTAGCCCACCTCGCTTTGGAACAAGAAGGTATCATCTTGAGTGATAGCGGCTATACGTACAAAAAGCTAGAGTGGCAAGATTCATTGGAGACATTAATAAGATTTAATGTTACTGAAGTAGATACATTTATATAGAAATGGTAGCTGAATCAAATATAAAAAGAAGCAAATGTAATAGGAATGAATAATGACTTACAAACTATTTGTAAAAATTCTAAGAAAACCCTGTGCTGCAAGAATTATTTCTAATGTTTTAATGCATTACGAAAAAAATACAAAGTAAAAACCCTTCAATACAGCGATCATGTTATTTAGAATTTTCACAACATCAGCAAACCCTAAATGAAAGGTTTGCAGAAACCTCTGTTCTTTATCCTTTCATCAGATTATAAAGAAAATGGAATAGTTTCTAAAATAAATATGAATGCAAAATCAACTGCTGCTCAGGAAATTAACTCCTTCAAGACACGCTACGGACCAAACGTCATTACTTTTATTAAACCGAATTGGAGAACTGAGCAAAAATGTTGGGGCTCCACAGTAATGTCCTCAAGATACATTCACCAAGAAAAATCCAAAGGCATCACAATGTAATGTAACAAAAACAAAATACAATGTGTCGGCCTGATGGCCTCAGTTTTGTGTCACTGATTTTTGATCCAATAAACCAGGGGTTCCTAACCCAGTCCTCAGGAACCCCCTATCAGTCCATGATTTAGGGATTACCCTGTTGTGTCTAAAGTGTTTTCCCCCCTAAAAACACCTTAGTCACAACTGGGTAATCCGTAAATCCTGGACTGTTAGGGGGTACTGGGTTGGGAATCACTGCAATAATCCATATTTTTTTGTCACATTATATTGTGATATCTTAGGATTTCTTCTTAGTACTTTTAATAAACTACCAGCTATACTTTACTTATAACATAACAAACATAGAAAGATGTGATTAGTAGAAATGTACAAGATGTGCAATTTCCCACGCTATGCGTTATCAGTTAGAGTCCTCTGATTGGTTGCTTTGCGTGGTAAAGCCCTTATAAGGTTTACACACCTTTTAAGTTTATTCTGAGCCGAGGCCCACAGAGCTCACATGGATTCATTTTCATTGCGTTGAGTTTTTTAATTTTTGAACTAGATCTACCTTAATGCACTGACAATCATAATGCTGGAGTCCACGACATCTGGAGTGTCAATGGTTACCTACCCCTGAACTAACCTAACATTCTGCATACACTCTTGTGCTGACATTCTACACACAAATATCACACACTTCAAACAAATACACAACTGTATTCACACAAATACAGCAATGCATTGGTACACACTGATCTTATACACAAACTCACACGTCATGGCACATAACTTTTAGCCAGTAGACCTGAATATTAAATTGTATATTATAATTGTTATTATAAAATAATCCTGGTGACTGCTTTCTGACCCCCTCACAACAAACTGGAATGACAATAGATATGTACTGCCAATCCTGCAATATAATAAATAAAAATGCACTGCTGACCTTATCACATAAGCATTTCTTTCCAGGCACTGCAAGCATTTATGTGAGTTGTATTATCAATGGTCAGTTATATGTTCTATAAAGACAAAAGTCGAAATGCAACTTTCAGAGACCCAAGCCATACCATCTTGCATAGTCGTATTATAGAAGCAAAACCAGAAACCATGCAGTTTGAGAGTAAAGAAAATAAAGGGTAAGCATTTGGAGCAAAACTATCTTTATTTATTTTTTAAATTAAAAAAACACCATCATAACTGTGACTTAAACTACAAATTGCTCCTCAAATGTGAGACTGTCCCTTTTAGTTTTAATGCAAGGAGAGGTACGTCACACAAAAGGTGTAGAATTCAATATAGCGGATAGAATTTATCTTTGTGGTATCTAGTAACAAATTACAAGGGGATGATTTAACATATTTCACAGCTGTCTCTTTATTGTGTAATACTAGTCCATTCACACACCCTCAGTACAGACAATCAAACACAAACAATAGATGGCTACTTATCTTTATATCTCAAACTATCTCACACACATTTTATCTAAAGAGTAGTTCATGCCTATTGCTATTTATACAATGTATTATAATTTATATAGTGCTATTAATATTTATGTTATTAACTTATGTCATGGTTTGGTTGGGAAGAGGTGCTGATCCCAACAGCAACCATCATAATTAGGAACCCATTATACAAAGAAAAAACACAATACACAACAATGTAATAAGGAAAAAAGTATATTATCAAAAGAGTGCAAATGATAGTAACACAAACGCTTCATTCTTGGAGTCTTCTTAGTCACTCTGACGCTGGAAGCTGTGGACTCACGTCTTTTATTGACGTCTAGATTTTGCCCTCAACCTTGACCTCACTGAACTGGTCGTTAAATGTGCTTGAATGCTGAACACCTATTGCATCACTGAAATTATGTCTATTATGGTGTTATTTGCTAGAGCTCTTCAAACACTCTGTAATAGCTTTAAGTCACCATTTCATGGGTTCTCCATCCATAAACACATTTATAGTATATAGTGAGAAGGGCTGGAGAGGGCTTACACAGGAGAGGCAAGCCTGATAACAGTCCAAATACCCTGATAGAGGTTTTAGTGTAAGGCAAGGTGTTGCCTGATTTTATAAAATCCAAAGAAAATAAATTTTATATAACAACTTTATTAAATCCCTAATTGGGTATACATATACAAAACAGAAAGAGAAAAATGTGTGATTTACAAGGTGCAAAAAAAGAAAAAAGTACAAATGTAAAGAAGTTAAAATAGGACCATACACTGTAGCCTGTTGTAACAGGTTTGAGTATACATGATACAGTGTGGCTAAATAGTAACCGATCTAATCGCTAGGTGGATCGGATGTTTGTCAGGGAGATGTGGTGATAATGTAACTGAAGGTAATGGTATCCGATGCATACAATTACAGAAAGACCCTGATGTATGGATATCAGAGATATGGGAAGGACCCCAAAGCGTCCGATATATATATATATAAATCACTAGAGTAAGGATATGGGTGTTAGAGAATAATAGGAGTGAAAGGATACATGGGGAAATCCAAAATAGCGAGCCCCAGATGTCAAACGCTTGTTATCGGGAAGCTAATAGTGGTAGGTAGGATATATGAGATAAATCCCCTATTGGTGTATACCTTACTAGTTTGTGCTGCTGCAAGTTGCTGTGAATCAGCTATAGGATGTTGGTGGGGACTCGCTCAATATCATACGGATGAGTGGGTACTCATTTATATAAACAGCATGTATATCCAAATATCCAAATTCCCATATATTAGTTGATTGCTATGTTCTAAAGTTGCAAACGGAATAAGTTTCGCTCAGTAGCGTAAGATTTATAGTATATTCTGTTTGCTCTCGGCTTTGAACCAGCTTTGTTATTTGTGGAATACAACTAATTATTATTATTATTATTGCCATTTATATAGCGCCAACAGATTCCGTTGCACTTTACAATATTATGAAATGGGGATTTAACTATAAATAGGAAAATTACAAGAAAACTAACCTTCTCGAACGAGCTTACAGTCTATAGGAGGTAGGGTATAAAACACATTAGGACAGGAAATAGCAATCAAATAATGTGGGAGTGAAGCAGAGCTGGAGGAGAGAGTAAAGTGCTGCTCTTTAGGAGAGAGTAAGGGACAGGTATGTGAGGTAGAGGTTACTCTGGGAGTCCATAAGCTTTCCTAAAGAGATGGGTTTTAAGGCACTTCTTAAACAATTGAAGACTAGTAGAGAGTCTGATGGCGGTAGGCAGGCTATTCCATAGGAAGGAAGCCACCCGTGAGAAGTCCTGCAAGCAGGGGTTGGCCGTACGGGTGCGAGCAACGGACAGGAGTAGGTCACAGGCAGAGCGGAGTGGCCGAGAAGGGGCAAACCTATGGATCTGTGAAGAGATATGAGGGGCTAGAATTGTTCAGTGCTTTATATGTATGGGTAGCACTTTGAATTGACTCCTATTGGATACAGGAAGCCAATACAAGGACTGACAGAGGGGTGAGGTGTGAGAGGACCGACTAGAGCGGAAAATTAGTCTGGCGGCAGCATATATTACAGACCATAGAGGGGCAATGCGTCTTTTGGGAAGACCAATTAGGAGAGGGTTACAATAATCCATGTGGGAAATTACTAGAGCATGGACAAGCTCCTTGGTAGCATCTTGCGTAAGAAAGGGGAGGATGCGGGCTATGTTTTTAAGATGGAATCTACAGGATTTGTCAACATACTGGATGTGAGGCTCAAAGGTGAGGATAGAATCAAGTATGATGCCAAAACAGCGCGCTTGCAAGGATGGACTTATGTGGATACCACTAACTTGAAGGGAGAGCGAAAGAGGATGATCCGTATTAGGAGGAGGAAAGACAAGGAGCTCAGTTTTAGAGAGATTGAGTTTCAGAAAGCGGGAGGACATCCAGTCAGAGATGGAAGAAAGGCAAGCACAGCAGGGGAGAGGTCCAGGGAGGAGATATATATCTGGGTGTCATTAGCATACAGGTTGTAGTGGAATCCAAATGAGGTAATAAGTTTGCCAAGAGAGGCAGTATAAAGGGAAAATAGAAGGGGACCAAGGACAGAGCCTAGGGGGACTCCAACCGAGACAGGACGAGGGGAGGAGGTATCATTAGAAAAGGAGACACTGAACGAGCGTTGGGAGAGATAAAATGGAAAACCACGAAAGGACAGTCACAGAGACCAAGGGATTGAAGCATTTGAAGAAGGAGGGCATGATTAATGGTGTCAAAGGCAGCAGAGAGGTCAAGAAGAATTAGTATGGAGTAGTGGCCTTTGGATTTAGCTGCGATTAGGTCATTAGTAACTTTGATAAGAGCAGTCTCAGTAGAGTGGAGAGGGCGGAAGCCAGATTGAGGAGGGTCAAGGAGAGAGTTGGAATTGAGGAAGTGAGACATATGGGTAAAGACAAGTCTTTCCAGAAGCTTTGATGAAAAAGGGAGCAGGGATATGGGGTGATAGTTAGAGGGGGAGGACAGGTCAAGAGATATTTTTTTTCATGATAGGTACTACAGTGGCATGTTTAAGGTCAGCAGGGACAACGCCAGAAGAGAGAGAGCAGTAAAAGGATGCACAAGACAGCGGGAGAGAGATCTGATAAGGTGAGATGGGATAGGATCGAGCGAGCAAGAGGTGGGGCGAGAGAAAAGGAGAAGCACAGCCACCTCTTGTTCAGCAGATGGGGAGAAAGTCTAAAGTGTAGGAAAGGCATGATCAACGTATGTTGAGAAAGAGAACGGCAAGGTGGGGAGCATTCTATCCTTAACTGTTCAATCTTGTCAGTATAGTAGCATACAAAGCTATCGGCTGTAAGGTTAGTTTGGGGGTGGCACAGAAGGGTGAAGAAGAGAGTTAAAGGTGTCAAAGAGATGCCTGGGATTGCAGGGGCATGAACTAATGAGAGAGGAAAAGTATGACTGTTTGGCGAGGGCAAGGGCTGCGCTGTATGAACACAATATGAATCTATAATGGAGAAAGTCTGACTGGGTGCAAGACTTCCTCCAGCAGCGTTCAGCACAACGTGAGCATCTTTGCGGGTAGCGTGTTGATTTAGTATGCCACAGTTGGGGGTGTGCCCTCCTTGAGGTGCATGTTTGGAGCGGGGCTGCAGCGTTCAAGGCAGAGGTGAGGGTAGTGTTATATGTGGAGATGGCCAGTGAGGGACAGGAAAGGGAAGGGATCGACAGCAGTTGTAAATCAATATCAGCTGACAGCTACTGGAATTCAATAGAATTAAGGTTTCTCCTGAGTTGAGGGGGGTTAGGCTGAGATTGTTGGGTGATAGGTTACTTGAGAGCAAACAATAATGTTGCAGATATTAGATACTGTACATGCGTAAGAGAAAATGAGGTCGAGGGGATTGCCAGCTACATGAGTGGGAGAATCATCCCACTGCGACGCACCAAGGGAGGAAGTAATTGAAAGTAGTTTAGAGGCTGCTGAAGTCAAAGGTGTGCTAATGGGAATATTGAAGTCCCCGAGAATTAGGGATGGAATATTAGAAGAGAGGAATGTTAGCTTAGACTCAACACGTTTTTCCATTTTGTTGTATATCAGACCATAGGCTTGTTACCAAAAAAAGGACAAACAACTCTATCTTTTCCTACTATCTCACTTTTTTTTTTTTTTTATTCTTTTTTTTTCTGGTGCACGTAATAAACATACGCTCTTGCTATGCCACAACAACATCAACAAGGAGCATAATACACACAGTATACATGGCATATTCGATTACTGCACCTATCTCACTTTTGTACAGGAATTCTCAAAATTGTTATGTAGGGATCAGTCTACCTTGACACTTACATATCACAACTTTCAGGAATCTTCCTGAATCCACATTATTATTGTTGGCATTTATATAGTGCCAACTCATTCCGCAGTATTTTATCATTTAAAGTATGGTATATAACAGCGTGTAATTGACAGATAAAGTAATGTTGAAAGATACAAGAGATAAGCTCATCTGCATAAAGGTAGTGTTCCATATTGTTCCTAAATGTTGACCAAATATTGTCTACTATAATTCAGACTACCACCAATAGTACACCATTCTCCTAAAGACTATCCCCTGTTACCAAATGTAAATATTGAAATAAAAACTGATTGACAGAGTTTTGATTGATGTGCATTTCACTTGACACCAGGAGAGTATTTTGCATGAAATTCACATATAAACACTATGCTCAAAACCTAGTTAAAATGTCTTGTCATTAAATGAAGCATTAACAGGGTGTTTCTTTAGGCTACTCCTGACCTCTGGTGGTGATTTTGCTAAACTGCTATTTAAAGTATAAAACATTAAAAGGCAAGCATCATTAGAAAACTGATTATAGGCAGCTAGCTGCCAAATAATTTGTGATGAGATTAAATACGACAAAACCTTTCTACAGTGCATCACTGTTTTCTGACCTCTAGTCCTTTTGGATAGCAACCCATGCTTTGGTTAAAAAAAAAAAATAGCTGTGTTTAAAACAGTGTCCTTTGCTAAGGGAACTGTAGAAATATAGAAATACAGTGTAAAGTCTGAAACACAATGCTGTGTTTATTTGCATGTTCTGATATAGCTGTGGAAGCATGATATCACAAAGTTTCTGTGCCCAAGGCTGACTTCCCAAAGTCCAACTTTATGCAGGAGATGCGCAACATTAATCTATCTTGAAAACTGATCTTAGATTTTGATTCTACTACAAGTGCCAAAGTATAATATAATATCACAGGCAGAGGTTCTGTTCATGGTGCTAGTTTAAATATCACGGAGTGGGCATTCTTTAGACCAAGGCACAGCGATAAAATATCGTTCAGACGAACGAAAAAAAAGACTCGTAACAAAGCAGTCTCCATTACACATAATGCCAAAATGGCACACACTGTCTCAACGTCTCAAGAGCAGGATCAGCATGTAGCAAGTACCATGAAATGTTTGCATAGTAATGGTTTGAGTAAAGAAGTATGAAATATGTTGAGTCCTAAAAGTTTAAGAAAATGAAGGACATAGGCAATATGGTTCTCCTGCCTTTATCTTATCTGAGCAGACTATTTTTATCTTGTTTTTTTAAAAGGGTGCCTAGATTGTGTTTCATGTATTTTGTTGAAAAACCTTCAAAATATTACTGTCCTAACAGTGGCCGTTAGTCTTTCATTGGATGGATCTGGATTTAGTAGAATTGAGAAACCTGCAAAGCTTTGAATAGCTTTTAAACCTAGTGGTAAGGCCATTTGATTACAGGTGAAGGCTGGCTGGATGGATCTATCTTGGATCCATCAGCATAGACCACATGACCCAAGACGTGTACCTAGGCCTGATTAAAGAGAATGTTTTTCTAGCTTACAGTAATGTGTCCATTAGCTAATAATATGTTCATTGCTAGACGTGCATGCTGTGAGTGTCTATATTTCCCTAGGGAGTAAACTAGAACGTCAGCTAATAGACAATATTAAAGAAGTGAATGTAATCTGTAAGTATGTTATTATGAAGCCTCGAAACAACGAATGCTTTACACAAGTCGAAGGACATGGCCGTATAATCATAATGACTGCTTCTAGTGTTAAGTGCTGTCTTCCATTTGTGTGACATGGTAGATTATAAGCACATTTTAGACTGACTTTAGTAAATATCTTAGACTTTTGTGCAATTAAAGGTTCTGCGATAAGTGGTATGTGGTAAGGATGCTTTACTGTTAATTTGTTCAGCCCCCTGTAATCAACACAGGGACAGAGATCACCCTCTTATATTTAGAAACATCCAGATCATGTAGAAGATGAGGAGTGCCTGATTCATTCATGACAACGGGTATATCCTGCCTTTATAGGGCAAGTTAGCAGTCAGCAATTCAATAGCACAATAATATAGTCTTCTTTTCGAGGGCCCTTTTTATATCAGCATATTGAGGAGAAATACTTGTAGATAAAAGTGGAGTTGATGAAGTGCAAACATGGGTTGAACATTGTTTAAGACGTATAGGAGCACATGACGTAATTTCTCCTTGTATCCAATCAATACAAGGAAGGTGCCTAGTCACATTCCACATACTATTCCCAGTATTTGCTCAAAAGTAAGATTCCACTGGTCCCAAAACTTCAAAGTTCATTTCTTGTTTTATGTCTCAACCATGCTTTCATAACATAAAGCTTCTATATTTTAAAGCTTCTAATAAAACGAGACGTGTTTCCCTAACACATTTTTATAAACACAAACATACATGGACATATATAAAACAGCATTGCAAATACCTGTAAAAACATGAATGGAAACTGAATATTCCTTTTGTTTCACTTAAGTGAATGCAAGGGAAAGAAAAGAAGACCTCATTGAGTAGCGGCATTGCATAAGGCATGGCAGTTATCAGCAGAAATTAAGTATTATTCAGTACGGAGGAGGGACAGTGGAGGCACAGTTAAAGGACCACTATAGGCACCCAGACCACTTCAGCTTAATGAAGTGGTCTGGGTGCCAGGTCCAGCTAGGGTTAACCCTTTCTTTTTTTTTCTAAACATAGCAGTTTCAGAGAAACTGCTATGTTTATAAATAGGTTAATCCAGCCTCTAGCGGCTGTCTCTTGACAGCCGCTAGAGGCGCTTGCGTGCTTCTCACTGTGAAAATCACAGTGAGAAGACGCAAGCGTCCATAGGAAAGCATTATGAATGCTTTCCTATGAGACTGGCTGAATGCGCGCACAGCTCCTGCCGCGCATGCGCATTCAGCAGAAGAGGAGGATCGGAGGAGAAGAGGAGGAGGAGAGCTCCCCGCCCGGCGCTGGAGAAAGAGGTAAGTTTAACCCCTTCCTCTCCCCAGAGCCCGGCGGGAGGGGGTCCCTCAGGGTGGGGGCACCCTCAGGGCACTATAATGCCAGGAAAACAACTATGTTTTCCTGGCACTATAGTGGTCCTTTAAGATACAGAATGCGACTACATATTTCTACAAGATACAATTGAGAAAGCAAAATAATACAGCTAATTATTTAGGCTGAAAGTTATAAAATACATCAAGGTTGCACTGGTAACGAGTGTTCCCTTAATATCAGGGCAAAAAAAAAATGCACAGCATTATGTAGCTGCTAATGTAGGTCAGCTATTGAAAATCAGTATATTTAAAGGATAAGATTTGATCATGTAACTGTCATTTTGTTGTACTTCGATCATAATCTTTATGGATAGAATGTGGCATCTGCAAGTGAACTACATCATAGAAACATAGAAACATAGAATGTGACGGCAGATAAGAACCATTCGGCCCATCTAGTCTGCCCAATTTTCTAAATACTTTCATTAGTCCCTAGTCTTATCTTATAGTTAGGATAGCCTTATGCCTATCCCACGCATGCTTAAACTCCTTTACTGTGTTAACCTCTACCACTTCAGCTGGAAGGCTATTCCATGCATCCACTACCCTCTCAGTAAAGTAATACTTCCTGATATTATTTTTAAACCTTTGTCCCTCTAATTTAAGACTATGTCCTCTTGTTGTGGTAGTTTTTCTTCTTTTAAATATAGTCTCCTCCTTTACTGTGTTGATTCCCTTTATATATTTAAATGTTTCTATCATATCCCCCTGTCTCGTCTTTCCTCCAAGCTATACATGTTAAGATCCTTTAACCTTTCCTGGTAAGTTTTATCCCGCAATCCATGAACCAGTTTAGTAGCCCTTCTCTGAACCCTCTCTAAGGTATCAATATCCTTCTGAAGATCTTAAAATGATCACCCCAGGTGCATGCAGTCAGTTCCAGGAAGTGAATTCAATTCAGGTCATCATAGATACTACATAGCTATATTTATATACGGGTTTAGTTTTACATATTTTACTGCTAAATAGTGTGTTGATAAATATAAATATATATTTGAATTGTTTTACACATATGACTGCTACCTCTAAATGTGTTTTCAACCATGAATGTGTGGTTTTCATATTTTATATACAAGATATTTAAAAATACATTTACAGTGCACCTGCTGGTCTATGTAAATTGTATTTTTAAGCCGTTCGCTTTTTTCAAAATGTTAGTATTTTTTATTTTTCAGATTAATACATATAAGCCAATGTACGTTAATATTCTACTTAGGGTTGAATTAGCATGGTGTGAGTGTGTGTGTCTGCACCAGGTTATTTATTACAAGTCTGAGTTTAAATGTGCATTATGTTAGTGTGAGTGTAAGTCAGTGGGTGAAGGTCAATGCAAGATTCATGTATCATAAGTAATGTCAGTGTGAGTGTGTACTTCTACATTATGAGTGTGAGTGCATATTAATGTGTCTGTATGTATAATTTCAGGGTAAGTGCACGTTTCTATGACTGCAATGTAAACGTATGCTGGTTCTTTATAAATTAAATGACTAATAAAATTGTGCACTAAACTATTTCATAACTATCAGATTTATTTACTAAAGTGACAATTCAACATGAATTTGAAATTTATGCTTTTATTTCAGCTACTCTGGCCTTAGGTTTGATATTCACTTTAGTATTCTTACCTTAGTAAATAACCCTGTATGTTGGAACAGTGAAAGAGATGTGTTCAGCACGCAAATGCACACATCACCTGCTCCTTATGCAAACCTAACTTGTTTGGTGCATGAAACCGCTCTTGGTCAGGGGAATATCTGATAATGGCGTTAGCACATTCTGTATAAATATAATAACAAACCTGGTGCACTATTTTGACGATACTCCCTCTTCATCTATACACTAAACCCTTTACTACTCTTAAACACTCATCAAAACAAGAAACAAAAAGGAAAAACAACACCCACCCGCCCCAGAAAAATAAAACTAAAAGATAGTAAAATCAATCAGTATAAACATACTTCTATTACTAAAAACGATTGCTTCGACCACTGATTAAAGGGACACTATAGTCACCTGAACAACTTTGGCTTAATGAATCAGTTTTGGAGTATAGAACATGCCCCTGCAGCCTCACTGCTCAATCCTCTGCCATTTAGGAGTTAAATCCCTTTGTTTATGAACCCTAGTCACACCTCCCTGCATGTGACTTGCACAGCCTTCCACAAACACTTCCTGTAAAGAGAGCCCTATTTAGGCTTTCTTTATTGCAAGTTCTGTTTAATTAAGATTTTCTTATCCCCTGCTATGTTAATAGCTTGATAGAACCTGCAAGAGCCTCCTGTATGTGATTAAAGTTCAATTTAGAGATTGAGATACAATTATTTAAGGTAAATTACATCTGTTTGAAAGTGAAACCAGTTTTTTTTTCATGCAGGCTCTGTCAATCATAGCCAGGGGAGGTGTGGCTAGGGCTGCATAAACAGAAACAAAGTGATTTAACTCCTAAATGACAGTGAATTGAGCAGTGAAATTGCAGGGGAATGATCTATACACTAAAACTGCTTTATTTAGCTAAAGTAATTTAGGTGACTATAGTGTTCCTTTAATAGCATTAAACAATGTTTCCTCTGCATACACTCTGTTTAGTATGGCTTAAGTCCCAATATTCAAATCAAATCTGTTTGAGAGGAGACCTGGTGTCTGGTAGGACCCAGGTAAGAGGGCTTCGCTTGAAAACCAGGTTAGCAGGGATTGGTAAGTGAATGCAATTAACCATAGCAAGGACAGTCCCCCTCAATGTTGTACCGAGCACTGTAAAATCACTCTTTATGGGCACAACTGGCTTTACCTTAAAAACTGCAATAATTAGCTTACCTTATAGTCAGATTACCTCAGCCTATCCAGTACATCCTCATTAGGAAGCTTTAGGGGGGGTTTGTGTTTGTCCTCCAATTGCCCCTCTGCATCAATCAGCATCTCCTCATAGTGATGCATTGGCTTAGTGCATTTCTATGGGGAGTGTTTGGTATCTTTATGGAAAACATGAAAATACCTAACTTCGGTCCAGCAAAGATTGCAGGACCACTCCAAAAAGTGCATCTAATGGCTGTCTCAGTGGCAGCCACTAGGGGTGTCCATAGGGACAAATGTAAACATTGCCTTTCCTGAGAAAGGGCAATATTTACAACTATCAGTCTGCAGGGACAGGCTATTTGCACCAGAACCATTGATCCCCCAAACCCAGACCTCATTTTGACAGCATTCCCAATGAGAAAGACCAGAACTGTTGGTGCCTTGAGAACTTGATTGGAAATCAGTGAACAATATCAACATATTACACACCTGGAATTATATTTTATACAACATTTTTGCAGGACACGTGCTCTTCAAAATAATATTCTCACTGTTTTTTTAGAATGTAAAAACAATGAAAACATTATTAATGTAGCTCACCCCATTATTAATGTAGCTCACCCCATTATTAATGTAGCTCACCTTGCAACTAACATTCAGTTTTAAAGGATTTATTCTACTAAACATTGTAGAGAACTGAAATCCGAATCGCAATGTGGACTAAAATTGCTGATGTGAAAAAAAGTTCTGCCCAAAACTTACAACTCAGTTTTTAAAAAAAATAATTTAATTATTAATAATAAGTAAGCTATATTCTAAACAGCTTTTTGAAATTTTGATTAGTAAAATTTGATCAGCAAGCAATTTCATAAACGCCACAATACATGATCCACTTTGAAATAAACTTTTTTTTTTTTTCTTTCTCTCTAAAGGGTAGCGGACATATTCCCGGAGACCAAGAGGATTCCCTATGCGAGAGACTCCGCCAAAATGGCTCCAGCCGAAAATCGCACAGCACGTAAAGCGTTCGACGTGAGGTGTGTTTTTCTTCTTGTTTAGAACGTAAGCCTGCCGCCACGCGCCTGGCTGGGCCCGCCCCCAGTGCTGCCCGTCCGAACGCGCTGATTGGCTAAGCCGTCAGCTCAGTGAGTAGCGCTGTGAGCTGTCTCCATAGTGAAGGATTTTCCCGCCAGCGGCCATGGCCAAGCAGAGCACGCTCTTCAGCTTCTTCGCCAAATCTCCCCCGATCTCCAGCACCACCAAGAGCAAGTCCAGGGAGGTGTCCGCGTCCCCCACCGAGGCCGACCTGCCCTCCTCCACTGCGGGCAGGAAGTCCAGCAGCTCGTCCCCCAAGGAAGGGGCCAGGGACCGAGTATGTGGGGCTCAAAGCAATGGAAGGAAAGCTCCTCGCTCTGCCACTCCCAGGTACTAACTACCACGGGGGCTGGGATCACCTGGATCCGTCCTTACTGTCCTAACCAGAGATGGGCATGGTGCTCATGGGATATGTAGTCTCCAGGCATGTGGAGTGCCAAGGTTTGCAGTCATTGGTTGGCTGAGGATCATGGGATATGTAGTCTCCAGGCATGTGGAGTGCCAAGGTTTGCAGTCATTGGTTGGCTGAGGATCATGGGATATGTAGTCTCAAGGCATGTGGAGTGCCAAGGTTTGCAGTCATTGGTTGGCTGAGGATCATGGGATATGTAGTCTCAAGGCATGTGGAGTGCCAAGGTTTGCAAGCATTGGTTGGCTGAGGATCATGGGATATGTAGTCTCCATGCATGAGGAGTGCCAAGGTTTGCAGTCATTGGTTGGCTGAGGATCATGGGATATGTAGTCTCCAGGCATGTGGAGTGCCAAGGTTTGCAGGCATTGGTTGGCTGAGGATCATGGGATATGTAGTCTCCAGGCATGTGGAGTGCCAAGGTTTGCAGTCGTTTGTTGACTAAGGATCATGGGATATGTAGTCTCCAGGCATGTGGAGTGCCAGGGTTTGCAGTCATTGGGTGGCTGAGTGTCATGGGGAATGCAGTCTCCAGGCATCTGGAGTGCCAGGGTTTGCAGTCATTGGGTGGCTGAGTGTCATGGGGAATGCAGTCTCCAGGTATCACGAGTGCCATGGTTCGCCCATCACTTATGTGGATACCTGGGAGCTCTGGGGTTTATTCTCTAAATAAACTGCAGTGAATTGAAATCCTTATTGCAGAATTCTGGGGGGGAAAAGCTGGCTTGCAAAGAACGCCTACTGTCTCAGCTTAGGTTTTGCAATTTGGGTTTGTTCTCTGCAGTTTGATGTGAGAAAACAATGGAAGCTATTCACTGAACACCAAAGTTTTGTGAATTTGAAGCAGACATGCAAAGTTTACACGAAAATAGCTGAATTAAAAGAGGGAAACAAAAATCCAACTCTTTAGACACAGATTGATTACTTGCATTTAGCTCCAATTCAGAGATTAGTGTATAAACTCAGTTTTTTGTTTTCTTCCAGTTTCAAGATGATATGGCCTATTCTCTCCATTATTCCTCATGATGCTCTCCTTTAATCTTGGCCTGAATTGGCCAGCTCTCAACAGTCTAACGTTATGGTGCTCTCCTCCAATCCGCATTCCTCAATACACCTTTTAGGTTTCTTCAATTTCTAGGTGGTTGGGAGAGTTCTGCTCATCACACCTTTTAGATTACATCTCCAATGAATGGGCCGGTGGGGATTATCCTGGTCCCCACCACTACAGCATCTGGTGCCTACCTCCACAAAGGGCTCCTCCACATCCTTAAGTGAGGCACGGTCTTCCTATATCAAGGGTCCTGTTTTAGCGCCAGTCTTACCTGCTGTGGGCGGTGGTCAACTTGTATCAGATCACACCGACATATGGCTGCCTCTCCATTACATGTTTTAATTCTTGCAGCTGTGTCGCAGATTTAACTTTTATTATAATCATTATTATCATTATTATTATTATTATTATCCTGTAATAGTCATGCCTATCTCAAGCCTCCTGATCTTGCGCACTTAAATGGTCACATACTTAGACATGACAGTTTACTTGTGATGGCGAAAAAAAGAAAACCAAAAAGGGTAATGAGTGGACTAAATAGATACAGGCTGCAAATAACCAAACACCAAATAGGTGAATAATAAAAAATATTATACAACCTGAAAAAAACAATACAACGTATTCTGTAAAGTAAATAAAAAAAAATATATATATATGGTGTAGTATGTTAGGGTTAGATATCAAGGTGAGTTTGGTAGAGAACGCACTTGATCGATGTATATTCAGACACTTCTCCCATAAATAGGGTCAGGAAAGTAAATGGATTATCTTCAGGCAAGGTCTTAATGGCTCAGAGTAACAGAAAGAAGGAAAAAAATATATAGGGCAGATGGTATTAAAATGTAACACACTTATTGCACTTAAAGGATATCAGATAAAATAAGGCATATCTCCACAACCAGCGTGGTGTCCAGACTTCAAAGGATAGCAGGAAGCTCCAGAGTTTCCAAATGCAGGGTGGCAATTATACAATAAAATAAAAGTTTTAAAAAAAAAAGTATACACAGGTCCTACGCGTTTCGTATGTTGGGACTTCCTCAGGGATCGATGTAGATGCTCCAGAAGAGTCTTCATATATTGGTGACTGTGACGGACCCGCTGGCACTCCGACCAAGTACCTCCGCCAATCAATGCTCCTAGTGCTTGCTGAGGACTCCAAGCACTCCAACCGACACCATCAGCACTGCAGACTTATCCCATCCCCCAAGCATGATCCAAGGCTTCAAGAAAGGTCTGTTTAATGAGCACACAAAAGCAACAGCACTCATGCAGCAAAACTCCTCCTCCTCAGAGGAAAACAAAATGACAGTTAAAAGGGTCAGAGTTTGAAAATATGACAGTTGTAAGGGCAGACAGTTTGAAAATATGACAGTTGTAAGGGCAGACAGTTTGAAAATATGACAGTTGTAAGGGCAGACAGTTTGAAAATATGACAGTTGTAAGGGCAGACAGTTTGAAAATATGACAGTTGTAAGGGCAGAAATATGACAGTTGTAAGGTCAGACAGAGTTTGAAAATATGACAGTTGTAAGGGCAGACAGTTTGAAAATATGACAGTTGTAAGGGCAGACAGTTTGAAAATATGACAGTTGTAAGGGCAGACAGTTTGAAAATATGACAGTTGTAAGGGCAGAGAGTTTGAAAATATGACAGTTGTAAGGTCAGACAGAGTTTGAAAATATGACAGTTATTGGAAGTTGCAGAACTGTGCCAGTACCATTTAAAGGGCCAGAACAGTCTTTTAAAACACCAATAAGTCCAAATGGTGTTTCTAACTGGCAAAATCTCCCAGAGACCATAGTCATACGGCAAGAGGCTGGTAATTAGTCCTCTCCGGGCACAAGTGTCAAAGGGCACTTCGTCACAGTGTCCTTAAAGATTAATATAAATTTTTATACTTTTATCTGCCATGATGCCCAGACTTCTCTATAGCCCGGATTGTATGTGTATACACAAAACATTTGGTGTTTAAATTTGGTTTCTGACTATATGCTCGTCGCAAACCATGACCCGGAAGACTTTTGTGTTACAAGGTAAAAACGCACGCCATGACTGATGACGTCATAGACTTACACAGAATGTTGTCAAACCAGGAAGTAAAGACCCGCAATGAAACAAACGCCGGTCCAGCTGCCACGCATTAATCTTCAAGGACACCAATATATGAAGACTCTCCTTGAGCATCTACATCAATCCCTGAGGAAGTCCCAACAAACGAAACGCGTAGGACTTGTTTATACTTTTTTTTTTTTTTTTTATTATTGTATATTTGCCACCCTGCATGTGGAAACTCTGGAGCTTCCTGCTATCCTTTTGAAGTCCGGACACCACGCTGGTTGTGGAGATATGCCTTATTTTATCTGATATCCTGTAAGTGCAATAAATGTTACATTTTAATACCATCTGCCCTATATATTTTTTTCATTTTTTCCTGTTACTCTGAGCCATTAAGAAGACCTTGCCTGAAGATAATCCATTTACTTTCCTGACCCTATTTATGGGAGAAGTGCCTGAATATACATCGATCAAGTGCGTTCTCTACCACCCTCACCTTGATATCTAACCCTAACATACTACACCATATATATATTTTATTTACTTTACAGAATACGTTGTATTGTTTTGTTTTTTTTCAGGGTGTATAATATTTTTTATTCACCTGTTTGGTTATTTGCAGCCTGTATCTATTTAGTCCACTCAGTACCCTTTTTGGTTTTCTTTGTTTCGGCTTTACTACTTCAAGTGTCTTGATTGGGAACACTTTTTTTCCTTAAAGGGTCCATTTGTATTTTGGGAGCATATAGTGAACCATTCTTGTGTACTTTCTATTTACTCGAGATGTTTAATAATAAAAAAACTAAAAAGTGCTAGTCGCTCGACATGTCCTGTAACATACATACGGATTCTGTGCTGTATCTATTCTGGTTGATGTGTCACGATAAATGTTTGCCCCAGTATGCACTACAAAAATAAAGAATTTTTAAAAAGGGTTTCATTATCAATACACGGAGCTATACAACCAGAAAGTAATTGCCATAGGGTGTAACAAACTTAATTTTCTCCAGAATTTTGCACTTTTTTGTAAAATTTAAAGAGGGCACGCCCTTCACACATAAAGCACTTAAGCGTGCTAAAGTGCTTTAGGGGTCTGGAGTATCCCTATAAGATGCTCACACAACCAATATCCCCTGGAAATTGTAGTCCTGGACAGCATACTTGATTAGTCATTGCAGTCTTATTACAATTGCCATTTTAGTGTCACAATTTTTAAAATGCTTGTGTATTTTTGTGTGTGTATATGTAAGTGAATTACTGGCCAGTTATGGGAGTGGATAGATTGCTTTGTGTGGGAGTGGAAAGGTTAAAGGAACAGTACAGTGTGAGGAATACAAATCTGTGTTCCTAACGTTCTAGTGTACCTGTCCATACTTAAATCAGTCCTTTCCAGTGGAGCATTCTCAAAAACTGCAATGTTTTACATTGTAGGTTTAAGAGGGACAGGGTCACTGTACCAGATCACTTAATTGAATCACTTTAATTGTTTCTTTAAAGGGACACGATAGTCACCAAAAATAACGTTAACTTAATGGTGTCTCTCTGCTCATTTCTCTGCCATTTAGGAGTTAAACCACTTGTTTATGCAGCCATAGTCACACCCCCTGCATGTGAGTGGCACAGGCTTCCTAAGTCCCTTCTGTAATGAGAAATCTAATGTTATTGCATATTGTGTGTTAACAGAGTGGGAGACAAGAATTTCTAAATTGGTCTTCTAGACCTGCAAGAGTCTCGTGTGTGAATTATAGTTCAATTAACAGAGCAGGTAATACAAACTTCTAAAGCAAGTTAATATCTGATTGAAAGGGAACCTATTTTTTTTTTTCTTCATGCAGGCTCTGTCAGTCACAGCCATGGGAGGTGTGACTATGGCTGTATAAATAAAGTAATTTAACTCCTAAATGGAAGAGAATTGAATAGTGAGACTGCAGGGGCATGATCTGTTGTTTTGTTCTTAGTATCCCTTGAATGTGACACTAATGTCTGGCTTCTAATTTTTAGGTACACAAGTCTGGTTTATGTATGTTCATGTTTGTAATGATCCACAATAAAACTGTTTCTGTGTTTAAAATTGTGTCGCTGTTAAATTATAATCTATATATTTTTTTTTTGCAGTATCGTATGTGAGTTCACTCCTGGAGACCTGGTATGGGCCAAAATGGCAGGTCATCCTTGGTGGCCTTCCTTAGTTTACAATCACCCAAAAAGTGACACTCATCTGAGGGGAAAGGGGAAATCTCTCCATGTTCACGTGCAGTTTTTTGACGAGAACCCAACTAGGGGATGGATCGGTGTAAAATACATGAAGCCTTTTTTAGGTATATTAACTTTAGTTTCGGTTTTATTATATTAATATTTTGATAAGGTAGAAGAAAATGAGAAAATATAGATTGTGTACACTTTTGATGGAAGTAACCTCATGCGTATATATTCTATAAAAATCTGTATATAGTTCTGTCTATCATAATTTTCAGTCACCTGAAGTCTTTTATTGTAATGGTTATATCTATTTTCCGGTCTATTATTTTATTTATTTTTTTACTGTTTATGCTTTCTGTAATTTATGTGATATCAGATACCATGAGGGGCACTCTCAAATTCTTCTAGTTGTAAAATCTCTGAGGGTACTGACACTAACCCATCTGGCAAGCACCCAATGTATTGATCTTGCGAGGATGAAATTCTCTGATTTTTTTATTAATCAAATCTGCAGTTTGAAATCAAAGTGGAGATGGATGCTCTAGCTGGAACAGTTGTTATCTCACTGACTGAAACACCACTGAGTTGAATAAATATAAATGTCCACATGTTGTAATGTAACTGTGTGAAATGCCTGAATTGACTTCACCTATATACAATTTTTTTATTTTTTTTTCTGTAGCATTTTTATTTTATTTATTTTTTATTCATTGAAGGTTCCACAGCTGTAGAAGTCCAAAAGGGTGGAATGTTTTTCAGTACCAAACCTGAATTGAGAAAATCTATGGTAATGGCTGACGATGCTATGAAAAAAGACAAAGAAAAACGTCTTGAATTGGTGGTGTGTACAGACCCTTCGGACTCTGAGGAAGAAATGGAGGTAACCACTTGTAGTGTGAAGCAGTAAAGCATTTCTGAGCAATGGCTGTAAATCTGCTCGTGTCTTCTACGAAATTAGAGAAAATCTAACTTTGAGTTTTTATATTTATACATATTAATATGTCTAACTATAAATCTTTGACCAGTGTATTTGGAGATGTATATAATTGTTAAACTCTGTTTTAGATAATCTTACTCAAATTCTTAAAATAAATTTTAAAAAAAGTATCCTTAAATATACTACAGGCTTCTATCTGCAACATGTATTCCTGACCCTATAGTATTACAAGCACCATCTAGCTCCCTTGTCCCCCTTATTACAGTTAAATCTTAAATTTATTCCAGTTTGCTGCTGCTGGCTCTGCCTCCTTGCCTGACATTATCAGAAGTGGTGGTCTGAGCCAATCACAATACTTTCCAATAGAAAAGCATTGGATTGGCTGAGACTTTCAAGGAGGCCGATGAGGGGCAGAGCCAGCACAAGCCAAATACAGCCCTGGCCAGTCAGCATCTCCTCATAGAGATGCATTGAATCAGTGCACATCTATGAGATGAAAGTTCATGCAGAGGATAGAGACACTGAATGTTACAGCACTGCCCCAGGAAGCACCTCTAGTAGTCATCTGAAGAGTAAACACTCTGGGGGGAAAAAGTGTTTACTGCAAAAAGCCTGAAGAAAATGATTCTACTCACCAGAATAAATACAATAAGCTGTAGTTCTGGTGACTATAGTGTCCCTTTAAATAAAGTTGATGGGAAAGATGGGATAAATTACACACACAGAATGATCCACAGAATTGAAATAAATATATGTCCATTTAAATTTTCTAAATTACATTTAATTGGTAGGTAAATAAAGATATGTATGCATTAACAGACTTGATAACCTGACATTTTGTAATGTAAACAATCTCAAAATGTGGAATATATAGCTGAAACGTGTAGCTAGCTGCATTTTAGGAGGTAGGATAGGAGATAATTTAGATAATCTTGCTCTATATGTTACAATGCATTTTGTATGATTTCTTTTCCCTGTCTTTGTTTTTATAGGTAGACAATGACTTGTCTGTAAGTGATGAGGAACCAGCAGAAATACAAACAAAGAGACAGGAAAGCAAAAGTAGTGGAAAACCCAAAAGAAGAAGAATTATGGTCCAGTCGGACAGTGACGACAAGGACTCTGACGATGAATTCAAACCTGAAGCGAAGGATATTAGTGCAAGCAGTGATGAAGCCAGTAGTGGAGTGGATGAAAATGATCTCTCCGAACCTAGTACGGACACTGAAGTGGATAGCCCCATTAAAATTCCATTGAAACGTAAACGAGGGAAAGCTGAAAATGTTCCTGTCTCAAGAAAGAGTTTGCAAAAGGATGTCTCCGAAACGCCGAAAAGAATACCAAATGTTTCTGTTGAGGCAAAGCTGAAGTTGTCCTCTTTTTCTGCTCCTGAAAACTTTGAGTCTCAGGCGAATGCCTCGGTGACTGGTAGTGTTTCTGTGTGGGATCATGAGAAGTTAGACTGGCTTCAAGATGGCAGGAGAAAAGATCTGAAACGAAAAAAACAAAATGATCCAGATTATGACCCATCCACACTGTATGTCCCTGATGATTTCCTTAATAAATGCACTCCCGGTATGAGAAAATGGTGGCAGCTGAAGTCTGAGAACTTTGATTCTGTTATCTTCTATAAGGTTGGCAAGTTTTATGAATTGTACCACATGGACGCTGTCATTGGTGTCAATGAGTTGGGCTTGACATTTATGAAAGGAGCTTGGGCTCACTCTGGATTTCCAGAGATTGCTTTTGGACGTTTTTCTGATGTTCTTGTACAAAAAGGTTTCAAAGTAGCAAGGGTGGAGCAGACAGAAACTCCTGAGATGATGGAAGCACGCTGTAAGTCCATGTCACATCCAAGTAAATTTGACAAGGTGGTAAGAAGAGAAATATGCAGGATAATTACCAAGGGAACACAGACATACAGTGTTTTAGATGGCGAGCCATCAGAAAGCCATAGTAAGTACCTTCTTTGCTTCAAGGAAAAAATAGACTGTTCTGGTCAGCAGAGAGTATATGGTGTTTGTTTTGTTGATACTTCCATGGGAAAATTTCATATTGGGCAGTTTGATGATGATCGGCACTGTTCTAGGTTTCGGACATTGGTAGCCCATTTTCCCCCAGTTCAAATTTTGTTTGAGAAGGGAAACCCTTCTATAGACACTAAGAAAGTCCTTAAAAGCGGTGTGTCTACTTCCATTCAAGAAGGTTTGCAAACAATATCTCAGTTTTGGGATGCATCCAAAACACTAAAGATTTTAGCTGAAGAAGCATATTTTGCAAAACAAAGTAAGCATGATGACGACAATAGCACATTACCACCAGTTCTTAAATCCATGATATCCGAAAGTGATTCTTTATCACTAACTCCTGGTGAAAAAAGTGAACTTGCACTATCTGCCCTAGGTGCCTGTATATTTTACCTTAAAAAATGCCTTATTGATCAGGAACTGCTGTCGATGGCAAACTTTGAAGAATACATTCCTGTTGATAAAAATATAGAAAAATCACTGAGTTCAAGCAACTTCTTTGCTAAAACAAGCCAGCGTATGGTCCTTGATGGAGTAACACTAGCAAACTTAGAGATTCTTCAAAATGGAACCAACGGATCAGCAGAAGGAACATTGTTAGAGAAATTAGACTCATGCTTCACACCATTTGGTAAACGGCTCTTGAAACAGTGGCTTTGTTCACCTCTGTGTAATCCCTCCTCGATTAATGATCGCCTTACTGCAGTGGAAGATCTTATGGCCATTCCAGAAAAGGTCTCTGAAATTAATGAGCTTTTGAAAAAACTCCCTGATCTTGAAAGGCTGCTAAGTAAAATTCATAGTATAGGTTCTTCACTTAAAAGCCAGAACCATCCAGACAGTAGAGCGGTTATGTATGAGGAAACAACTTACAGTAAAAAGAAAATTGCAGATTTCTTATCCACCCTAGAAGGATTTAAGGTGATGCATGAAGTCATTAATATCATGGATGATGCTCTTGGTGATTTCAAGTCCAATATACTTAGGCAAGTTGTTGGGCTTAAAAATAAAACTTCCAAGGGACTCTTTCCTGACTTATCAGCAGAGCTAAAAAGGTGGGACACCTCCTTTGATCACGAGAAAGCCCGAAAGACTGGGGTAATCACTCCTAAAGCTGGCTTTGATCCAGACTATGATGAAGCTTTGAAGGATATAAAAGCAGCTGAACAGAACTTGAATGAGTATTTGGAGAAGCAACGGAAAAGGCTAGGCTGCAAAAGTATAGTTTATTGGGGAACTGCTAAGAATCGCTATCAGATGGAAATACCAGAGAGTGTCACTGAACGCAATTTGCCAGAAGAATTTGAATTAAAATCTACAAAGAAAGGATACAAGCGGTATTGGACAAAGACCATTGAAAGATTATTTGGAGACATTGTGAATGCGGAAGAGAGGCGAGATGCAGCCCTCAAAGACTGTATGAGACGTCTATTTTATAATTTTGATGTAAACTACAAAGAATGGCAAACTGCAGTGGAGTGCTTCGCTGTACTAGGTAAGTGTGTGGTTTTAGTCAATGACTTGGCTTTTATTTAAAGTGACACTGTCACAGTCTAGGGACTTTGCCAAATTTGCAAAGTCCCCCAACAGTGACATTGCCGCTGGGAGTCCGGTAGTTAGGGGTGAGATTAGTTACCTTAAACTGTCACTCTCGGATGCCGCCATCTTGGTTGCGCCGCTCCCCCAGGAACCGACATACTGTACTGAGTACAGAATTGAGGTATCTGGTAGATCCCGTAAGACCGGGGAATCCTCCACAGACACAACTTGACACATATGCTCCACTTTGTCAGGCAGAGGAGAAAGACAGACAGAGTAGTCCCTACTTTGTCTCTGTGTATCTCTTGACTGGGTTGGAATTTCAGTTACATTCCAACACCGTCATAATGAGTATCTTGTAAAGATTCAATCTTTATGAAATACTCCTTTTTAACATGGGGGTGACAGTGCTGCTGTATATGCATTCTCTGCTTTAACTATATAAAATAACTGTCAAGTAATACATGTCCTTTTAAGGTCCTCTAGTAAGTAGCACCACTTGTCCAATAAAGTACCATATGCGATAAGCAGTTTACAGAATTTTTTTTAGATGCTTATGCAAAAGATCCGTTAAAAACTTATTGGCTCTTTCTACCTGCACAGTCTTGTGTAAGAGAGTAGGGTTTCTGACCAGAGACACTTTAAAACTGGTTGGCCCCCATTGACCAAGGGTATGCCAGGAGATGCAGTAATATGTATTTTCATTCTCATTTACTTTTTATTGTAGTATCTGCGTTTGCCCCATTAGAAGTGACCACAGGAATGTATTAATTTGAGGAGTCTATTGCAGGAACTTAAAGCAGTATTTTTTAAAACGTAATGTATGCACGTACTGATTTGATTGTCTGAATACTTTGGTAATTGTTTTGTTTTTTGTATTCCCAGATGTCCTCCTGTCTTTGTCCCAGTACAGTAAAGGTGGAGATGGACCAGTATGTAGACCTAGTATTTTGTTGCCTGATGACACATCTCCTTTCCTGGAGCTAAGGGGCTCTAGGCACCCCTGTATTACAAAGACTTTTTTTGGGGATGATTTTATCCCGAATGATATTGTAATTGGCTGCAGGGATAAGGAAGACTCTGATAACAGTGAGGCTCACTGTGTGCTTGTGACTGGGCCAAATATGGGGGGCAAGTCAACCCTGTTGAGACAGGTAAACTCACTTTAGGGTCTGTCTGCTGTTCATATATTTTTTTTTTTTCACTACTATGTCCTACTTCAAACTGTAGTCAACACAGCTGTTCCTGTACATCTATATCTGTATATCGACCCTTCTCCTTCAGCCTCCCAAGTCACATGTAAAGAAAAAGTGTACAAAAAAATTGTATTTAAACTTGCCAAAAAAGTTATGTCAGTTAATCTTAACGGACCACTATAGGCACCCAGACCACTTCAGCTTAATGAAGTGGTCTGGGTTCCAGGTCCATCTAGGGTTAACCCTTTTTTTTTTTTAAATAAACATAGCAGTTTCAGAGGAACTATGTTTGTTAGGGTTAATCCAGCCTCTAGTGGCTGTCTCTTGACAGCCGCTAGAGGCGCTTGCGTGCTTCTCACTGTAAATTTCACAGTGAGAAGACGCCAGCGTCCATAGGAAAGCATTGTGAATGGCTCCTGATGCGCATTCAGCCGAGGAGGAGAGCTCCCCGTCTGGTGCTGGAGAAAGAGGTAAGTTTAACCCCTTCCTCTCCCCAGAGCCTGGCGGGAGGGGGACCCTGAGTGTGGGGGCACCCTCAGGGCACTATAGTGGTCCTTTAACTATTGCACAGTTCTAGCACTGAATTTACTTTATTGGTATTTTAATACCAGAGCAATATTAAAATATTGACTGATAATGGCAATTTTACGTTGTGTTCAGTACTGCCATAATGTTTGCATTTTGTAATGAGCAGCATCGAAAGCACCTTACCTCCTCTACGGGTAATGATCTTTTTAGAGTAAAGCAGGGCGCACGTATCTCTGTAGTCAGCAGTCACTCTCGTCACGGTTTTGCCATGCCTTTTAAATGTAATTGAAATGTCTTTTTTTTTTTTTGTTCTGTATGGGAGGTTAACCTGCTGTGGTCGTGTCTACTTGTAGGCTGGACTGCTAGTCGTCATGGCACAGTTAGGATGTTATGTTCCTGCGGAGATATGTCTGCTGACTCCTGTTGACAGAGTGTTCACAAGACTGGGAGCATCAGACAGAATAATGTCAGGTGAGCGATTACAAAGTATAGATGGATGACTACTTCAGGTCCCAACGTTAATAGTGACAGTACAATAATAAATATATATATTTGATTGACAGGACTCCTAACTTTTGTTTGTAGGTGAAAGCACATTCTTTGTGGAGCTCAGTGAAACATCCAGTATTCTGCAGCATGCAACTGAACATTCCCTTGTACTTCTCGATGAACTTGGTATGTGTGATTACTGCTCTTGAAAAGTGCTTTAAATACTCCTTTTATAGAGGAACTGTTAATTATAATTTTACTAACGTTTAAAGCAAAGCTCAGTGTGTCTTCTGATATAAATTGTTGAGAACATTGTGGGAACATAGAAGTGCTGAACTAGCACAAGTGGAGTGGAATTAAAGGACCACTCTAGGCACCCAGACCACTTCAGCTTTATGAAGTGGTCTGGGTGCCAGGTACCTCTAGGATTAACCCTTTTTTTTTTTTTTTTTTATAAACATAGCAGTTTCAGAGAAACTGCTATGTTTATACTGAGGGTTAATCCAGCCTCTAAAGCCTCTAGTGGCTGTCTCATTGACAGCCGCTAGAGGCGCTTGCGTGCTTCTCACTGTGAAAATCACAGTGAGAGCAAACAAGCGTCCATAGGAAAGCATTGTAAATGCTTTCCTATGTGACCGGCTGAATGCGCGCGCGGCTCCTGCCGCGCATGTGCATTCAGCCGATGACGTCGCGAGCAAGGAGGAGTACAGCTCCCCGCCCGGCGCTGGAGAAGGTAAGTGTTTAACCCCTTCCTCTCTCCAGAGCCCGGCGGGAGGGGTTACCTGAGGGTGGGGGCACCCTCAGGGCACTATAGTGGTCCTTTAAAGCAACGCTGTCACTGTATGGGAACTTTGCTGAATACGGAAAGTCGTCGTCCCCCCCTCCCCCCCCCCCACGGTGACATTGGCACACATAAAGGAGAGATTACTTACCTGAACCTCGCTAGTGCCGCCATCTTTCTCATGCTCCTACTCTTCAACTACTGAACTATGGAGACCATGGGATCCTCTTTGGGAGGGACGGCACTTATTTACTGGACTGAAGGAAAATGGCACAATTGCTTGTTCAAAGCAGAGTTTCTCTTTTAGTGTTCTTTCAAGTGGGTAAATAAAGCATTTTCATAGATCATTGAATTGTAGGAACTACACTTATTAAACCATGTCTTTTAAGCTGTTCTAACTCGGATGTCTACAAATTCTCTTTAGGCTTTTTAGAACTCGTCATTGCATTTCTATATTTAAATGTTGTTTTTTTTTTTTTACTTGGGTTATTTTGTGGAATAGGTGGTCATTTGGTGGTAAAATATTACGTCATTCTATTTCACAGGAAGAGGTACGGCTACGTTTGATGGGACTGCTATCGCAAGTGCAGTGGTTAAAGAGCTTTCTGAAAGTGTTAAATGCCGTACTTTGTTTTCAACGCATTATCATACTCTAGTGGAGGATTACTCCTACACCCCATCTGTGCGTCTTGGACATATGGTAAGTTCCATGCATGAGATTTAACTAATCTGTATCCTTTAATTAAAAATATATATATATATATATTCTATTTTGATTTAAAAAATTTATTTATTATAACTATCACCTTAAATTATTTTGATAAATATCAAAGAGGTTAAAAAAAACAGAAACGTACTAGCATGATTATGGCTGGTAAGTGTTCATTTATATTATTTATATAGCGCTAGCAAATTCTGTTGCGCTGTACTATGGCTGCGTAAAGATCTAGAAAATGTGTCCAGTATTACATCCGGCTAGATTCATGGGTCTGTAAAGCACTGTACAAGCTGTCGTATGTTCATTCATGTCAGGAATGTTCAAGACCTGTCTAACCTGTGCTTGCATTGTGCAGATGTTACATGAGCCCCCACCTCCTACCAAGCTGTCAATATACACATGCCTGACTCTTGATTTTGGAGATGGTGCTGTCAGTTTGCAGACAGCAAAAGTTATATTAATATCAGCCTATTGAACATCTCCACTCATGTCATGGACAGCGGACGTACTAGGTAAAATCTACTAGACAAATCTGTTAGTTATCTGATCGCCACTATTCCCTCGCCCGTGATCGGTGTGACGTCATACCAAGTAATTTTTTTTTAAATAATATATAAATTAAAAAAAATTAAATGAATATAGAATTTTATTGTAACTGTTTTTATAATATATATTTTTTATCAAAATACACCTAGAATGAAATCTGTGTATATATAAATATAATGCAAAATATATATCATATACATAATTTCATAAATATACACAGACTTCAAATATATAAATGTGTATTTTTAAATTCTATGTGCATTTATGTAATATTTTTACTTAATTATTATTGATTGCAGGACCTGCCTGACAAACCAGGCCGGAAGTCCAGAGAAATTTCATTTGCTAGCACTGTATTTAACCCTGTAACTTTCCATAACATCCTAAAACCTGTACATGGGGGGTACTGTTTTACTTGGGAGACTTTGCTGAACACAACTATTAGTGTTTCAAAACAGTAAAATCTATCACAGCGATGATATTGTCGGTGAAAGTGAAGTGTTTTTGCATTTTTTTTTACACACAAATGGCACTTTCACTGATTATTGTTGTGATAGGTTTACGGTTTTGAAACCCTAATATTTCTGTTAAGTGAAGTCTCCCGAGTATAACAGTACCCCTCATGTATAAGTTTTATAGTGTTTTTTTGAAAGTTAGAGTCAAATAGACTTGATTTTTCTTTTCCTTTTTTTCCACATTGAAATTTGCCAGATTGGTTATGTTGCTTTTGAGAGTGTATGGTAGTCCAGGACTAAGGATTACCCCCGTGACTGCATACCATTTGCAAAATAAGGGTTTTTTTTTGTTTTTTAAGTAGCCACTTGGTCACAAACACTAGCTAAACTTTGCATTCATAATAGTTTTTTGCATTTTTAACACACAAATATAAACACTAACTATGGCCAGTGTTTGTGACTAAGTGGCTACTAAAAAAGATTGGACATACCCCATAGTGGTTGTCTACTTTAAAAAAAAAAAGAGGTGTGATTCAGAGATTTGTGACAGATAAGTGTTACAATGCCACTATTGATACATTTTTAAAAATATATATTTTGAAATGGCAATGTCCTACTTGTACTTATTGCCCTATAACTTACACCAAAAAAAGCTAATAACATGTTAACATTGAGCATTTTCTAAACTCAGGACAAAATTTAGAAACTATTTAGCATGGGTGTTTTTTGGTAGTTGTAGAAGCGTAAAAATTTTTCATCATGTTTATTAAAAAAAACACCTATAGTAAATTTATATCATGAAAATAATGGTATATTTAGACCATTTAATGGTGTGAAAACTACAACTAAACACAAACAATGTAAAACAGCCCTGGTCCCAAACGGTAAGATAATTGGAAAAACTGTCTTGTCACTAAGGGATTATTCTGAATCTCAAACGATCATAGGTTTTATGGGATACGAGAAGCACCCTTAAGACTGGAATCAGAGGCTCACGAGTGGTCTGGCACCTTGTGCATGTTTACTGCTGCTTCATTTTTGCGTTGAGGTAGCAAGAAGAGCAGGGCACATTGACATTATTTTTTTTAATGCACTATTGAGATAGTACTTTAAAAGGAATACTTGAAACAATTACTGCAACCTATTGTAGATGTTATGGCACCCCCCCCCCCCAATGGAAGGAGTGAAACTGTTTGTTTGAAAATATACATGTAGGCTGAAAGGTACTGGCTCTTCCTCTGACCCTGCTACAGATTCAAGCTGCACTGATCTATTTGATGAGTTAAGAAGTCAAACTATTTACACAAGGACACTGCATAATCACTACTCTGGGCATAAATATTTTCTGCCCTTCCCCCCCCTCTCAATATTACACGTGTTTGTGCACATCTTCCTAATAATGAGCTGTGAATATGCATAAGACCCTAACTGGAGCAAAGGAATTTCTGACTTCTGCATATTGCTGATAGAATTTGCATTTTTACAGTAAAGCAAATAGGTTCATTGTCATTTTAGGCTTGCATGGTTGAAAATGAGTGTGAAGATCCGAGCCAGGAGAACATTACTTTTCTCTACAAGTTCATTGCGGGAGCATGCCCTAAAAGTTATGGATTCAATGCAGCGAGGCTTGCAAATATTCCTGATGAGATCATTCAGGCAGGACACAAGAAAGCAAAAGAATTTGAAAGAGTTACAATTTCCCTGAAGCTATTCAGGTAAGTGTTTTAACCTCTCAAAAAAAAAAAAAAATTACTTGTAATCAAACGGTGATAGTTTACAGCTAGGGCTAAACTTTTTAGCTAATGTCTACTGGAAATTCAACCCTGGTGTTCCATGGACTCTCCAGGCTTGCTGCAGTGCACAACCTTTAAGGTTGTAAGAGCATACAAATATTGAAAATGTAAGCGCTGGGTACAACTATACACAAAATGCAGGTTACTTTTTTTTTTTTTTTTATTAGTTTATAGAACCAAATTTAAATCAACTTTCAGTTTTCTTCACCACTTAACTGGGGCCTGGGGCTACTTCAGTATAGAAATAACCAACCTACAGCAGATTGTAAACTATAACATTTAGGCCATAGGTATTTCCTTTCTATATTCGATGATGTAGCAACCTCTCACACACAATGTGGTGATAACATTAAAGACAGGTCTGGTACCCTAGACTCCACATATTGGCACTGGATTTGTGTTCTTTGCCTTAACGAATAGCATGGTGCCTGACCCTAGATAGCAGTGATGGCTAGCCCTGACACCATAAATTTTCTGAACTTTTCCCATGATGCTAAGCCAGCTATCATGGGAAATTTAGTCCAGAAACAATTTATGGTGTCAAGGTTAGCCATCCACTGCCTATTAAGATCTGGTGTTACCTGCTGCTGACTCCCTTTAGTTCTGAATAGTTTTAATAAGGAGTGTGGGTCCTTTGTCACTTACAGCCCACTGGAGGTAGGATGAGCTTCTGCTCATGGTAACATTTCCTCATTAATGGGGCTGCTATTATATTAACTCTCGTTTAGCATTGAACAGAAGGTTGAGTCTAGGGGCCTCCGAATAACTGCTTCAATTAGAGAAATATTTTGCCAGTCCAAATTAAAATGTATAGACTTTTTGGTAATTGTGTCTTTATTTAACCCATCAGAGAACTCTACCTTCTACTGGAAAAACCTTTCAATGGCCCGGCTTTACATAAACTGCTGGAGAGAACATAATATGGAAAAAAAAAAAAAACACAACTGTTTTTGGTGTTTATTCACAAGGCTGGTTTTCACACGGTATGATCTAATAAACTTTATTTTTTAAAAATGACCATATTTCCATTTTTTTTTTTCTTTCCTAGGAAATTAAAACCCCTTTTAATTCATACCTACCCTCTACATAATGGTTATTGAATACTCCACAATATATTAAGTCTAGATGTTATGGTACATGCATACACTTTCAGGCTGTTGATTATCCACTGTCACCAATACATATAAATGGAAAAGAAAAAATAAAAACACAAAAGCTATGAAACTGTGTAGAGCTGTATATAGGTTTGTCTCAGCTTCATAAGAGCAGGAAATTGTTCTAAATTTCCAGCAAGTGTACAAGTTCCAGGCTGTTCAAATAAAAATGAACAGTAACATAGGATTTCAGAAACTTTACAGTAAACTTTTAACCAAAGTTAACACCCGCCAGATCCCAAGGGGAGTGATGGAAGTATCCACACGCAGCATCAGTGCATCTCTACAATGTCTCCTATGGACAATGGTCAATGACCTGGGAGTCCAAATCTGACCCCCTCCATCTGTTGGAGTAGAACTACCCAGAAGCCAAAGGAAATTACAGCTGGAGGGCCTGACATCCCATGTTCTTGTATACAAGGACTGTTGAAGGGGGTTACAAGTGGAAAGGAGACAACATTCTAACTCTCCAAAAGGATACCAGAAAAATTGCTGGATTAAGATTAGTGTTTTTTCTCTTTCATAGAAAGAACATAGATACTGGGACATGAGTACAGTTTACAGCAATTCTATGGTGTACTAACAAAACAGGACACGTTCAAGTACAATAAGTTTGCTTGAAATTAAAATTAAAAAAAAAAAACCTACATGAGATTAAAGCATTAAAATATCTCAATCTGAATACATGTTTAAAAAAAAAAAAAAAAATGCAGAAGTGCTAGCTCACATTTACCATGTTACAAAAAGCAATTGGTACCCATGCCCATAAGGGCAACAGCAATGACCCCTGCTGCCTGTCTACAGAATAGTACTACTGCAAATCGGACTGCCTTACAACACTACTTGTGGAAACACCAGCTTACTGTGGTGTCAGTACAAATCTGCAGCTTATTTTCTTCACGTAAGTCCTTAAAGTCTTGAGTCCAGAGTAATGCTAAAAATGCCCAGTTCTTCCTTTTAATCCTGAGTCAATATATTGCCTCTTCCATCTCTACTTCCTTTATATATTTATTTGGCAGGTTTAAGTTTGCTCATATAAACATCTCAGTCTTCCAGAAATGGGCAATTTTTTTTTGTTTTTGTTTTTTTTCCACAAAAGAAGAGGTTTATGATGGCAGGACTCCCCCCTTCAAGAACGAGTTCAGTTGTGTTGCAAAGTATTAGATTCTATAGGTGGAGCAGAGTCATATAGAGTGTCTGTGTCATGTGTGGGTTCTCCAGCTAATGTACAAGGATTAGACAATGTTCCAGCACCACAGTCACAGAAAAACCTTAGAGGATGAGAGAAAATAATTAGGCACATGCTTTACAGAACACATTCTAAATCTGTAGTCTTATGCCTTCAATTCAAACACATACCTATCATGTCTAATAAATTCTACGTCATGTCCTTGGTGACACTTTTTAATGCAGTTCACACATATGGCGTTACGGTCTGTGGTATTGCAGGTGTGACATCTAGAAACACAAAATTAATGCATTTGAATCATAATTTACCAAATACAATTATTTTATACTTTATCCTTTTTACTTAAGTAAAGGAAATGTACATAAATAAAAATCCACATTTCTGAAGTGGACCTACCAGCCAGTGTACAAACCAAGTTTAATTCTGCTGTCATATGTATCCCCTACCCCCTCAAAAAAAACACCCACTTGTATTTTAAAGTAAAGGGGTTCTTTCCAGGTTTGTAATAACATTGCTTTTGACCAGTAAAGTTGTAGAGGTCCCTAACACTTGCATTTGCCCATAACACTTTTTCCCCTGGTGGCAGCTTGCTAAAATCCTGTTACAACAGTGAACTTGTGCATGAATGCTTTTTAGCTGGCATTTTAATCTACACCTGAGCTAATCGATCCATAAGATAGTTACTAATGAAGTTGTATTTAACGAATAATACTCACACAGGTAAACCCTAGCTGGATAAATGAGTTCAGGCGTAGATTCAAAAGTATGTATTTGTTTGTGCCAGCTTAAACATATTTGCACAAGTCTAATAATATCTAGTATTTATATATAGCGCCTTTCTCCCAGTGAGACTCAAAGCACTTCTCAGCGCATGCTCTCGGAATTAACAGAAATCGGCAGCTGAATAAGTAGCAGCAGTGGCAAATGGGGGTGTGTGTGTATGTATGTATGTATGTATGTCCTAAACTGAAAGGGTACAACTGCTTGTTCACCACCAGATATGACATGAGGAACAGTAATGAGAAACTGCCTTAATATATTCTAGCCGTATTGCATATAGATACTACACAAATATAATCCTGTTTAACATTAGGCTAAGGGTTTTGAAAACATATGCATAGGCTGTATATAGCTTCCCACTAAAGTAACACTTGCAAAAAAGTATAAAAGCTATATATAAAATTTTAATTAAAAGCTTTGAATATCAACTATTCAGCAACATGTTAAGGTTTTTATATAAAACACATTCAGTAAGCATAGCTGTTTCTTGAAGCTCTTTACTGAGAGTGTGTGTGTGTGTGTGTGTGTGTGTGTGTGTGTGTGTGTGTGTGTTGTGATCTGAAGATTCTATATTTACGTAAGGGAAAGATTCAATGTGATTGTAAAGTGTCACCCTAGTTGTTTGTCACTTTCTTATTCCCTCATCCCAGTATACTCCTCCTCTAGTGTGTTGCAGCCACACGATGCCCTTGGCATACTCAGGCATGCAGAAATGCTGTTCATGTTATTTGAAGCAATCATTGGTGTCGTAAAAAGTGCAAGGCAATTGGCCACTAAAATAAAAAAATGTAGTGCGTTTAATCACACACACAAAAATTTTTTTTTACAGTTGGCCGTTTAGATGTGCACGGATCTCTCTAGTGACAGTCTTATTTTAATAGACTGGACAGCATGGTTTTAAGATTCTAATATCTAGCTTTGGTACAGGTTTCACTCAACAAAACCCAGTCTGTAAAATACAGAACAGTTACTGTGCTTTGTGCTTAATATTTCATCTTTTTTGGTAAAGATTTGAAAAGCGTGAACGAGTTAAAGAAGATGGTCTACATGACAATCTAGACACAGATTTGTTTGTAGTGATGGTCTAAATTATATTTACCTGTAGAAGTCATGCATTGGATAACTGGTATAACTTGATATCTTATATAGGCATTGGCCTCTATTGACTGCTTTTTCTATGGCATCTTGATTGTTCATTATTTTATTATCTGCAAAAGATATAAACCATTAATCACATATAACAAGATGAAAAGCTTGCATCTAATACTGCAAAATGTTTTTTTTGTTTTTTTTACATTTTGAGCTGTATTGAAGGCCATTACCTAGATCCCAATCTCTATGAGCAGTCATTTTTCACATCACAAAAGCCAGTATAACCTAAGACCTGGCTAGGTAGGACCTAAAATTGTAGGCCCCGTGATAGCTTGTTTCCTGAAGATAAGCATAATCTAATTTCCATAGAGACTGCTACTGAAGCAAATGCAGCATTTACTCTATTGTATTTATTTAAATCTACTTACAAATGTTTTTTTGCACAGGTCTCTGTATAATAAGTGGCTTCTCCTGCAGCAGTTTGTCTGACACAAAAATTTCTAAAATGTATTATACCTGGAACAGGTCCATGAGAAGACTCATGCAGAAATGTCACTTGTGATCTGCAAGGCGATCTTTTTATAAAGTTACATATAAAAACAAGCTATCTGGTTTCCAAGAGCTACCATAGGTTTTGTTTTTTCTTTTTCAAATATCCATGCATCTTAGACAAGCTGGACATGTCAGTGTGTTCTACTGAAGAATTTCTGTGGGGAAATGCTAGGTCATCTGCCACCATTTTCCATTGTGGTGCTTAGAAATTTAAATAAGCTTGAGCAAGTCAAAAGACAATTTGCTCTAATATCATGGAAACCTGCATTGGAAGTTGGGATTCCAAATCCCCTTCAATAGTGTTAGATGGATTCTGAGCATTGAGTCAGAAGTTACAGTGCTCAAGGCAAACTTAGTGAAACAGGTATTTTAATTTTGCTTAAAGTGTTTCCCAAGATAAAAGTAATTGTTCAACAGATTGTAAGCACTGGAAAATTTGCATCAAGTGTTTAGGCATTTCCAACACCAGGTGCAAAATTGAATTTTAATAACTTTCAGCCCCATAGCAATGCCTGGGTCCTGAGTTACAATACAGTTTGGCACTATAGACTGCACTTCCATTACACAGGCTTTATTTTTCCATAGCTGTCATTTTATTGGAATGATCTGAAGGTTTTAATGAACCTTTAAGATAACACAAGGCTTAGAAATTTCAATGCCAGATCCAGTGGAACCTAACCAAAGAATGTACGTCCGTATTGGTTGGGGGAGAATATTTGATCACCCCGGATGGCTCCTGAAGTCTGAAATGGAGCAAGCAATGAGTGGGATAAATATCACTATACTCCCAAATCTGTATCAAGATACTGTGTGGGACAGCAAGGGAAGCAGAAAATATCTGCTGCTATGGCATGTTCTCTGCTAGCCAACGGGTGCAGAGTATGGCATCTCTCGATCACCTCTCCATGCCAAATCAGTGGAGCAGCCGGAGACGAGGGAGAATAAATACAACTTAAATGATGAGTGTCTGGATATTTTGGGGTGTGTACTGATAGTTTGAGATGTATTATGTAATTGAAAATAGGGTTAATTGGGTATATGTGAAAGTAGCTTAAGATGTGTGTCGATGTCGCTAGAACTTTTGCTCCCACATTCTGGGAGGAAACACTGAAAGCCAATTTATCTTTTTCTTCCAGTATGTGCAGTTTGTTACTCACACAAAATCCACCATCTGCTAATTTCCACATGCAATTAATACAATATTTGCTGTATACAGACTATTTAAGAAAGATAGGCTTTTATAAGCAGCCACTATGCATAATTATACTGGCCAATTCAGCCAAGGGAATTTAGAATTAATAAATACCTTTCATAGTAACATTGACACCAGATGCTAGAAATAATCCTCCAAAGCGGTTGTTGAAGATCTGATTGCCTTCCAGGGTTGCAGTAGCGTGATTTGTAATTTCAATACCTTTATTGACAGATGGAGGACAAAACAGAACATTACAATGCAACAATGGTATGTCTAGTAACATGCTGTTTAGTATTACATGTTTGTGCACATCTTCCTAATAATGAGCTGTGAAAATGCATAAGACCCCAACTGGAGCAAAGGAATTTCTAGCTTCTGCATTTTGCTTTTAAAATTTATTAGGTCCCCCCACGCCCGCTGGGCTGAAGGGGTTAAAACCCAGGCTCCCTCGGCGCTGGTGACCTCTCTTGCCCCTGCCGATGAAACTATGTTTACAGCTGCAGGGTAAAAACTAGGGGGACCTGGCACCCAGACCACTATACTGAGCTGAAGTTGTTTGGGTGCCTATAATGGTGGTTTAAGGACAGAATTAGCATTTTCACAGATTTAAAAAAAAATATTAATCTCCATGGACGTCCCCGATGATGGGCTACACTAAGAAATTTGCCTTTGTAACATAACCCCACCATTTGGACATCTGCGATCGTTTGAAAAAATAAACAGAATGTGACGGCAGATAAGAACCATTCGGCACATTTAGTGTGCCCAATATTTCTAAATACTTTCATTAGTCCCTGGCCTTATCTTATAGTTAGGATAGCCTTATGCCTATCCCACGCATGCTTAAACTCTCTCACTGTGTTAACCTCTACCAATTCAGCTGGAAGGCTATTCCATGCATCCACTACCCTCTCAGTAAAGTAATACTTCCTGAAATTATTTTGAAACCTTTGCCCCTCTAATTTAAGGCTATGTCCTCTTGTTGTAGTTTTTCTTCTTTTAAATATAGTCTCATCCTTTACTGTGTTGATTCCTTTTATGTATTTAAATGTTTCTATCATACCCCCCGTCTCGTCTTTCCACCAAGCTATACATGTTAAGAACCTTTAACCTTTCCTGGTATTTTTTTTTTTTATACATCATCTAGCTTGGTATGATGAGAGCAATACAGTTACTACCATTACACTAAAAGCAATAAACCTTACAATGTCATATTCAAAGATAAACTGTGCTATTTACACACAAAATATATTCAACAAATTCCAGTCTCAAACAGTCTGATAGTTTTGCTACATAATAAGAAAAAGTTTCTCAGCAGAGGCATGTTTTTAAAACCAGTTTACCAAACATGATCACTTCCACAGAATCATTGTGACAATGATTATGGTCCACTGTAACATGCCCCTCAGGCTGTGAAATAAAATCATAAAAAGAAAGGTTTTAAACATGCAGAACTATCAATCAGCAATACAGCTCTAGTAAATTCTTTCAGAGATAGTGTCCTGCCCGGTAATCAACATATTTCTTTATAAATCCATTGCATTAAAAATTATACACAACCATTATCATTTAATTCATACTCAAAAATAAATTAGGGTAATACATTTTAAAGGCATACACAATATGCCCATTTACTTTAATTTTCTGAGGCCAAAAGGTATACAGAAAGCAAAGTGGTCCAAAATGTAACGGTTTAGATCAGAGCTACTAAGGCAGACAAAGGTGGAATAGATATTTTATGAAAAACAGACTAAAAGGTTTATTATTTATAAGGTTTTACAGTGTCCCTTACTCCACTTGTTTCTGAAAGTGAATAGTGGCAGCAATATGTAAACATTGCTGCCGCTATAATTAGACCCATATAGCGGGGACACTTTCTTCCAAGCTACCTTACACCAGCTTGATTTACAGGATGCGGATTGAATATCTCTAAATGGTGTGGAAAGGGTCAGTTAGACAGAACCACTAAGCTGTGCACCAAGAGGACACTTTAAAAAGAATTATATTTGTTTATTTAACTGTTTTGTAATTTCTTAATGCATTATGTAATGCAATAAAATAACGGGTCATTTAGGTTTGTGCAGGCAATCCTTTTAACAGGTTGCACAAGTCACTTGTCAAGTGCGAAGTACCATTCTTTTTACAAAAATGATCAGCAAAATACAGTAAGGCAAATTAAATCAGTTAAAAGTTAACAAGAGCATCAAAGTAATAGAGCTTACAAAGTAATGTATGGCTCATATTTTTCACTTGTCATTAATTAAGAGGAATCTAAGCCTTCACAAGTATTTTTTTTTTTATATATATATGTGTGATTGTAGTGATGCAAGAGGACATTGCCAACTCTAGCTCAGGATTAGGGTGTACTTTTCTCGCTGCATGTAATACATTCTCGGCTTTATCACAGCTCAGTGCAAGTACTAGGACAGAGACTGCAGTGTTTTTGTATACTTTATTACGTACGACATATGGAGGCTCAAGAAAGCAGGGAGACAGGTTACATGCAGTGGAAAATAATAAAACCTTTCCTATTTCATCAGCTAAATCTCCAGTGATTCTGGGCCATGAAATATATAAATTCTATATTATATTGGTGATCTTTACACCTATACAATATTCTGACAAAGGCAGTTAAGTTATGGTGACCCACAAAACTAGGATGGCAACTCCAAAAAAAAAAAAAACTTAGCAGTCAACATGAACATATTTATGTTAATTTGAATTTGTAGAAATGCTAAAATTGTATATAAAACACCTTTTCTTTCTACTTAAAGATAACAAGAAATTATTTGTAAAACTAAACATTATACACGTGCCTAATAAATATTGAAACCTAAAATATGTACAAAATGAGTTTTAAATAGTTCTAAAATCAATCAAAATTTTACACTTCACTTATTCTTGTTGATTAAATACGAACCTGCTGCAAATCCATCAAATATCCTGTTTTTTCTCAAAATCGGGTGACTGTTCGTGCTGATGAGCACACCTGCTTGAGCATTTCTGAAGATGTCATTCTCTTCAAGCACTCCTTAAAAAAGAAAGATGAAGCATGTTTTAATACATGTTTTTATTAAGACTTCACGTTGCCCCCCCTATGAGTTATTTACACAACATAATACTAGAGTAGATGGAAATTAAATGTTCAAATCCATTCTTGTAGGATTATTCACTCTTTAGTGCAAACGAGCTGTGAATTTGTCAACAACAGGCACATGATAAATGCTACATGGCTACTAGCTACAAAACTTGCGCAATCATATGGAGTTTCAGATGTGATATGAAGGTCTTATATACACTCAGCTTAATACTTGGCCAACGAAATCCACCAAACACAGCTGGCTCGAATAGGTTCCAAAATTATAGTTTGTCAAGATCTAATTATACAAAGGTGGTTTTGCCCACTGGTATGGTTTTTCTGTACAATCAAAACTATACCTCTGCCACCATTAAATATACAGATTCCGCCATCTCTCCCATCATGAATTTTGTTTCTTCGTAGCGTAGGGTTGCTGTCTGTTTTGATCCATACTCCTGCCATTGCATTGTCAAATATTTCATTGTCTTCTATATATCCAAGGCCTTAAATATTGGTAAAATTAAGGTTAACCAAGTTGATGTAAAGACATGGTTCCAAGTAAACACTCAAAGAGTGAATGGGTTGCAAAATAAAAAAAAAAATAAAAAAAAACTTACCAGAATTATAAACAAGTATTCCACCATTCTGCCCTCCCCAGATTTTATTCCGTCGAATCTTGGGGTTGCTTCCAGTTCTATAAAAACAAATAAATGTAAAATAAAGGAAAAGATTTCCTTAATATTATTTTTATATATATATATATATATATATATATATATATATATATATATATATATATACACATACATATATATATATATATATATATATATATATATATACACACATATACACACACACATATACATATATATATATATATATATATATATATATATATACACACACACACACACACACACACATACACTTGGAGTGTGTATGTGCAACTTTTTGCTCTAAAACTGACTGCACATACAGAGTTTAACCCAGGATCATTCACCAGCTCAGAAAGATTTTCAGGCTGGCCAATGTCAATTCTGTGATGATCATTCATCAACAGAGCAATCAGCTGACACTCTCAGACAATGAAGTGCACATGATCAGCATCTGGCTTTTGCAGCAAAGCATGAAACCCAGTATGATAGAAACCTCTGCAACTGGCAAGACCCAGGTAAGAGGGTAATAAACTACTAGCCAGGAAATAAAAGTTACTCGCCACTGCAAGTCTGAGGGATCCATGGCATTCAAAAAGAGAATATCTACACACCAGGGCTACATTTTCACTTGCAAACGGCTAGTGACAATTTTGAGCCTTGCCTCACATCATATCCATTACAGCGGGTTGTAGTGGTTATGATGCTTGCGGTAACCCTGTAAGTTTCAGTTTTGTAAACCGCTAAGTTCAAATATTTTGAATCAAATAAACTACTTACCGTATTTGAACCCCAGAATACATATGGTTATAGATGTCATTATCTTCTAGTATTCCATGGCCATTGTCATAGAAGTAAACACCAACCTGTCAAACAAGGAAACATCAGTCATGTTAAGATATTGTTGGGCAGGGGTTCCCCACAAAAACAGTGCAGTATACACTACCTACTTGCTTCCCGCTGTGTATTCGGTTCCTCCGTAACACTGGAGTGCTCCCTGTTGTCACCCAAACACCAGCCAAAGTATTACTGTACACTTCATTTTCCTCAATTACACCCTGTCCCTTTTCATGCTTCATGAGAAGGAAGAAAAGCACACACAAAATATTTTAACACACTAGTGGTCATCTTGTATATTTTATACATAGTAATATACTTTGGCAAACTAAACAATGTCAAAAGCAGCTTGATCACCCCAGAAAAAAATAGCATTTCTTAAACATAAAATCTTGATGAACTGATCATAAACGTTGCGCTGGAATTACATTGAAATTCAAACACAGTCAAAAGATATAAGAGAGTAGGGACGACTTTGTCTTGGGGTAATTTCCCAAGTTGACATAATACAATATTGTTGCTACAAAATATATTTGGAGGCTAATGCAGTAATCCACCAGAGACAGCAGTGTTATCCTCTTACAGATGTGCGAGTACAGTGCTGATCTGGGGTTTCTGGTGGAGGAGCTGAAGATCCAAAATGAAGGCATCCACAGTGGGACATCATCAGGTATAACTCGCCTGTGGTGCACACCAGAGACACTGCACTTCATGCGGCGATGTCACCCCTCTGGGTTCTTTTCAAAACATAGCAAACGTAATAGTAAATAACATTTAAATTATCCCAGTTAAACACTTACCACATAGATTCCACCATGCTGACCATCGTGAATTTTATTGTGTCTCACAATAGGGCAGCTGTTTGTACGTATTTGTATGCCTGCTAAAGCATTACCTGTTAAATGTTAAAAAGATAGATAAATAGACAAGTTTTAACATTTATTTTTTACTAAAATCAAACAAAATCAAAACAAAAAAAGTACCATAAATGTCATTTTCTTCTATAAGGCCTCTTCCATCACCAAATATGTACACTCCACCTTGATTTCCATTAAAAATTGCATTTCCCCTTGAAGAAAAATTAGAAGAAAAAAATGATTAGGTACATATAAGATGGCTTGAAGAGAAAGAAAATAAAAAGTAACCAGGGGAGGAGGAAAAAAAAAAAAAAAAAGTCAAAATAAGGTATAAGAAATACTGACATCTTAACAAAGGTCTACAAATGGGAGGTTCATCCTTAACAGTGAGTTGTTTTGTACTGTGCAGTTAAACAAATACATTCATACATTATACACTTTCAGTACATGCTTACTATTATGGTAACACATTTAGTTATTTTTGTTCAGCAAATACCTATAAAAACAAATAAAAATGAGTGTTTTTCCCCATTGTGAGACTAGTTACTCATAACTTCTGAATTTCATGCATACATTTTCTAGATATATATTTAAAACTTTTAACCTCTACATGCATTGCAAAAAAAATAAAATCCCACACCCGGAGCATATGTGCAACATTTTAATTTCCTCGCATACTGGCTTTATTGAGAAAACTGCTGCAAAATTAGCAAATAAATAGTTTTGCGCACGCAAAATTCATTTCTTAGTGGTGACATGATGCAATACATATTTCTTAGAACTATCATGATACCACCACTATAGTCCTTTGCTAAAGAACGCCACGTGTGCAAACAATGCAATATACAGACTGGATAAAAATAATTATCAGTGTTACATGAAATATCATCTTGACCAGTCACACAAAACAATAACAACCGAATGGCAAATAATTTGAGACGGGCTCTACAAACCACCAAATTAAGTCTCTCTCACCTGACTGTAAATATCCCACTTTTGCCGCTAATACCTGGGCAATGACCCTACACTATTATTATTGGTTATTTATATAGCACCAGCTTATTCCGCAGCGCTTTACAATAAGAGGGGAATTTACCTAATGAGACAATAAAAAAAAAAAAAAAGTAACAGGAACAATAGGTAAAGGAGGACCCTGCTCAAACAAGCTTCCAATCTAGAGGAGGTGGGTATAAACACAATAGGAGAGGTATTGAGGGAGAAAGCAAATCGACATGGAGGGAAAGTAGCAGAACTGGAGTTGAGAGTGGAGTGTGGCCCTATAGGAGAAAGCAAGAGGAAGGTTTAAGAGATAGCCATTACTCTTATGAAAATATGGGTTTTGATGGACTTTTTAAAGGATTGAAGACTAAGGGAGATTGACAGGGGTAGGCAGGCTGCTGTTCCAAAGAAAATAAGCAGCCTGTGAGAAGTCTTGCAAGCGTGAATTTGCAGTAAGGGTGCGAGCAACGGACAGGTCACCAGTAGAGCGGCGAGACCGAGAGGGGGCATACCTATGAATCGGTGCAGAAATGTAAGAGGAGCTAGAGTTGGTTAGGGCTTTATAGGTAAGGGTTTTAAATTGACTCCCATAGGGTACAGGAAACCAGTGTAAGGATTAACAAAGAGATGAGGTGTGAGAGGAGCGACAGGAGAGAAAGATCAGCCTGGCAGCAGCATTCATCAAAGATTTTAGGGGGGCAGTACAGCTTCTGGGGAGACCAATTAGGAGAGAATTTCAGTAATCCAGGCAAGAGATTATTAGAGCGTGAACAAGCCTCCTTGGCAGCATCTTGCTTAAGAAAGAGGCATATGCGGGCAATTTTTTTAAGCTGGAATCAGACTGGACATGAGGTGCAAAGGTGAGGCCAGGATCAAAAATGACACCAAGACAGCGAGTTTGAAAGGATGGGGGAGGCAGGTACAGTCAACCTGCAGGAAGAGTGAAGGAGGAAGATCAGTGTTATGAGGAGGAAAAATAAGAAACTCAGTTTTTCAGAAAGTAGGACGACATCCAAGCAGAGATAGAAGAGAGGCAATTGTTGACACGTTGTACAACAGCACGGGAGAGGTCAGGGGAAGAGAGGAATATCTGGGTGTTGTCGGCGTACAGGTTGTAGTGGAATCCATATGAATTAATAAGTTTGCCAAGAGAGGCAGTATAGAGAGAGAACAAAAGGGGAGCAAGAACTGAACCTTGAGGGACTCCGACTGAGATAGGACTACAACCAGTAACTACCAGAGATCTCTCTACTATTAATCTACCATAGCATTCCGTGGTTCAGCTGTGTTTATGGACTGTTGCTCACATGTAAGTTCACATTTTTTTATTTTTTCTATATGGTGAAAGACTGGATTTTCAAGCAATAAGCTCGACAAACATTAAAATGTCCAGGATAAAACCATGACCTGCTTGTGCCAGATGGCTAAAGATATATCGATATTCAGAAGTCTCCTGTACAATGGCTGTTTGTAAATACTTTCAAAGCAGGCTTCAATTATTTACAAGTTGAATTCAGACAAAGTTGTAAATAAGTAGCTTCAGTTTCGATGTAGCCATTTGTGAAATATTTTCTCCTTATATCTTCTAAAACAAATGCATTTTTTCTCTGCTTTTGTCAAGTCATTCGGGAGGACTTTACTTCTGGGAACAGATTTTAAAGAAGTCTGTCTAAGACGGAAGATAAAAACAGAGAGCTGGCCATTAGCTGCTGCAGGATGGGCTCTGAATCATTTATTAGCCATCAGTCTTTCCAGCCACTGGCTTTACCCCATGCAGTACCAACAGTACTGCTTGTAGTGACTGCTGTAGAAAACGGATGAGTAAAAGGAAATTCTTAGACTAGCTGGCTGCTGCAAGCCAGCAATAAGCTCTACAGATCAGAATGATTGTGCCGCCTGTGGTTAGCAAAAAGGCAATGCTGATTATAAAAGAAAAGGGAAATATACAGCACTTCCTCTTCCGTGGCTAACGGCCATACACAAGCCTTGCCTGACTGCAAGGCACATATAGCACATTGTTAGATAGAGAAAGAGGAACAGATAAAGATTGCAGCGTTCAAGAATAATGCATGTTTGTTTTAACGGAATACGTGCTAGGGAATAAAAATATCTATTTGACGAACACACAGCAGCAATGATAAACATAACAGATTAGCACGACATGCAGGAAAGGCGTTAAAAATACACCCTATTGCATACAGTTAGGGGCATGAATACATAAACCATGCAGGCAAAGTGCCATCACTCAACCTTTCACATCTTTTGAAAATGAACACCACAGTTACTGCATCATGTCAAACTTTTACAAAACAAATATGTTCAAACACACGATGCAGAATTAGTTGATGCAATTGGAACTGCACTTTTATGTTATTTGTTACAAAGGGCAATAATTTAGGAAGTGCTCTACAGGATCAAGCTCATCTCTAAATATTATTTTGCTACAAATACCTGGGCACTGATACTGCATTGTGATGGAATACAGAAATCATATTATATTTACCGTATGGTCGGGTCACTATTTGAGGTAATCCAAACACCTGCAAAATTGTTTGCATAGATTTTGTTCTCCAAGAACTGGCCTCTTCCTTTTTCATGGACATAGATGCCTCCCGTCTGTCCGTGGTGAATTTCGCATCTTACCACTGTGGGATTGGCATAGGCTTTCACTTCAAAGCCTGCTATTCTATTTCTATGTATGTTGCAGCTTTCAAAATAACCCTGCAAACAGAAATAATTTTAAAACGCTCACGAGAGTCCCAGTCAATCTTATATATAAAAATTAAATATATATATATTATTCTTTTTTACATTTTAACAAAGCCCAGGCTTAGAGGGACAGGAGTAAAAATAATATTTTATTTGTTTAAAAAAAAAAAAAAGAGCACACAACAGATGGATTAGTACTTCCATGTAATATATAAACAAAATGGGAAAGGGAGGGGGGTGGGGGGGGAGATAATACAGGCAGAAACTATTCACCATGCCGTGGTCAAATGTGAATACACCAACATCTCGTCCATGATGTATGTGATTCCTTCTAATTATAGGGTTGCCATGATTTTTAACCCAAATACCAGCAAGCGCATTGTTGGAGATTTCGTTGTCTTCGTATATCCCCTGATAATTAAAAAACAAAAACATGAATGACATTTTTTTATTATTATTATTAAAAAGGCAAGTAAACTAAATAGATAGTATTATGGCAATACCTGCGCATGATCTGTAATATATAGCCCTACGTTTTCACAGTCACTGATGTTACAGTGTTTGATGGTTGGACAGGCTCCTTGGCCACTGACACAAACAGCAGAACCAACTGGAAGAGAAGAGAGTCAGTAAGCATTCTTGGAATCGGCTTTGTGCAAATACAGTAAGTGCCCATTCGTTATTAAATTCTGAATTATAACGGCTGCATATTGCAGTGTGTTAACTTATTTTTACCAATTTAAATGGTATTACACAAACTTAAACCACAAATAAGTTAAAATGTAAAGAGAAATGTAAAACCACATACCTGTGCAGGTACTACGAATGATACAGTGGTCAATGACAGGACTGCAGTTCACTGTTATTTCTAAGCAGTGATGAGCGTTATGGTGCTGGGCTGATTTATCATCAGGGTTAAACTGAAAGAAAAACAAACTCTAAAAATATGAAGCAAACAGACTTAAGGTTTCTGCAATATGTTTAAGATAATTTAGAGTGGTGAAGGAGACAAACTTAAATGGACAAGCCAACTACTAACAGTACCTATTTATTATATAAATATATTTTAATACATATATTATAACACACTATTTTGGTCTGGACTAGTTTAGTGGGAAATTTGGAAGATTTACAAAGTTTAATGGAAAAAAAGAAAAAAAATGTACAATGTCATTTAGATAGTATCATTGTAAAGCAGACAGTTGATATACTGCTGTGTTGCACAAGCAACAGACAAAATAGCTTTATGAAAAGTGCCAAATTTACTGTGGTGGACAAACAAATAAATTATATATATTTATTTTGTTCTATCCCTCCATCCCTCTCGATATTTTATTCCTCATTTTCTACCAGAGGCCTGTGAGTCTGAGGGTTCTGTGCTGTATCTTAGTTTCTAGACCGTTTCTTCTGGACCGTGATCTCAGATGTCCCACCTGAAATCTATTGAAGCCACTCCCCCAACTTGGGAGTTACAGCCCTGAGTGCTCCTATCACAGTTTAGCAAGTTTTAGCTCTGTCATTCTTAACTACCGTTTGTGGTATCTCCCGTCTGGACATAAGCAGGTATACCCCATATTCTGAGAAGATATTTCAGAACACAATCTAAGCAACTTGGTAGTTTCTCGCAGTGTATTCTGTTCGCGCTAACATCTTGCAACCGCTCACTATCTGCTGGATTGTCTCAGAAGCCTCTTTGCACAGTCTGTACCTTGGGTCTTGTCTGGTGTGGTAAACCACTGCTTCTATTGATCTGGTGCCCATTCCTGTGCTACTAGAATTAATGTCTCAGTGCTGTGTTTCAGTCCTGCCTTTTCCAACCACTGGTAGGGTTTTATCATCCCTACTCCCACTAGCATGTAGGCTCAGTGCCCTCAACCCGTTTCTGTGCGTCCATTTGTCTGGTTACAATTACGTGTCTGTTAGTCCACCCATTGTACAATTCTACGGAATTTGCTGGCACCATATAAATAATAAAAAAATAATGCGAGCCACATCCACTATCTGCCGGTGGTACATGAAACCACCTCCTTTTCTGCATCCTCTATCTGTTGAAGTCTGAGGCATTCCCTTAGCAGTTTATCTTTGGAAGCCATCTTTGGGGTGTACTTGTGGATGCCATGTGTTTAATCCAGGACTGTGGCCTTGACACTCATAAGGGCCCAACCGTCTTCCTTCTGGTTGGTGTACAGGCTCTGGGTGCTGGATTTTGGGTCAAATCATCTATTCACAGTGAGTAGTTTCTGGGTCTTGACATCCATGGTGACCAGTTCTTCTCTTTGGCCAGGTTATTATTTCAGCTGGTTACCTGATGACCAGGAGGGCATGTGTGTTAAAGCCTTGGATCTTGTTCTTGCCATTATGCTGGGACTTCAGGACATGTCTGACTCTCTGGAGGTACTTGGATGTTGCTATCATCCTTGTCTCTTCCTCATGCTTGTCATATGTTTGTGGTACACCAAGGTACTTGTAGCGGTTCTCTACATCGCCTATTTGGTCTTCTGGTACTTGAATTCCTTCTGACCCGATTTTCCCTCTTTTTGCTATCATATGCCCACACTAATCTAGCCTGAATGACATTCTGATGTCCTTGCTTTATATCCTAGCTCAGTGTGTCAGTGAGTCAATGTCCCTTTCATTCTTGGCATACAGCTTGATGACGTCCATGTAGAGCAGGTGGATGATCTGTGGATGATCTCCACTCTCTTGATGATCTAACTGAGTGGGTTGAAGCCTATGCAGAACAGTATTGGGGATAGCACATCACCTTGGTATATGCAACATTTGATAGAGAGAAACACATACAGTTATATACATATACAGTTGCATTTACAATTATTAAACTCCCACTGAAAATCAGATTTAACAGTAAAATAAGATTTACTGTCAACATTTACATACTTTTAGCTGTTGGCAATACACAAATTAAACAAAATCAACTGAAATAGTTCAATGCAATGAATGATTACAAAAGACCTGGTGGCAACAGGCACGGAGGTTTCAATGAACACAGTAAGGAATGAAGTAAACGCAAAAGTTTGCCACGCCAGAACTCCAAGATGTACATCATTACTGACCCAAAAGCACACAAAGTCGGCTTCAATATGCTCAAAATCACATAAATAAGCCACAGGAGTTTTGGGGTTCTGTTCTGTGGAGCAATGAAACAAATAGAACTTTTCGGCCCAATGGATCAGCGGTACGTCTGGAGGAAGAAGAATTAAGAATACGCTGAAAAGAACACTCTGCCTACAGATAAGCATAGCGGTGGCTCAGTGATGCTCAGGGGGTTCTATTGCATCCTCTGGCACTGTATGCATGTGTGGAAGGCAAGATGGATTTATTGAAGTTTCAGGAAATCCTAGGAGAAAACGCCATGCCATCTGTGAGGAAGCTGAAGCTTCACATTGCACTTCCAACAAGACAATGATCCCAAGCATATCTCAAAAGCAAACTGTAAATCCATTCATCTGGTTGCAGAAGTAGACCTGGAATATTCTACTGTGGCCATCACAGTCAATTGACGTCAACCCCATAGAAAATCTCTGGTGGGATTTAAAGAAGCAAACCCAAGAATACTACTGGAGGCCATTGCTTGTGAGCAGTGGGTTAGATTCCTCAGGAACGTTGTCAAAAGTTTGTGTCTGGCTATGCAACTCATTTGCAGCAGGTCATGACTGCAAAAGGGTGCTTTACTGAGTACTAAAGATGCTTGCCATGAAGTTGTTCAATTATTTTGAAACTGGACTTTCAAGTCATAAGTTACATTAGGGGAAATCACTTGAAGCATTCATTGTGTTGAGCTATTTCAAATGCTTTTGTTAAAATTGTTCATTGCAAGCAGCTGAAATTTGGACAACAGTCATTTGTAAATAGGTTGAATATTTTTTGATTATAACAGTATTCATATACATGAATATAAAAAAAATTCAATTTTTAGAGGACATTACGCTATTCAAAGTGCTTATGGTTAGATGATGTAGCTTACCCTAATTGTCATGTAACCAACATAGGCATCTTCTGACCCCTCCATAAATACAAACGTTGAGTCTCTAGTGTTTTCTATTATGACCTTGTCTGCAACTTTTCCTGGTGCTGTAAAAGAAAACAAAATTAAATTTTTTTTAGGATTTACAAATACATCAAAACATAAATAAATAGATGACACAACAAAAGCCAAAAAGTAATGCAGTTGGCAAAACTGTGCAAAATGTCATGATCACATACTTTGGTAAGGTTAAAGGAATCCTCCAGGCACATCAACAAGTTGATCTCAAATGTAGTTGTCATAGTGCCTGGATTTCCCTTGTGCCATCGTACCTTTCAGACGAATGTGTTCAACTCTTCAAAAACCATTTAATGGGACAGTTTAAGCACCATTAAAACTTTGTCAAAAATAAATTGTTATGGTGCCAGAAGGTCCTTGGGAGTAGCTTACCATAAGGGGTTAAAGCATTCTCGAACAGAGGCAGACTGGCGCTTGGGGACGCGCCTTAATTGTTAAATTGTTCAAAAATGGTTTAACACAGAACTATATAGATGTGCAAGTGGTGACTTCCACAAATTGGCTGGTGTGTATTTCCAGGAGTCAGAGCAATGTTTAGAAAAACGGAAGAAATCCGATCTTGCAGAGGACTAACTTCACACAGGACTAAACTTGCTTGGTCAACAAGATAATGCCAGAGTGGTGGCTTTGAACGCCTACCGGAATTTGGACATCTTAAGCCCACCACATTGACACTTACTATTCCAACAGTTATGTCAATACATATCAGTTCTAGTAATACATAAGGGAACAGTACCTGCACCAATCATCGTTATAGGAGACTCTATGTAAATCCATTCATCCGTGTAGATTCCAGAATGGACGAAAATGAGTCCATCAAAATGAGCTTCCTGAACGCCACCCAAAGCATCTTCAATTGTATCATAGTACTGGAAGAAATATGCAAAAATCTTAATCTACGAATCATTTGGCTTATAACAATTTATATATTTATATATTATATAACACCTTACCAACATATTTTCTCTCCCTTTGTATCTTGTAGGGTTACTGTAAAAGTGTTCTGCAAATCCTGGTTTAACATGTGCACCTTTATACTGTCATGAGGGAAAGAGGAAAAAAAATAATCAAAAAATTGTACATTATTACCGTATAGCAAACAGTTACAATGCAGCCAGTGCTGGCACCTCTCAAGCACTGGGATTTATATATTTTTGTTCAGAATTTTTTTAATTACCTAGAAAACAGTAATAGGAATTAGGACACGTGTAAGCAACGTTTGGCACTCCAGATATTGTGGACTACATCTCCCATAATGCTAGCAAAGCATCAAGGGATATGTAGTCCACAGCATCTGGAGTACCAGAGGTTGCCTACCACTGGATTAGGATGTTGCTGCCTACTTAAAGTAGCTATATGTTTCTTTCCAAATAGAGACTTATTATGAGTTTTCCTAACTCCTCAAGTTTTCGATCTTGTTTAACAAATGTACTGGGCATGCACATGACATCATGCGCACACCCTTGGAAGGGCAGAAGAAGCGGTTTCAGCGGCTGCCATCTTAGAAACTCCAAGATGGCAACACTGAGGAAAAGGACCTGGTGGAGCCAGCACAATGGAAGAAAATATAACTAGAACCAGTCCCAGGTAACTAAATGTTTAAATTTACAGTAACAAAAGTTTTTTAAAATGTAGCCATATTTTTAAAGGTGAAAAAAGTATTGGATATTTCTTTTAACAAAATTAACAATTCTTGTCTGTAGATGATGTGGATAAGGAATTTTTTTTTTTTTTTTTATAAAGCTGCAGTAGACCAAAGGATTCTAACACTTTTTCACATTTCGCTTATGTTTCATGAAATATTAGGCAGCACCTTTATGAAGTATTCATTATGACGTGATGGATTCCAATCCATTTTAACTAACACCTATAAAAGATATTACACCTTTATTACACCAGGAAGTTACATAACACAATAACTGTACTTGGAACACTTGTCCCAAAACATGCTATATATGTGTCTATTCTCTGGCTATAACAACATGAAATTTAAGCCTAAAACCTTCCCTCTGCCATCAGTTTTTGCTTGACTAGTGGAGATTGGGCTGTGGCAGTTTGTAAAAAGTTAAACTGATCTTGTAAAATATATTCGTACCAATTGCTGAAAGCTTTCTTTCCATGGGTTTGGATGCTCATATTCTTCAGGGTTAATTTGAAAAAATTTCCCAGGTTCAGGATGCATCATTGGACGTGTATATTCAAATACTTCCATATACAATCGTTTCCTAAAAAACAATCAAATAAGTGAGCAACACAAAACTTGTGTGTTAAATAAAAAGTTGTATAAGAATTAGAGAATTACATTCTGTAATAACTTTTGCCCCCTGGATGTTCTGTAAGTATTGCATTTTTTTTAAATATAATTGATAACCATTTCCATTTAAAAATCATTCAATATAAAGTGAATTTTAAGGAAAAACTTATACTATGATATCACTGACCCCCTGGACAGTTGCTCTATTACTGTCAGAGTTCACCGAAAATCAATTTATATTTTGCACACTACATTAAAGACTTTTCAGATCATCTCTCTTACTAAACAACTATCCCATTTTTAATATGAAATCACATTCCCTCAAGGAATTTTATATGCTGGACTTACCACAAAATCGGATCATTTGCAAGTTCGCTGAAACGCTTGCACACACAAGCTGCTCTACAAAGATCCTGCTCCAGCAGGTAAGAAAAGATCTTCAGAACCACCTCATCTGGTAGTTTTTCTTGAAGATATTGCTCTGCAGGGGCTGCTATTAAAAAAATAAAAAAACATACCTTAGAACACAAATTGGCCAACACGCCAAATTACAGATAAACAATGTCTCTGCTCTAAACAAAAAAAACAAACAAAAAAAAAAGGTAAGAATTGTTTTGTAATAATCTATGCTTGTAATTTGAAATCCATCTTACCAGGCAGATCCTGGGATTTCCCAGACACTCTGGCACGTTTTGCTCTATGGCCAAAGTTTTCAGTTGTTGAGGTGGAAGCACCCTAAATGAAAAACAAAGAAATAGAAATGGTAAATATATTAATTTGTTAATTAGTTAATATTTGTTAATATGTTAATATGTTAATTGGATGGTTAAAAGTCACAACAGGCAGTGTATGGTTTTATAAACTTTGTTAATAGACCTTACAATTATCAATCATAAACCACCAGCCATGCTTTAAACGTCACTGTATGCCTGAAAGGTCCAAGTCACACTCACTAGTGGTATATTTCTACTCGCCAGGGCAGAATTTTCACTCAAAAATGACTAGTTGCTCGTGAAAGTTACAAACAATATTAAGGGGATAGGGAGAGAGGGAGAGCTCAACTCAGGAAGGGAGGGAGGCAGGGAGAAAATGCTTTGCTTTGCAGGCTCTGTCTACAAGGGACCAGCTCAATACATCCATTGCTAGTTTGCTGTGCGTACCGACGACAGATTTTCTGCACAAATCGGACATTAGGCAGTCTGGAACAGAGTTTGGGGCTGCCAAAGTTACATTTGCCTGGGGTGTAACTAGTCAACAGCACAAAAGTGCAGATTTACCTGTACGTGCAGAGTTACAAGAAGAAACGCTGCACACAGATTCCTACAAACAGGAACTCTTCAAATCACAGAAGTGGTCAGAGTGGTTGGAGTAATCCTTTAACAAATGCACAGATCCCCAAAGCAACCCAAAAATTGACAAACATGCATTCCTGACACTATAGTTCTAAACATACAGTTTAGGCTTCCGGCCTGTCACTGCGTACTTTAAAAAGGTGTTCTACTCCCTGTTTTTCCAATGCCAAACCAGTCTCGCCGCAGCTGGCCGTGCTCTGTCTCCCTGGCTGAGATCATCAAATTTGACAATCTAAGCCAATCCAATGCTTTCCCATAGACACCAATCAGCATCTCTTCATAAAGATGCATTGAATCAATGCGACTCTACGGGAAGCGTTTAGTGTCTCCATGCAGAATGTGGAAACACCGTACATCAACCTCCAGTTGACTTTCTCCAAAAAGGCAGTGTTTACATTAAAGAGCCTGCATGGATATGCTATAGACAATAGAACAACTACATTAAGCTGTAGCAGTTCTAGTAATAGTGTCCCTATAAGTATAATTAGTAGAGCAGGAAATATGGACTTCTAATCACACACAGGGTGCTGCTGCAGGCTCTAGCAAATAAATAAGAAATTAAGGGAAGCTTTATCAAAAAATTTAAAAAGGCAGTTTAAAATTGCACCCATATCACTGTAAACTGAACACCTCTCAAAAAAAGGTGTTTTTTTTTTTTTTTTTAAATGCACTACTTGAAAACTGTAAACATGAATTCACTCCCCTCAACTCAAAAAAACAACCATCCAATCTCCTGCCCTGTGGTAGCAACAATAGAATGAAATGTAGATCAGATCAACCACTGGAAACATATCTTTAAACGTGAGCTATGAATTTAACTCTGAATGCTGGTGGGGTGAGATATTGCAGTGAAATATGAAGGGCAGCAAAGTGATCATATATGCATATAAACATATAGAATAAACATATATGATCATATAGAAATTATATAGCTTTAGATTTAAAAGAAGCATCCATTGTGTAAGTCTGCAAATAAACAAGGACAGAGAATGCGTACTGTGTTGCAATCAGCGATATCTCAGCGATACAAAATTTATATTGACATCTGGTCAACATTTCATTTACTTTAGAGGTACATTTTATAGACCACGGACAAAGAATGCATCTCTCTTCTCTCACCTCCATACTGCTCTTTGTTGGACAAGCGGTTCTTTTAGGGACGAGAGTTTTTCTGCGAAGTTGATATGGACTATTCTGTGCACCAGGACCTGATTCTTCTGCAACCATGTCTGCAGGCACTTCATCTGCAATATAGAAAGTCATTTTATAAAATATCCCAACCGTCAATACTTGGTTGTATATATAATGTACTATGTATGACAGTAAGGTATTACCTACATCACCCACTGTTTCCTATATAGTATACATTGTGCAAATCAGATCAGGAGTAAAATGTGTACTCCAATGAAATGGTCCATTCGTCAACTATTACACCTCATGCAAACATGTTTGAGAGAGGACATGCCTTTTCTTCAAAATATCTTGGTATCCAAACTGGTATCCACAGCATACCTCACTGTGTAGTAATTTCTCACATATCATAACAGAAACATCACTTGGCACAATGTAGGACTAAAATGTAAATGATATATTAAGTGCTATAGTCTTACACAATAGAGAATGGTTTAAATAATAATTAAAAAAAAAAAAAAAGGTTTGCATTTCAGCAATGAATTTTTTTTCCTCCATTAATCTGTGCATTTTGGGAGCCGGTCAACAACACGCACAACATACCGATGATAGACGACCAATGGCAACACGGCTACCCCCTCTGTGCTGCAAAAATCCTCCCCCAAGGCCAGCAGTGAAGCAGAATGACACTGGAGGATTGGGCTGCAGGGAGAACTTGGCCTCTGTGTGGGATCGCAGATATGTTTACTTTTTAACCATTTATGGCAGTGGGACACAGTGCCAGCAAGGGATTCTTCTAACCAAAAACCTTAACTAAAACGTTGTTTTTGGTCTGCATAACCCTTTTACATTATGGGCTTTTTTCCCCCACCTCTATTACTATGCAGTTTTTTGCACATGCAAAGTATTTCAAAGATGCAGCTCAAGTTACATAAGGGAGGAAATAATTGTTTAAATATTTAAATATCCCACACCGGCTTGGTCAATCATACGTTTACGAACGTGTTCTAATCTCTGGGCTTATTCTTCAAAATAATCAGTAAATATTTAAATGCTTGACGGAACAAAAATATCTATAGGCATTTCCTAAGATAATACTCTCTGACAGTGCTTGGAAGCATGGAGGGAATGGCATTCCTGTAATTGGTGACATTATCACCATTTACTCTGCTCTGATTTTGTTTAGTCATTAACCCTAAATGTAAAGCAATGCAACGGTTAGCAATTCTAAACATATAAACAAAATAAAACTTGGTATAACAGTATGTTGGATGTGATTAAAAACAAAACAAAAAAACACAACATTATGAGCTCACATGTGTGATGACTAAGGTTTTAATTTATCTATTATTGCCAACAGCAACTGCAGGAGTTAAACCAAAACATCATGCATGTTTGCTATCTATGGATCAATATCTAGACATGCAGGTCTATAAATAATGCTGGAATGTGCCCATCCACCAACAAGGGGTAACAAGTTTGTGTTCACAAGCAAAGCAATTTGTTGCTGCCCTAGTTTTCGATTTACTCATTTTACTTGGAGACTAAACAAATTAACTGAAAATGGTGGTGAGGGAGGGGTATGTTTTTTTTTTTTTTTACTGCTTATGTGACCAAAAAATAAATAAAATGTAGGCAGTTCTGCACTCACAAACAGTTTATGTTGTGCCTCCTTAAAACTCTAATAATTCCATACATTATCCCAGAGTTTATGCATAGCTGGTACCCCTTATTTTTGGGCGTTACCCCTCTTGGGACTTTCATCAAATGAACGTTTGATGTGCTAAAGTCTTTGGCCTGTATGAAGTGTCCTGGCTTTATGTCACGTGCGTTGTGTGTCTCGGCTCTATTAGAAGTGTGTGAGAGAGGTGGCTCTATTAGATGTGTGTGTGTGTGCTGGCTGTATGTGATGAGTGCGCTGAGTGTGTTACAAACATACTGCACACAACCATACACAAACACAACACACAGACCCAAACGCACTGCATACTGCCACACACAAACTACACATTTACACACAAACAGCACAGATTACTAGCATCAGATGTTCAGTGGATGAGTAGCCTGTCCCATGCTCACTCTACCCTTTACAGCGCATTAGCAGTCGAGATAGGACATCACGCTGAATCCCTGTGACCACAAATCCTAAGCACTGTGAATAGCGGTTGGTTGCTGCCATTCCCCAAACCTCCCTGCAAACTGCAGCCGGCCCAACCCACAGCGTCCCTGTACACCTGCCTGCGATACACTCCCTGCCGGGCACCAATTCCTCCCAAAGCAGCCCTGTTAACCCACAGCTGGGTTTAATGAATAAAAATAATCTTTTTGTCCAACACCCCGAACTGCATGTCCCTGGCGTCAGGCGATATAAATTCCACATCCCTGAAATGTACACCATCTCACACAACACACATTTCTCCATACTGGCTCATCTGGTGCCCTAACTATTTGAAGTTAAACCATGGAAGAGACTAATAAATGCACAATGAACTACTACATTACTAAGCCAAGGTAATCCCTACATAAATTGCTTTATATACTTTTACTGTAAATGGTTATTTGTAGTCTATAAAACTGATGCATCTAAACTTTATTTTAGAAGTGGTGTTCTTTTAAAAACATACTGAAATAGATGTGGTATCTCAGGATACATTTTTACACAGCATGCCACGAAACAAAAAATGGAGAGAAATACTAATTATTTCTCCGTGAACACAACAGACATTTTTTGTTACACTGCATTGTCTCTGACAGTATATATCTACTGCATGATTTGCCCCTTATTTCAACAAGCAGATGTTTTCTAATGCGGTAATGCGCTATAGATGACATTACACCATGCATTAGCAACTGCAATGTACTGTGTGACTAGCACACTGCAGCGTCTTCACACAAGACAGAATTGGGTCACAGCCTGAGAATGGTGGGAGTTACAACACTCTAAGGCAGCAACTATGCTCGTCATGGTGGATTTAATTTAAATTACATGTCCGTAAAATTCAATTGCAGTTATGGTTTTAAACATTAAGACTTATTCTTGCTGGTTGTTACAATGTTTAATATTTGCTACCAGATGAAGATTTCATATTCAGAAAAATAACTATTAGTTTAACAGTTTATCAGAACTGATTTTATGTACCATTAGAAATACATATATAACAACGAACTCGTAAACTATTTCCAGGTCAACAGGTTAATAATTACTTATACGGTAATTGGAGAGCAATTTAAATTACAAGATATTCGTTGTGTGAAAATAAAACAACCCCTACCCCGCAAGGATTAAAAAGTAGTTTTGTTTTTTTTTTACCATTAAAAATGCTGTTCTGTGCAAATCAGATGATCTCTATGAGACACACAATCTGATTGAGAGATTTTTACTCCAACCTGACCACCACCATTAAATTAACTCTGCCCTTATTCCATCACCAATATGTTGTTACAGGAGAAAAGAAAAGGTATGAATCTCTCTCTCCCCCCAATTCTCCTGCTGGCATATCAAAAATGGAGAAGGACGGGATTAGGAATATTGGCTACAAATAGCAGCTCCTGCCTAAGAGTGCAACGGACATCAATTTTGGGTACAACGGGACATTTTTCAGTGCTGCCCCAAGCTTAAAGCGGTTCGGCCATGTTTTTGTTTCTTTTATTAGGTTTTCCTTTCCTCATGCCATTTTCTACTTTAATAATTATATACTCCCCTCTTTGGCACTTGCCTTAATTTTTATTTACATCTTTCCTGCTACCTGGCTGCCTCCATTTTGTTTTCCTCTGTCCATAATCGGCCATTTGCCCTTCTCTCAGTCTTGTCTGATGGATTGTGGGTAAATTAGATTAGCAACTGAAATGGAACTTTGCTTAAATAGCGCAGAGAAGTTCCGTTACTATCCGTAGCTTTACATACACAGCCTGGCTGTTTATTACAATCTACACTTACTGTCATTTAAAACACACAATGCTGATTAAATACTGTAACTCCGCTACGTTAAATGAATGAATGGCAAAACCCAGCAAGGAAAAGTTGATGGTATTGTTAGGGTCTGACACAATCAGCCAACTGGGCAAAACGTTAAAAGTGAAGAGTATTTACTTTCATTTACCTGAAATTATAAAACGAAAAAGTGTATTGGTAGATTAAAGAAGAGAAAAACAAAGCAAAAAAATATATATATTTTTTGTATGCTATATTAAGTTGGCATTTAGTGGCAAGACCACATTGGTTTAAATAAGAATTTACACAACAAAAGAAGTGAGCGGCCTTGACATTCCTTCCACGTTGACAAAACAAACCATGTGATAGAGAAACTACTATAATAATTATATTGAGGACAGCCATTAGTTTTATGCATAAAAAGAGAACAAGAAACATTATGGTGCCAGAGAACTCAATAAACCTCCTTCAACTAAGTGGGATAAGAAAAAAAAAAAAAGTAACCAATCAGAAACCAGATGCATTTATTAACACCATAATAGGCTCCCGCTAGAGCCTCTTTTCGAACAGGTAGAGAATGGCTGAAGAGAAAACAAATCCAAAACGGGTAAGCAAAAATTCCTAAACAAACAAACAGCCATAGCCCAAGAAGGAATCAGAGCGGTTCCCTTAAACCACAGGGAAAGAGAGAGAAATGTGAGCATATGGGAGGCAGTAATAGAAGAAAAAAAAAAATAGAAGTGATACAAAATGCAGACCACAATGAAGCAAATGTATGATCAACTATGATCAGAATAAGGATGGGTCAAATCATACACATACAAAACATACATGGCACACATGAGAGTCTAAACAAACACAAAAACCAAAGCAATAACGTGTCACAAAATAAAGTCCCACAAAAATGACAAAAAAATCAGGAGCAAGAGAAGGGAAACAGGAGGAATAATATTTACCTGCTGTCTTTATTAAAATCTAGACTTTGCCTTCACCAAGGCTAGGTTAAGAAAAAAAAAAATGTATTATATATACATACACACACACACACACACACACACAATCAAAATCATTCAACCCCCACTGAAAACCAGGTCAAAATGTACAGACTTTCAACTGTTTCCAATGAGCAAATCAAACAACAGGAATTGAAATAGATCAACACAACAAATGCTTCAAACAATTTCCCCAAATTTTACTGAAAATGCAACTTATAATGACTTCTCCAGTCTCAAAATTATCCCCTAAATAGTATCACTCACAACAGCACAAATATGCTAGCACACTTGATGCAACTAATCAAGGGCTTCATTAGTTGCATCAGGAGTGCTTGAGCTGGAATACTTGAAATACCTGAACTGGCTAGGGGTTTGTTGAGTGTCATGTTTGACTGCATGTTAGAAGTATGGCTAAGTCAAAAGAATGTTCCACAAAGTTAAGAGAATAGATCATTACCCTTCACAAACAAGGAACAGGATACAAAAAGATGGCAAAGGCACTGACTGTTCTTAGAGACACAGTTGGAAGCACAGTTCGCAAGTTCAAAGCAGAAGGTACAGTGGTTCCACTATACGGACATGGTAGAAAAAGGAAGCCATCAATGGCTGCAACCAGATTTCTGAGAAGGCAGGTTGTAAACAAATCCTCGAATGACTGCAAAAGACCTGCAACAAGACTTGATGGCAACAGACACTAAGGTTTCAGTGAACCCCATGGAAAATCTCTGCTGGGAGTTGAAGAAGGCAGTTGCCGCATGCAAATCTAAGACTATTACTGAACTGGAAGCCATTGCTCATGAACCATTTAGTGCTCAGATTCTTTCCTGAGCTAAACCATTCTGTGCAGGACCATCTCATTGGTTGAAAGCATCAGCAGACAGCTCTCAGCCAATAACCCAGCGGTAAACAGCCTTCTGCACCCCAGATGTGGACTACATCTCCCTTAATGCCCTTAGATTCATGTTCCTAATAAAGCATCAGGAGAGATGTAGTCCACAACAGAAAGCCGAAGGATGCCTAACCCTGAGCTAAGGTATGGTCTTGTCACCAGTGGGGTACCTCAGGGATCTGAACTTGGAGCCATTCTCTTTAATATTTTTATTAGTGATATTGCAGAAGGTCTTGAAGATAAGGTATGTCTTTTTGCTGATGACACTAAGATATGTAACATGGTTGATGTTCCAGGAGGGATAAGCCAAATGAAATATGAGTTAGGCAAACTAGATAAATGGTCAGTTGTGGCAACTGACATATAATGTAGATAAGTTCAAGATAATGCATCTTGGACGTAAAAACCCAAGGGCAGAGTACAGAATATTATATAGAGTCCTAACCGAAACATCTGAGGAAATGGATTTAGGGGTAATTATTTCTGACGACTTAAAGGTAGGCAGACAATGTAATAAAGCAGCAGGAAATGCTAGCAGAATGCTTGGTTGTATAGGGAGAGGTATTAGCAGTAGAAAGAGGGAAGTGCTCATGCCATTGTACAGAACACTGGTGAGACCTCACTTGGAGTATTGTACACAGTACTGGAGACCGTATCTTCAGAAGGATATTGATACATTATAGAGAGTTCAGAGAAGGGCTACTAAACTGGTTCATGGATTGCAGGATAAAACTTACAATAAAAGGTTAAACGAACTTAAAATGTATAGCTTGGAGGAAAAACGAGACTGGGGGGATATGATAGAAGCATTTAAATACATAAAGGGAATCAACAGTAAAGTTGGACACTATATTTAAAAGAAAAACTACCACAAGAAGACATAATTTAAAGTCTTAAATTAGAGGGGCAAATATTTAAAAATAAAGTCAGCAAGTATTACTTTACTGAGAGGGTAGTGGATGCATGGAAAAAGCCTTCCAGCTGAATTGGTAGAGGCTAACACAGTGAAGAAGTTTCAGCATGTGTGGGATAGGCACAAGGCTATCCTAGATATAAGATAAGGCCAAGGACTAATGAAAGTATTTAGAAAACTGGGTAGACTAGATGGGCCAAATGGTTCTTATCTGCAGTCACATTCTATGTTTCTAAGCCCTGCACTGCTGAGCTTGGCTCAACGCAAAGAGCCTCTGGCTCTCACAGAGGAGGTGATTCGGCACCTGATGGACCCCAGGTAATTATTTTGACTATCTTCATGAAACAAAAAATATATAAAACAAAATAATGTATTTTGAATATTTGTATTGAAAAATACAGTGAAGGTTATTCGGATATAAATAAATTATTAACTGGCAACTGAGTTGTAAACTTTGTCATCTGTGCAAACAATAGGTTTTTAGCAATTCAGAATACACAGGTTTAGAGATCATTGAGATATGCAAGATCCCAATAGTCAAGATATGACAGAAATGTGGAGTCTTCTCCCTTAAATGATTGCATATACAGTGTGTATGCATGAAGTAATGTCCTTTCAGTAGGACAACTTGAAAATATTTAGGTGGTCACAGGGCTTGAAGAAAAAAAGGACAATAGTCAACCAATAAGCCCCCAATGTTTTGGCAAAAATGACTTTATCAAGGGAGCCTCTATAGCCTGTCCCTGCAGGCATTTTAATGTAAAGGCAGTTTGCACATTGCTGCCTAGGAACACCTATAGTGGCAGTCATTAAGATGGCCACTAGAGGTGCTTCTGGGGTCAGTGCTGCACAACGCATTTCTATGAGAAGATGCTGAATGGTACAGCGCAGCACAAAGGCGCATCACTTGACAATTACTTTATTTAAACCAGCAAATACTTTTGGGAAATATACAAAAATAAATAAAATCAAGAAAAACTTTAAAATTTAATAAATATTAATAAATAAAAATTCAGTCAAATCCACTATTGGGCACGCCTCTCATCTAGGGGAATATCTTCAGGCCCATTAATTTCAGACCAGGCCACTAATGACAAACAGGTCATCACTGTGCAGCTGAACTGACACTGGAGTCTGCACTGCATGATCACACTGATCAGAGTCCCGCTTTTCTACCCCCGTCAGGATATTGCAAAGTAAAGAGATCTTCCAGCTGCACAGTATGTCACTGTCAGGCATGCCCAATGCACTTTTCAAACATTCCTAGGGATAGGACACTGATTGGTTAGATCAGTGTCCCCCCTGGAGTGGATGTGGAAAGCATAAGAAAGAAGAGGGTAAATATGGAGAAAAATAAATAATTTACCTGCATTTTTCAGTCTGCTAAATATTTTAAATGAGATAATTGCTTTAAAGTGATGCATGTCCCTTTAAGTAGAAACACCACAGTAACCCAGAGCACTCCACACAATGACAACTTCGGGAGTCATCTGACCTATTCAGTAATTACATCACTATCAAAAGGAAGTATACCAATATACCACCTTTGCAGGCCTAAATAACAGATGCATGCACTTATTAAATGTTTTACACTTTAACTTTTTTTCTAAACTTTTCTTTTACCGTTAACCCCTAACTAGCAGTAAGCAGCACTAACCGTAAATTCCCCCCTTTCCCATAACTCCCACCCACTCCAGCTAGCAAAATTATAAAATATTTAAATTAATTAAATAAATTGAAACCCTGAGGGTTAAAAATAAATTAAAGTTAATCCTCAAGGGTTAAAAGAAATTAGATTACAGTATAATACTGTGATCTGTATTGTGATCACTGTAGGCAGTGATTAGCTGGCAGGGAAGGGGTTAATTTTTGTTTAGACTGGGTAAAGGCGGGTTGTTTTTTGTTGTTTTTTACTTAAACGTTACTAAAACTTGAAAAAATTTTTTTTACCTTTTTAAAGCTTATTTTAAAAAAAATATATATATGTTAACCCCTAGTTAGCCTAACACCAAATTCTCCACTAACATCCACCCATCCCAGCTAGCTAAATACATAATTTTTAAATATTTAAATTAATAAAATAAATTTAACCCCTGAGGGTTAAAAAAAAAAATTGTAGTCAGTGATCAATTGTCAGGGAAGGGGTTAATTTTATTAAAGCAGGGGAAAGGGAGGCAGGGGGGGGGATTTAACTTTATTTTACCCAGGGAGAAGAGGATCAGCTCTGATCCATCTCCCTGCACTTCATACAGAACCCGGAAGTGCAGGGAGGCGGAAGGTAAGTACACTGAGCACATGTGCTCCTCTGACAGCCTGTCAGAGCGAGCACCGGTGCTGGGGCAGCCCGATCGGGTGCTCCCGGTCTGCCTCTAATACAGAGACAGACCGGAGCACGGTTAACCCCGCGGTCGCGGCGATCTGGGGTTAACTTTAGTAAATGACAAATTTTCCTACAACGGTCCTTAACTGAAGGACAAGGTTGATGGAAAATTTCCGTCTGCGGTCGGGAAGGAGTTAAGAGCTAGTGTGTGTTTGCAATTTTGAGATGATCCATGCTTCCTCAAGATTGGTAGTCTGCAGAGGACCATCCACACACTTTTTGTTTTTTTGTTTTAATCTTCAGTATTACCACAAGAGCATGACCGATATGGGAGTTTAGGATTAGTCTGCTCAGATTAGCATTCAAACATTAAACAGGATGATTGGACGTAGTTCAAACTGAAATTATTTGTGTGCTTGGAGCTTTTTTTATATACTTTGTCCTCATCAATATGCTGTACTTTTTGCATGAGGAAAAAAAAAGCTCAGCAGAAAGTTGTTCTGTAGAATGCTCCGCCAGGCTGCTTTGCTTATAGCATTGCAGCTCACTCGGTGCTGTCCATAGCCGAGCTGTATACACACTGATAAGTGTGTCATGGAGGCAAGCTTATGGAACATTACCTTTTTCCCTCCTTTTTAAACCAACAAAGGCTAGAGCATGCAAAAATACAGAATATTAATGATGCCAAAACCCAGAAATCTGTGATGGTGCTCAGTGTCCCTTTAAATAAAAATGTTGAGCAGCTTCAATCAAAAGCCTCATATGGATCTGCAATATGCATATTTAAACTTTATATTATCATCTTTGTCCATTGAGGACAGTAAAGTAAAAAACAACTATTGCATACTTAAAAGAATTCTCCAACCCTAAATAGTTTATTTTAAAATTGAAGAATAATGACCCGCTAACCAATAAAGCGATTGTGAAAAACAATCGTACCCTTTAGATAATGGAGGTGAATCTGGAGGAACCCAGGGATTAAAATTGGTTAGATATCAGGTTGTGGCATGTGGCAGTTCTACTTCAAAACTTAAAGGACCACTATAGTGCCAGGAAAACATACTCGTTTTCCTGGCACTATAGTGCCCTGAGGGTGCCCCCACCCTCAGGGTCCCCCTCCCGCCCGGCTCTGGAAGGGGGAAAGGGGTTTAAACTTACCTTTTTCCAGCGCTGGCCAGAGAGCTCTCCTCCTCCTCTCCGCCTCCGTTACGCCCCGATGGCTGAATGCGCACGCGCGGCAAGAGCTGCGCGCGCATTCAGCCGGTCTCATAGGAAAGCATTTACAATGCTTTCCTATGGACGCTGGCGTGCTCTCACTGTGATTTTCACAGTGAGAAGCACGCAAGCGCCTCTAGTGGCTGCCAATGAGACAGCCACTAGAGGATTAGGGGGAAGGCTTAACCCATTCATAATTATAGCAGTTTCTCTGAAACTGCTATAATTATGAAAAAATGGGTTAACCCTAGAAGGACCTGGCACCCAGACCACTTCATTAAGCTGAAGTGGTCTGGGTGCCTAGAGTGGTCCTTTAAAGGGACCCTATAGACATCCAGACCACTTCAGCTCACCCCCCTTAGTACTGCAATGTAAACCATTGCATTTTAAGAGAAACTGCAATGGTTTACATTGCAGGACTAATACTGCCTCTAGTGGCTGTCAGGTAGGTTTTTTTTAATCCTTTCCAAGTCGGCTGGGGAGGGGGGAGATTGAGACTATAGCGCAAGAAATATCCTTTAAACCTGTAAATCTATACTGATGCATGTTGTATCTAATCTGGTGTGTGTGGCATAATCCTGCCAGACTTTCAAAATTCTACTAACTTCTGAATGATCCCTAGATTAAATGCAAATATATGCCCAGAAAACACTAAGTATATGTTGTATGCCAAAACCGCATTCTAACAATACAGCATTAAAGTTTTTTCTTTAAACGAACACCTTAAGCACAGATCGTGGGCATGGTTATGGTGCCAGCAGTACCTTGGTGCCCCCCCAATGTACGTTGTCAAACAGTTTTAGAGATCTGACATGGTTATCTGTGTTCTCCCGGGCAAAAGAGCCCAAATCTCCTATGTAGGAACTTCTGTTCGCTCTCAAATGGTGTCAGCTGATCACTCTCAGCCAATGAGCTATTAAGTCCTGCACTTCTAGACAGAGTTCAGATTAGAGAACTTCCAGCTGTCAGAAGTAATGCATGCAGGGGAGTGGTGCCCACGTAAGAAGGCAGACTATTCTTAAAAAGAGTTTGACCACAATGGGGAGGGGGCAGGTCAACAATATCGTAGTAATGGCATTTGGAAGCTTTATTTTTTATTTATTTTTTGCTTTGTTATATAAATCAGAATTTTTCACATAACACAATATAAAATTATCTGAAAGATTTAACAGACAGATTAAACACATAAGCAACTATCTACTAATGGGCATAAATAGTGAAACGGAAAAATAAAGTATGTGAAGGAATTTGATTAGATCCATAGAGCATGGCCAATGTAGCCTAAAGCATTAATAAATAAATATATATATTTAGCAAATAGACTGCTGCACTCTTCTAATAAACATTTTAGGAACTCTTTTTTAAAAAAAAAAAAATTCACTTTTATTCCATAGTAGTTAAAAACTAGGTCATGATGTCAGTCCCACATAGGGACTTTCTTCAGGATCATAGATCCATCTACGATCCTGAAGAAAGTCCCAATGTGGGACTGAAACGTTGATCCGGTTTATAACTAGTCTGCCGTCTATTTGCAAATTGGATGTTGGAGCCCTGGTAGTGCACCCACATAGTTTAGTGGTACGCCATGTCGTTTTGCAGCCTGAGTGCAAGGTATTTTAGTATATATTTTAAAAAGCAAGAAAGTGGGCACTCATGTAATCCATAAATAACATCACTGCGTGCTACCATTTTGGACATGAACCCAGTCCTTTCTCATGAAACCAGAGCACTTCAGGCACTTGTGGAGGATGCAGAGAGAGGTGCCCGGTGGACCCCCGGTGTCAAACTGTTCTATTTTGGGTTGACACCAAGCACTTTATGTAAATACAGGTTTTAACTCTCTTCCCACTGTAACGTTTAACAGGTTCTAGCTTTTTGTTGTTTTTTTGCCTAGAAATTCTACATACATGTGTGTTTGTTATATCTGCTTCCTGTTAATATTAAATTAACCTTTCTTCCCCAATGCAGTAATGCTGTCAAAGTCACAAATGTTCATTTTAATGCATTAATGAGAAAGTATCATGGAGAGTGTAATATTGATTTTTCTTTCCTTCTTCTAACCATACATTTACACCTTTGGGGGGGACTTGCATCTTTACATGTGACCACATCAAGTAACTAGGTGGAAAAGCATTGAGAGGCTGTAAGCATGGAGACACCATCTGTGCCTTTGATAAGTAAGCAACTGCATAGGGCCTATTTAACCACAAGTTTGCAAGACAGCAGTTTTATTGCAGCTGTCACTCAGCAATTGCCATTTAACCCCTCAATCAAAAGAGGTCAAGAAACTCCTTTTATATCATGATCGCCCTGGCAAATCAGCTCATTAAACAGGAAAAAAAACTCCTCAAACACAAACCAAGAATAAGATTTATTTTTTAATGTACATATTAAACACTTATATAGTGCTATTTTTATTGAACTTTAGTTTAGACCTTACCACAATTAAAACTAATCTGCTCCAGAATGAAGCCACTGCTCCTTACAAAACATGAACGTGTTCACTATTATAGGGATTTATTCAACAAATCACTGAATTCTGGTAAACTAAAAAATTAACTGCAAAACCTAAACTAAAAGAGGAAAGTTGGAAAACGCACAGAATGGCTTTTTTTTTTTTTTTTAAATCCTGAAATCACCTGTAATGAACAAACAAGAGCTGGTGTCCCTGTAAAGAGAATAAAACGGGAATGTCTCAGATGTAAGTGGTCAGGCTCTTGACAAATAATCCTAAATAGTTTTAACCTTCACTCCACCCTTCTCCCTCATATCCAATGGAAACTGAGGAAAAAAATAATGGACAGCTGTCTGACTCACAATCTCACTGCCTCATGTACAACAAACACCATAGGATTAGAACAGAAACCAGGGAACGGGTGAGAGATTACAGACCACATCCTGGTCACAAGAAAGAGAGGAGACCGGTCATATGTCTTGCTATAGAGGAAGGAGAGGGACATTCAGTAATATTTTTCCGATGAATAAATTTGCTGCAGTATCTTTAGTGATAGCTTCAAACAAGAAAACGCCTGCTTAAAACAAATAATTTCATAGTATTGGCAAGTGCACTATTGTCACATTGGGATCAGTGTAAAAAAACGTGTTCCAAGTCAAAGGGAGCACTGCAGTACAAGTTCTTTCCAATCATTTCTATTAGGATTCATAGTACAGTATTGGGCTTGGCTTGTTGCAGCGTTTACAATAGCCTGCAGATACCCGTGTGAAACTCCCAGAAATCAAAGAGTTTTGCATATTTTCTTATTATCAACATAATATATATTATAATAGGTTGTGGTTATGGTGCTGGAGTGTTCCCTTAAGTCTCTCCAAACAGAATCATTGTAATGCGTTTCTATGAAGATAATCCTATTCTTGCAGCTTGACAATGACCTCACATTTGTAGAAGCACCCTCTATGGAGAAGCATTTGACTGAAATCATCTGTCCAGGTGATAGCAGCAGGAGAAGCAGCACTTGTACACCGCTGACAGACAAATTTTACATGTGGGTCTAAAGTAAAACTTTTCATGAATACGAATGTTAGAGTCATATATACATTTATAATATTAGAGCAGGAAAATGTTGGCACTACATAAGTAATTGCAACTGTAAGACATTAAAGGGACACTATAGTCACCCAGACCACTTCAGCTCAATGAAGTGGTCTGGGTGCCAGGTCCCTCTAGGGTTAACCTTGCCTCATGTAAACATAGCAGTTTCAGAGAAACTGCTATGTTTACATTTGGGGTTAAGCCAAATGCGGACAGCCACTAGAGGCGCATCTGCGACGCTGGAGGCATTTAATGCCTCCATCGGAAAGCATTGAAAAATGCGCATTCCGCTCCACTGACGTCAGACGGAGGAGCGGACATCGGCGGGGTAGGAGAGGTAAGTGAGCCCGGCGGTGGAATAATGTGAGTAACTGAAGGGGTTTTAACACCTTCAGCACCACGGGAGGGGGACCCTGAGGATGGGGGCACCCTCAGGGTACTATACTGTCAGGAAAACTGATTTGTTTTCCTGACACTATAGTGATTCTTTAATATAATCTAAAAACTACAAATGTTCCTTTTCCTATACTGCCTGATCTAGCAAAGCATCATGGGGATATGCTACAAGGTGCAAATGCCCACACACACAGAGCTCCTGAAACTGGCTCATCTTAATGCATTAATAGTATTTACTAGGGTGAGGGAAAAAAGAGGAGCAATCACCACCAACAATTATGTTGATACATGAACATAACTTTTATTTATTAAAGCATACAATGTAAATATTTCAGCATTTCAAAAATAGTCTTTAACCCCTTAAGGACCAAACTTCTGGAATAAAAGGGAATCATGACATGTCAGACATGTCATGTGTCCTTAAGGGGTTAAGAAATATTTACACTGAAATTCGACACAGTCAAAATATGCAAGACAAAAGAAAGACTGGAGCTAGGAGCAGAAGATATGCAATGGTAGAAACCGCAGGGCACATCTTCAAGTTAATAGATCAACTTTACAGTGGACCTCCAGGTCACGGCACCCTAAGTGGGAGATGTGGCTTTTTGGAATCTTTGCAAAATATTCCATGACCCCCCCACCCCGCAATGGTGACAAAGATACTTTAAAGGGATGGTCCCGGTTGATTGAAATGACTGCCATACAGGAAATGTGACAAAATGTACACAAAAAATTATCAAATAATCTACTGGTAGTATCCAGGAAGAAACGTGAGATTTTTAGGCATTCAGCTTTCTAAAACACTTACGTCTGCATCCACCGCATCTGGTCTTCTCTAGAAGGTGATTGTCTCTTAAAGGTAACGCACGTTCGATGTAGGACCACACTCATTGGCTGTGTGCGCTCAGTTGACGTGCTCAGTGAATGAACGTTGTCCTGCATGGTCCTGTATTGACGTAGAAAACAATCCAGTTTATCTAGGTGGAGAAGACCAGATGCAGCACTGGTGCCTGGTCGGAGTGAGCCAAGTTGTCAAATCGTACTAAAAACAGAGGGACAAAGCCAGGGCACTACTGGCACATTACCACAACAGAGGCTATAGTAGTTATGGTGCATGGAGTCTTCCATTAAACAATCACTATGGTTTGCATTTATGCCTCACATCCGGTCTGTTGTCAAATCATGCCAATTCCACCTACAAAACATCGCCCGCATCCTCCCCTATCTTACACAAGATGCTACTAAAGAGCTTGTCCATGCTCTGGTAATCTCTCCCAAGGACTATTGTAACCCTCTCCTAATTTGTCTTTCCAATAGCCTTATTGCCCCGCTATAGTCTGTAATGAATGCTGCCACCTGACTGATTTTCCTCTCTAGTCGGTCCTCTCACACCTCACCCCTCTGTCAGTCCTTACATTGGCTTCCTGTATACTAAAGAAGGCCAATTCAAAGTGCTAACCCATACCTATAAAGCACTGAATAATCTTAGCCCCTCTTATATCTCCTCACAGATCCATAGGTATGCCCCTTCTCTGTCCCTCCACTCTGCCGGTGACCTTCTTCTGTCCGCTGCTCGTACCAGTACGGCCAATTCACGCTTACAGGACTTTTCGCGGGTAGCTCCCGTCCTAGAGTCTAAGGTGTTTTTTTTCCCTTTCTCTAAACACCTGACACACCCCCAGGTAATCCCCAAATCCTGGACTGGTAGGGGGTCCTGAGGACTGGGTTGAGAACCCCTGATTTAAGAAGTGCCTTAAAACGAATTTCTTTAGGAAAGCCTATGGCCTCCCAGACTAACCTCTACCTCACATACCTGTCTCTTGCTCTCTCCTAAAGGGCAGTACTCTACTCTCTCCTCCAGCTCTGCTCCACTCCCACCTAATTTGCCTTCCATTCCCTGTCCTAATGTGTTTTATACCCCACCTCCTATAGACTGTAAGCACGTTTGAGCAGGGCCCTCTTCAACCCTTCGTTTCTGTAAGTTTTCTTGTAATTGTCCTATTTATAGTCAAACCCCCCCCCCTCTAATAATATTGTAAAGCGCTACGGAATCTGTTGGCGCTATATAAATCGCAATAATAATAATAATAATAATAATACTAATAATATGCCCTGTTCACTGCCAAGGGATTATTGAATAAAATCTAAATTCAGGCTAAAATAATTTAATTTTTTTTATATTTAGGCATAAACATTAATATTCACCTTCCAGTTCACAAAGTAGTGATTACACTCCCTAAATACTTCATGCTATCTACATGAGGAAACCAATTGCAATTTCCTTGTCACCAATAGAAAAGTCAAATAGTTTTACTATGGCATAAAACATTATTTGACAGTGAAGGTTACAACGTGCATGTCAGTGCTAAACATTATGCACAATGCAGACATTTTTTTTTTAATGAGGTCACCATCAAATTCTTGATAAACACAAATAGGTTTTAATGAATAACCCAAAACATTTGCCAACTTCAATCCTGGTTCTAGAAAGATATGCCAATAACAATATAATCATCTGAACAACTTTAGCTTAATGAAGCAGTTTTGGTGTATAGAACATGCCCCTGCAGCCTCACTGATCAATCCTCTGCCATTTAGGAGTTAAATCCCTTTGTTTATGAACCCTAGTCACACCTCCCTGCATGTCACTTGCACAGCCTTCCATAAACACTTCCTGTAAAGAGAGCCCTATTTAGGCTTTCTTTATTGCAAGTTCTGTTTAATTAAGATTTTCTTACCCCCTATGTTAATAGCTTGCTAGACCCTGCAAGAGCCTCCTGTATGTGATTAAAGTTCAATTTAGAGAGTCAGATACAATTATTTAAGGTAAATTACATCTGTTTGAAAGTGAAACCAGTTTTTGTTTCATGCAGGCTCTGTCAATCATAGCCAGGGGAGGTGTGGCTAGGGCTGCATAAACAGAAACAAAGTGATTTAACTCCTAAATGACAGTGAATTGAGCAGTGAAATTGCAGGGGAATGATCTATACACTACAACTGCTTTATTTAGCTAAAGTAATTTAGGTGACTATAGTGTTCCTTTAACCACACAATTGTGGTTAATTATGCAAAAGTCGCTGATTAACCTATGTTTGACAATATCTTGTTCATCGCACTGGCACTCAAGGAGTTAAAGAAAATGTAAACATAATTATCAACCAGGTAATCATCTCTTCTTCATTGCTCTCTGGTTGCTATACACTAGTTAGTGTACACTTCACACAAAGCGGAGTTAAACCTCCCCTTCCCCCGTTGCTATTATCATGGGAATGAACAGACAACCCATAACGGTTGATCTGTATACAGGTTTCTTAATGTTATTCACTAAGTAACAAATGTGCAACCTTATAATTGGCCCCTTTTTACTCAGAGTAAATGTATGGCTGTAGATCAATTCCACAAATAAGGATCAAAATTTGTGTGTGTTAAAAACGGCGAAGTACAGTTTAGTGAGCTTAAATAAAGATATAACAGAGACTCCTAATCAGTACATAGGTTTATAAAATACATCACAAGACCATACGCTCTCAAAATCTGGATCACTGACCCCTTCCCAACAACTTTATTTAGGTGAGGTTGCTGTGGTACCACCCAGAGTGCTTCTTTACAATGTAATATTTCACTGCAACTGTAGAGTTGATTGTGCTAAAGTAACATCTAGACTTAGTCATTCTTAGGTTGTTTGCAACTCTACTGTCCTTTCTCTGAGTATAATGCATACTCTAGTCATCTGATGTACATTAAGGAGCTGTGAGTGATATGTAACCAAAACGGAGTGTTCAACAACTTGCCCTGATTGGGATGCTGCATTTACCACTGCTTAGTAAGTCTACAGTATGCTCAAGGTGTCTTAGGTCGACCCCACCAAGTTCTGCTGTGTATGTATACTGTGAATCTGTTTTATATGGTTGTAATCATGTTTGGGCCAGTCTGCTATGTTAAATATGTGGTTATCATTCGTTATAGTCCTACTCAATCATTACATATCACTACAGAAAGTTATCGCTGTGTGGTATGAGTATCCCCACATTTCAGCAGCTGTACAGTATGTACCATATGAGATATCCTATTATGGATTGCACTTTGTTGATACAACAAGTTCATAACCCCTGCTAATTTCAAGTCAGTGTTTACAGATGGTTTCCCTGTTATGTGTTGCTGTGTATTGTTGATATAGTGATACTAACCTTAGTCCTATTCAGTGTATACAGGCCGTTTCCCAGTTATGGTTTGTCATGGGTTACTGATGACTTGAATAGAGCCACAGCTCAGCGCTATACAGTGTATAGAAAATGTATCCCTAGTATGGGTTCTGTAAGATTTGACATAGCGTGGATATGCTCTGTTTTGTGCTGATATAGGTCTCATTTGGTATATTCAGATGGTTTTCCAGTCATGGTTTGCTGTGTGGTAAAGGCACACATGTACTTAAGGGACAGACAAGGTGTCAAATGGTCTGGGATGACCGGACTCCATACAATAGCTTGTACAGAAGAATCAGAGAAACAGATATTCCACAGGAACTTTTATTCTGAGTCACCGTAAAAACGGTTTGTGGATGGAAATCTGTGTACCTTTTCTTCTCTACAAGCTAATGGTATGTGAATAAAGCACAGCTCGGTCCCATACAATGCAAAGAGACTGTTTTTTTTTTTTAAGTGATTATTATCGTGTGAACTGAACCTGGTGGGTCTTATACAGTGCATGTGTAATGTTTTACAGTTATTGTTTACAGATTTAAATGTATCAATAGAACACATACATAAAAAACAAAACAAAAAAAAAAAAACTTTTTTTTTTTTTTTTAATGCAAAAACCAAGAAGGTGGATAGTCCATACATTGTTAAAACACAGATCTGCACACACCAGACAAGGCACAGAAATTGCTTTTCCCACAGAAATATCACATTTTGCAGTGCTGTTACTACTGCAAGGGATTCTGGGTGGGCATATGCAAATGAATTCAACAAAGAACCACTTTTCTGCCTCATATTTTAAACATCACAATTTTCACTTACCACTAGCAAATGGAAGTCCAACCCTGGAGTAACTTTTAAGGCCTGGCTAGTAGATACTTTTAAGAGAGGTGTGTTTTAATTTTTTTTTTTTTTTTTTACACATACTTACACTTACACACACACACACACGAGTTCCCTATAGTACAGTCCAATTTGTGTCAGCGTTTGTGCGTTATCGATTAGTGCTCTGGGTTGGTCACAAACCGTGTATACATAATGATTTCCAGTTAGGATTTGCTGTGTTATGAATATTGATGCTGCTCAGTCCTATTCAATGAATATAGACCGTTTCCCTGTCAGGGGTTCTGTATTTTAATGATATCAACAGGGTCTCAGCTCCTTCCCACAGAGTGTAAAACAATTGTAAAGGTTCTGTTGTGCATATTGCCCCATAATATTTCTTTACAAAATATTCCAGCTATAGTTTGCTGACTTATAACAGTGTGGCTAAAGACCCAGATTTGTTCCATACAATGTGTTGATATGGGGTAGATCGTGTCCCATGCAATCTGTTAGGGGCATTGTGTATGTTACAATATAAATAGGGCCCCAGCCTGGTACCGAACAGTGTATACATACAGGCTGTTGGGGATGCTGTGTGTTGACGTTATAGTTTAAATACTACCCCGACCCGGTCACATTTCAACCAGATGTAGTTAGATTTTGAATAAGGTCCCAGGCAAATACCATGCCAGGGCACAATATTTTCACATGTCACTATTCATTGACAAGTGAAAATGCCATTGAAATTTTAAGTCCTGCCCATACAATGCATTCAAGGCTGTTCGGGGTACTGTTTGTGGATGTAGTGTGAACAGGGCCAAGTCCAGTCCCATAATATGTATATAGACATTTATGGGTGCGGTGTGTTCTTATACTATGAATAAACCCCAGCCTGGTCCCATACAGTGTATACAGGCTGTAAGGGGTGTTGTGTTTTGTTATAGTGTTAGTAAGGCCCCAGTGTGGTACCATACAGTGTATACATTCTGTTAGGGATGCTGTGTGTTGTTGTTATAGTGTTCATAAGGTCCCATGCAGTGCATACATTCTGTTAAGGGTGCTGTGTGTTGTTATGGTGTTTATAAGGTCCCATGCAGTACATACACTCTGTTGGGATGGCAGTGTGGTTGTTATGGTGTTATTAAGGTCCCATACATTATGTTATGGTGGCTGTGTTGTTGTTATGGGATTATTAAGGTCCCATACAGTGCATACATTCTGTTATGGTGGCCGTGTTGTTGTTATGGTATTATTAAGGTAACATACATTCTATTATGGTGTCTGTGTTGTTGTTATGGTGTTTTTAAGGTCCCATGCATGCTGTTATGGTGGCTGTGTTGTTGTTGTTATGGTGTTAATAAAGCCGCATACAATTCATACATTCTGTTATGGTGGCTGTGTTGTTGTTATGGTGTTAACGTCCAATACATTATGTTATGGTGTCAGTAAGGCCCCAGTCCGGTCCCATACATTCTGTTCTTGTAGCTGTGTTGTTGTTGTTATGGTGTTAATAAGGCACCATACAATGCATACATTCTGTTATGGTGGCTGTGTTGTTGTTATGGTGTTATTAAGGTAACATACATTCTGTTATGGTGGCTGTGTTGTTGTTATGGTGTTATTAAGGTAACATACATTCTATTATGGTGTCTGTGTTGTTGTTATGGTGTTATTAAGGTAACATACATTCTATTATGGTGTCTGTGTTGTTGTTATGGTGTTTTTAAGGTAACATACATTCTATTATGGTGTCTGTGTTGTTGTTATGGTGTTTTTAAGGTAACATACATTCTATTATGGTGTCTGTGTTGTTGTTATGGTGTTATTAAGGTCCCATACATTCTGTTATGGTGGCTGTGTTGTTGCTGTTGTGGTGTTAATAAAGCCCCATACAATGCATACATTCTGTTATGGTGGCTGTGTTGTTGTTATGGTGTTAATAACGTCCAATACATTCTGTTATAGTGGCTGTGTGTTGTTGTTATGGTGTCAGTAAGGCCCCAGTCCGGTCCCATACATTCGGATATTGTGGCTGTGTGTTGTTGTTGTGGTGTCAGTAAGGCCACAGTCCGGTCCCATACATTCTGTTATTGTAGCTGTGTGTTGTTGTTATGGTGTCAATAAGGCCCCATACAATGCATACATTCTGTTATGGTGGCTGTGTTGTTGTTCTTATGGTGTTAATAAGTCCCCATACAATGCATACATTTTGTTATGGTGGCCGTGTGTTGTTGTTATGGTGGCTGTGTTGTGGTGGTGGTTATGGCGGCCGTGTGTTGTGGTTATGGTGTCAGTAAGGCCACAGTCCGGTCCCATACATTCTGTTCTTGTAGCTGTGTGTTGTTGTTATGGTGTTAATAAGGCCCCATAGAATGCATACATTCTGTTATGGTGGCTGTGTGTTGTTGTTGTTGTTATGGTGTTAATAAGGCTCCATACAATGCATACATTCTGTTATGGTGGCTGTGTTGTTGTTGTTATGGTGTTAATAAGGCCCCATACAATGCTTACATTTTGTTATGGTGGCCGTGTGTTGTTGTTATGGTGGCTGTGTTGTGGTGGTGGTTATGGTGGCCGTGTGTTGTTGTTATGGTGGCTGTGTTGTTGTTATTATGGTGGCTGTGTTGTGGTGGTGGTTATGGTGGCCGTGTGTTGTGGTTATGGTGGCAGTAAGGCCCAGCCCGGTCCCACACAGGGCAGTTCCCAGTAATGACCAGCTGGGCCGCAGTCAGTGCAGACAAAGCGCGGCCTGAGGCCCGAGCTGAGCCCGAGCAGCGCACTTTCCTGGCAGCGCCCCCCGAGGATGCTGGAGGAGTCGGCCCCGAGCCGTGCGGCCTGGGAATAAATCCCCCCCTCCCCCTGTTACCCCCCACCACGGGTTACCCCACTCCCCATCCCCCCTCCCCGCTTACCCCCCGATCCCCCCATTATACCCCCCTTTTCTTACCCCCCCTCCCCTTTATACCCCCCCTGCTTCCCCCGCTCCCCCCCTTTCTTACCCCCCGCTCCCCCCTGCTTACCCCGCTCCCCGGCGTTGTTTCTCTCCGGCTGCACCGGGCGCGGCCTGGACACTCGCCTGGGTCTCCTGTTGGCTGCTCTGACCGAGTTCATTTGCTGACTGAGGGCCGCACACCGGGCTCCTGGCTGCTGGGCTCGCCCTGTGTCTGCCGTGCGGGGGAGGCGCCCTGCAGTGGTGCTGGTGGCTGTTTGGTCGGTCGGTTTCCGGTCTCCCCCCCTCCCTGCGGCCGGTACCTGCTGGCGCTCGGCTGTCGTTCTCTCACAGCAGCCCCGATCCGATCCCCTCCCGTGAGCCCCGTCTGTCCGCGGCAGGAGGAGCCATTGACACCGCCAGAGACACAGTCACACAGTGAGGGGAGGGGGCAGAGACGCGCAGCCTGGGCCCGGCGCGGACCAATCACAGCCCCCGACACAGCGCGCTGACCGCCGGGCAGCCAATCACGGCGCTCGACACAACTCGCCGCACGCGGGCCGACCAATAGGAAGCCGCGTCTCTTGGCTGGCCGGAGCCTGGCTGAGGGAAGATGGTGGCCGGGGTGGAGCTGCCCTGAACGCTCAGACATGGAGTCCGTGTGCGGGAGGGGGACCGGGGGGCACGGTGTGCGGCTGTCATAGCGGCCCTCACAGAACCCCCCCCAGGCTCCACCCCAGACACCGTGCCAGGCTCGGATAACACGGTCCTAACGGGGGGTGGGGGGGGGGGTCTGTGCGGTGACGCAGTGACCTGGGACATGTCCGCAGGGAGACCCCCCCACTCACAGGGAGACCCCCAAACACAGGGTTATAATGACAGACTCCCACACACAGGGAGACCCCCACACACCCCACTCACAGGGAGACCCCCCCACTCACAGGGTTACAATTACAGACCCCCAAACACAGGGTTACAATGACAGACCCCCACTCACAGGGAGACTCCCAAACACAGGGTTACAATGACAGACCCCCACTCACAGGGAGATCCCCAAACACAGGGTTACAATGACAGACCCCCACTCACAGGGAGACCCACAAACACAGGGTTATAATGACAGACCCCCACTCTTAGGGAGACCCCCAAACACAGGGTTATAATGACAGACTCCCACACCCAGGGAGACCCCCACACACCCCACTCACAGGGTTATGACAGACCACCACTCCTCCCACTCACAGGGTTAAAATGACAGACCACCACACATCCCACTCACAGGGTTATAATGACAGACCCCCACTCAGAGTTATAATGATAATTACACCAAACCACAGGGAATGTCACAATATTGGACAAAAATAGATGGACTGTGAAAGCTCTCCAAGTCCCAAAATATTACTGCGCAGTGGTAAATATTATAATTGTTTGCTGCTAATCTGCTAAATAGTACATTTTGGGGCCTGTTTTTTATATCTGAGAGTCAAATCGAAGCATCTAATTGTGCGCTTACTGCGCACTTGTAAACTTTCTAATTGTTTTGCTACTAATCTGCTAAATAGTACATCTTGAGGCCTATTCTTCATATCTGAGAGTCAAATATTGCGCTTACTGCGCACTTTTAAACATTCTAATTGTTTTGCTGCTAAATAGTACGTTTTGGGGCCTGCGGTGCCTTTCATATCTGAGAGTCAAATAGAAGCGTCAAATAGTGCACTTACTGCGCAGTGGTAAACATTCTAATTGTTTTGCTGCTAATCTGCTAAATAGTACATTTTGGGGCCTGTTCTTCAAACCTGAGAGTCAAATTGAAGCGTCTAATAGTGCTTTCTGCGCACTTGTAAACATTCTAATTGTTTTGCTGCTAATCTGCTGCTTACATTGAAGTTTTAAAAAGTCATTTTTTGGGGGGGTGGGGGCGCTAAATAGTATATTTGAGGTGTTCACTTCATATCTGAGAGTCAAATCGAAGCGTAACTTTGATTCGAATTTACTACATCGGTCACTTGTAATATTGTTTCACACCTACAACATTTGTTACACATATCTAAGTGATAGAAAACAGTTTGATATTTTCTACACTAGAAACTACAAGACAACAAGCTGCTATATTTAAACCAGTTATCAATAGCTAAGAGGTACTTAAACAATATTGTAATTATGGGGCAATAACCTCACAAGTCAAATTGAGAGGTCAGTTTATAGGGAAAAGTGTTGCCTGGAGGAAATTCTAAAAGAATTTCCATATGTTCTTCGTAGACTTTACATGCTGGAAAAACACAGGTGCCAACTGCTGTGGCTTTCTGCAGTGTGCATACCGGCAAGGAGAACATGGTTGAGGATTGGGTGGAGGATGATGAGGTCCTAGACCCGACATGGAATCAAGGTCATGCGAGTGACGTGTGCAGTTTGGAGGAAGAGGTGCTGGTCGCACAGAGGCAGCAGCACAGCATAAGAGGGAGCAGGGTGCAAAAGTGGAGCGGCCATCCCCTAGCGCTCGTCGGCATGTATTAACTTAAGAATCACCATGGTAGGTGCAGAAACTGGCATCGAAAGTTGATATGGATGACATCCGCATGCAAAGTTGCTGCCACGGGGATGTGCGATTTGCTCGATGTTTTCTAGAGTCAACAAAGTGCCTGCGCAACTATAATGTCAACAGCTACTCTGTGGAACAGAGTTGTCTTTTTTTTATATGTCCCAATATTTGGGGGGCTACCCCAATTAAAATATATATATATATATATATATATATATATATATATATATAAACAGTGTTGGTTACCTCATCCTCCACCACCACGGTCACCACCTCCTCAACCTATGGGTCACTTAGTATAAAATAGGTACACATTAGCAGAGGCTTGTGAAGGTCTTTTCTCCATGCATCCGGACTGCCAGAAATGCCCCGCAGGCTGCAATTGTTTCTTTTTTTATATGTCCCAATATTTTGGGGGCTACCCCAATTAAAATTAAAAATATATATATATATAAAAAACAGTGTTGGCTACCTCCTCTTCCACCGCCGTTTCCACCTACTCCGCCACGGTCATCGCCTCCTCAACCTATGGGCCACGTAGTATAAACTATGTAGACAATAGCAGAGGCTTGTGAAGGCCTTTTCTCAATGCATCAAGAGTTGAGCTCAGTTTGAACAATGAAAGAGAATACCCAGCACTCCAACTCTCTCTCAAATGGATAATTCTGGTGTTCCTCCTGACAGCAATGCTTTAGATTTTGATTTATGTTCTTCCAAAGCTAAAATCAAAGATTCCATCTAGTGCTATTTTATGGCTCAGCTGTATTTTAAATATTTAGGTTATTTTAAGTGATTTCACTATCCACATTTGTTTGCGGGGCACTTGTCCTGCTTTTGCAGCGCTCTAGCTCTTTCAACGAGTTTTTAGAGGAATTTTTGTGGCCAAAAGTTCGGGTCCCCATTGACTTCAATTGGGTTCGGGGTCAAGTTCGAGTCCGAACCCGGACTCCGCTCAACTCTAGCGACTAGCTTTCAGTAGTGGCAACCGGTAACTCTGTATCACTGGTTGTAAAATTTTGCAGTCAGGAAACAGCTGATACTTGCTACAGTAGCCAGTTGCATAAGAATAGAGACTAGTTTGTAAATGAGTCTGCCAAAAGGTAATCATAGACTTTTACCAATAGACTAAACCAGATGTATGTGCACAAAAAAAAAAATCAAAAATCTTCAATGGAAGAAGTCCAAATTTAAAAAAACACAAAACAAGTTATCACTCCTCACCAGGGCTGCCATCAGAAATTTTGGGGCCCCTAACACTGCTCAAGGTCTGGGCCTCTAAGCCCACCCCCAAATCACGCCCACAGGAATACACACACAAACACGCACTGCTACAAAAAGGACATACATACATACTAACACACATACTGAAACAGACATGCACATACAGTCATACATACTAACACACATACTGAAACAGACATATGCACATACAGTCATACATACTGAAATAGACAGACACATACTAACAGACAGACAGACACACACATTCATACATACACATACATACATACATACCCAAACTTTGGAGACTGCAAAAGTAGTACCTATCCATAAAGGTGGTGACACTACTTTGGTATCTAACTATTGCCTGATATCATTGCTACCGGTAAAAATCTTGGAAAAATGCATCCACACTCAACTACATGAATATTATCAACAATCAAACTATCTGACCCCTAATCAATCAAGCTTTCGTCAAAATCACTCAACTTCGACTGCCCTCTTAAAAGTTTGCAATGACATCCAAATTGGCATGGAACAAGGAGACTTAACTAGAGCTATTTTCCTTGATTTTGCAAAGGACTTTGACACAGTACACCATGGCATTCTTTTGCGAAAACGTAGAAACTCAGGCATTGGTGATCGTCCACTAACCTTGTTTCGATCATATATTTCAGACCGATTGCAATATCTGGCAATTTCTGATAGCGCCTCCCTCCCTCTTCCAGTCATGTGTGGTGTTCCCCAAGGCTCCATACTCGGCCCCTTGTTATTCACATTATATAAATGTGATCTGCCTAACGTCTGCCAATCCTCAACTGTACACATGTATGTAGACGACACTGTAATCTATGCTAGTAAACTTAATCTACTGCAGCTTTAGGCTGTGCTCCTAAACAAATTCAGAGGTAGAAAGGTGGATAGTTGTTAACAAACTCTTCCTAAACACTGACAAAACAGTTACAATGATCTTTGAAACTGTACCTAAATGAAGTAAACTACAAAATCAACAACTATGTATCAGAACAAATTCAAATAGCACACTGACAGCAGTCTGTTCTTTCAAATATCTAGGTATGTTGCTAGACCCCAATCTATCCTTTGGCCTTCACATTGAAAAAATCTCTTCAAAACTTTACCCAAAACTAGGTGCCCTGTACGGAAACAAATCCTGCCTAAGCCCTACAGTAAGGAAACAGTACAACAAATGCATTGGTTATGGGGATGTCGTGTTTGCACCCGCACCACAAACCCACCTTGATAAACTCAATATGTTATATAATTCATTCTGCCACTATGTACTAGAATGTAATTACTTTACCCACCACTGTGACATGTTAAAAGAGCTAAACTGGCTATCGCTGGAATCCTGATGCACTCTTCATCTTTCCAGCCTTGTGCCTAAGAGCTTTTATGGGAAGCTCCCACCCTACCTGAGTAGAATGCTCTCCTCAGCTGTTCCCACCTCCTATAATCTCAGATTCAGTACTAGCACGATATTTAGCATACTGCAATACAAAAATAAAGTGGATCGATCATCATTTTCCTACAGAGCACCGCAATTATGGAATAACCTCAGTCAAATCTTCATTCAATATAAAAAAAAATTAAGAGATCTATGGCAATATAGCTCAGCAAAGAATTCACCTGTCATGGTTGAATATATTTATCACCTGTTATGTGTTAAATATATATATGTGTGTGTGTGTGTATATATATGTAGAAAGGCCATTAGGCCTGAATTTGTGGAAGGAGTAAGTCCCCTACTTAAACTCCCAGCCCCTACTCACTTCTGCCGTTCAGCTGATTGTCTATCCCCATAGCAACCAGCACTTCCGGTACGAGCTTCCCGCCAGAACAACTTCTATTTCCTGCAGCAAGATGTCCAGAGCAATCCTCCGTCCGTTCTGAGGCCCCAGCGCGGTTTTCCTCCCGGTCTCGGTACCTGGCTTCCGGTCATGAGACCGTCACGCTCACATAAGCTATATGAGGGAAATAGCATTCGGCTCTTTCCCTCCGTTTGGGCCTAAAAACATAGGGGTAGGCTCCCTCTATCTTCTTTAAACATATCCATGCTCGGTTAACGTATTCAGCGTTCGCGCCAAAATGGACGAACGCCCGTTACACGTATTCGTACGAAAAAACTGCCAAACTATATATAAGTATAAACGCTCATATTAATCATTGTATTTCTGTGTTACTGATCGGTCATACACACGAACCTCGTACTTACCCGTTCGTGCATCCTTAACGTTAGATGGTAATCCTATTCACCCCTTGCTATTTTCTCATTCAGTACTGATCTATTCGTACGGTTTAAACGAACGCACGGTACAAATCCCTATTCGGTTAATTCTTTTAAACCATGATAAGTAAATTCATGAATTTCATTTACACAAATTTTAAATGTAAACGCATATTCCCTGTTCGGTCAGTTAACTGCTGATACCTACATGTCAGTATTGGTTATTCAATCCGTTCTAACTACCAGTCTTTTTATTAAACTGTGTTGGCCGGTTTGATATATCTAAAACATTTAAAATCTCAACGATTATTTTATAAGATACGGCTCTTTTTTCCTACACCTAATTAAATAGTAACCACGTTTTAATATTCATTTTATTAATTCTTATAGACTTCTCATGTTACCAGTATAAAGAACAGGTTTTTCTAACTATACACCAACCCTATTCAAACCCTACATACAGATATTAATTATTAAACACGATCTTCTAGGGTAATTGCGTTAAATCCACATCTGTACTACATCTTCTCCTTAGAATCACGCAGTCATTTATTCTTGCCTCTGTCACATGTCTTTGGCTTTACAGATTGCATCGGTTTCTTGCATTCCTGCTCAAAAGTTGCTATTTCAAGTTCTTTTATTACAGGAACAGGTATAATATTCTTCTCACTTTGGTTTCATCCAGGTCTAGGTCTCAAATACAATTAAGCTATCTAGACTTGTAACAGCAAGATATGTTGGTATTTATTACATACTGTCACATCTGTCGTTAACTATCTAATTATGCATTGGTTAATCCTTAGCTCCAGTGGTATTCTAGGCCTCCACCGGTTTCTACACATTAAACCAGTTACGCTCATCACAAGTTTCATTCTTCATTCTAGGTATAATTCCCCACTCTTTCAAGACCTTTCTATACAAGACCTTACGCGGTCTCGGTCTCATTACGATTGACTCACGGTCTTACGCCCACGGTATGTTAATTCTTTACAATTTCTCTACCCAGGCCTACGGTCCTACTTTCATCAGGCCAAGGAAAACATCCAACCTACCTGTTCCGGTACTCAGGCATACCATCAGGTACTTACGTCCTTACTCACGTACGGCAATCACTACCCCAAGGCCTCAATCAGCCTTTCTCTTTAATGCAAACTCATCCCAATCCCATACTAAACCTTTCAGATCCCTCAATTCAGGATCTCACGTTGGGCTCCTAACAGGCAACCCTCACTACAAACCATACGTCATCACGATACGCATAAATACATCAACATCTGTCTTAATCCTCAGGCTTCTTCTTTAAGAACAGCAGCAGACAAGACTCGCCACATTAAAAAATACTAGAAGGTTCCAGTGATCATTTACAACCTTTCAAGGTTAGTATCCACACATTACACCAGAATTTCCCAGTCAACCTTAAGTATACAATTGAACTGGCTACTGGGTCTAGGCTACCGCCTTAGCTCACCCTATTAGGAAATCCGGTCCCGCAAGGCCATCTCCCACCTCAACACGGAGGTACGGCCCCATGCCCAAATCATAGTTATACACCTCGCTGGCCCTACTACAGGGCTTTAGTCAGGGCCTCACCTGTCACGGCCACACGTTTTGAATTCTCTTTACAGTCACCGAGAGGCCAACACCCTGCCACCACGTCTGTGGCCTCAATTTCCTAAGCCAAATCATAGGTAGAGCCTCTCACCGCCACTTGGCATTAGCAGGGCCTCACCTACCAAAAATCCCACAGATAAGTTTTTCGCTTCGGCACTAGCATTACAGTCCAGTTCTTCCAATAAGTACCATCCCTCATATCCCCCCCCACCCCACGTTTCCTTACTCCCCTTCTAATATCTCATTCACAAAATCATTTCTTTTAGAATATCCCAAGAACCAATCCCCATCGAAGAACTGCCAGAAGAGATACCGTTTACGCCAACCAGACCAGAGTCTCCAGGCGAATCTCTCACCCCTTCAACTCCCACGTCCTTGAGAGCATGGGCTATTCCTAAAATTACGGCCGAGCCTAGGCTCAGGGGAATCCTCTTTCCAGCCACAGCTAGAAAGGCAGAACTTTACAGGCTGCTTACCTACCAAGCCCCTGAGCCTAGGCCAAGCACTAGCTCTCAAGGACAGCCACCAAGCACTGGCACGGCCACCCAGGATACCCTGGCAGCAATCTTGGCCAACCTACAGACCCTTAATAGCAGGCTATCTAAGGTGGAGAGCGCCATCGCCTCCCCAGGTAATACCCCAGGCCTCCCAGTCTCCACCCCGGCTGTCCCCACTGTACCAACATGCGCCCCCATACTCCCCTCGCCAACACCAGTCACAGCTATAGCTCCTTTTGAGTCACCAGCTCACTCCGTCCCAGACTCTATCAGGAAAGAAATCCTAGATGGGAAGGACGTGTGTCTGGTGTCTCTGCTTATAGCTTCACAGGACAAACTGGAGAACAAGGCTTACAATTACGGGGATATATCAGTAGTGCTTAAGACAAGAGATCCCAGGCTTAATAAAAAACTTTCAATTCCCCAGTTCGTGATAGCTTTCGGAATATACTGTGATGTCATGTGCACGGTGTATCCCCACAGAAGAGAGGCATTAGACCTCTACCTTCACAAGGTGGTGGATCTAGGCATCAAGTACGGGGGCTCTTCTTTCTACGACTATCATAAGTCAGTATCAGCGAAGGCGGCGACCCATCTGAAACAGTTCAATGTTAGAATTAACTGGTGTCAGATGGATACAGAACTATTCTGACGCCACTTCACTGGTCTCAGGCCCCCGTCTTGTTCCATATGTAATTCCACATCCCACATGGCGGACTTATGTCCCTCTGAAGCAGATCCCACCACCTCCACTCCCACCCCTCATACCTCTTTCACCCCTCACAACAAACCAACGGGTGGTCTACGTGACAAGCTGGGTAGGCCCATCTCCTTTTTAGGCAAGGCGCAGGTGTGCAATAATTTCAGCACCGGCTCCTGCAGTTTCAGTGCTTGTAGATTATTGCACATCTGCTCCATTTGCTTCAGGGCACATACCAAGACCATGTGTCCGGCCAGGTTGTCCCCTAACAAATGACTAACCGACATTAATGTCGACAACCTGTTTTTTTTACTTAAGGTCACATCCTAGCAGGCACCTGGTGGAATATCTGACAACTGGGTTCACACAGGGGTTTCTCACGGGTATAGTAGCCATCCCCTCAGGTACATTTGAATGTCCTAATCTCCTGTCAGCACGTCTAGACCCAGTCTCCACAGACACTCTCCTTTCCTCTGAAATTACCAATGGTTTCATGATCGGGCCTTTCACCTCCTCACCTTTTTCCTCCTGGCGCACTAACCCAATCGGCGTCGCAGTTCACAAATATTCAAATAAAAAACGTCTAATTATCGATTTATCTGCACCGCACTCCTCTTTTGTTCCCAGCATAAACGCACTCATTCCAGCAGATGAATTCTCACTCCAGTACGTAACTAATGACAACGCTATACAGGCCATCATCTCTTCCGGTAATCGCCCCTGGCTCAGCAAAACAGACATCACAAACGCGTTTAAGTTACTACCCATGCACCCCTCACTCTGGCACTTGCACGGTGTTAAATGGCGAGGAAAGTACTGCTTCTCCACACGACTCACTTTCGGTTCTTGAAGCAGCCCCAAACTTTTCGATATCTTCGCTGAGACACTATGCTGCCTGCTTCTGAACGTCCTCAGGTGTCACTCCGTTATTCACTACCTAGACGACTTCCTACTGATAGAGCCAGGGGCACAAACACCCACCGCTATCAGCCGCACTACAGCACTTTTTTCCACACTTGGAGTACCTTTGTCCCCATCTAAAACAATTGGTCCCACAACTAAATTAACCTTTTTGGGGATAGAGCTAGATTCCGTTACCCTCAGAGCTAGCCTTCCCCATGACAAACTGACCCGCTTGAGAGGGGAGATAGACCCATCATTCACACAGATGCTGCAGCCAACACTGGTTTCGCAGCCATCTTTGGGAACCACTGGTTTAGGGGTCACTGGCCCGCTGAGACGGATGCCTTGCCAGGATTCAGGGAGACCTCAGCCCTATTTGAAATCTATCCCATTGTGGCGGCTGCACACACCTGGGGTCATCTCTGGTCCGGCAAGGCAGTAAAATGCTACTCTGACAACTTGGCAGCTTGCGAAATCATTAACAAGGGGTGCTCATCATCCCTGACCATCATGCGGCTGATTTGCAAGCTGACCTGGCTAGCAGCAACCGGTCAGTTTCACTTAGTTTGTTTTCACATTCCGGGTATCCACAACACTGCAGCTGACGCTCTTTCTCGCTGTCAATTCCAGGTATTCTCTCAGGCACTCCCTACGGCTCACCACCAGCCATCCAGGACACCACATTTTCACGAACTAATCCTGGACTGAGCACACTAATGCATCACGCTAGGACTCTCACTCACCAAGCACCTAACACAGCTATCTCTTATAATAGGGCACTTACCATATTTAACAAATTCACTGCAGAATTCGGTTTACAAGGCGACCTTTCTATACAAACCATGGTGGCTTTTGCCTCTTTCTGCCACTTACATCTTAAACTTTCCCACAACACCATAAAACTTTACCTCACCGGGGTGCAGCACCATAGCCTCACAAATTTTCCTAACAACACCCCCTTCTTGTCATCATATCCCATTAAAAAGGTATTGAAAGATAAACACAAAAAGAATTCAGCGCTAGTAATCACAAAATTAGTCAAGGTAGGCAGCAACCCAAATGAAGGAAAACCCCTCGGGTCCTTCGGTGGATAGATACAAAAAGATATGGAAGGGCTGCGCCAAATAAGGGTAGATAGTCCAGTAAAGTATTGCTAGGGTGCCAATAGATGGTCTAGGATACTTGATAGAGTTCCTCTGTGGATGCGTCTGGTGTAGACCGTTCCGTATATGTAAATACAAGAGAGGTAGAGGCGACTAATGGTATAGTATGAAAGTTCAGGGTGTGATAGGTAACAAAAAGTAAAGAACTCACATTCAGGAGAGCTATGGCCAGCTCTGGTGTGGATTGCGTACAGCGGTATAATCCCCGCTTATGGGATATGTAGGGAGGGGTCTCCGTCAGCACCGTCTGGTAGTCCAGAGCTCGAAAAAGAAAGACAGAAAGCAACAATAGTGCTCTCAATTTTGATGTGGTTCAATGTGCAGATAAGAAGAGGTAAAAAACTCACATTTGAGGGAGCTATGGCCAGCTCTGGTGTGGATAGCGTACAGCGGTATAATCCCCGCTTATAGGATATGTAGCGGCGATACGTCCGTCAGCACCGTCTGGTGATCCAAGGCTCCAATATAGAAGAATAAAAAGCAGCAATAGTGCTCTCAATTGTGATAGGTTAAGAGAGTAGTAGAGAAAATAAAATAATACTCACAAAGATAGAGCAGAGGTACTGCTCTATGGATAGGCGCCGGTGGTATGATCCCCACCTAGGATTTCTTGGAGTACTGGAACTTTAAAATTGCCAATGGAAGTAAAAGTAACCAGGAAAGGTTAAAATGCCAGGAATAGGTAAAAACAAAAGTTGTTTAAAGTGCATAAAGAGTGCAATAAAAAGAGGATTGGTACAATAAAGTAGCCAAAAAACTTTTATTGATCTAAAATACACAGTAAAATACAGAATTAATAACCATAAACGCGTTTCACCATAAGTGGCTTCTTCAGAATGGGATAAAAGTAGTAACCTGGCAGGGGTTGTTTAAATAGGGCTATGTTAATTTGAAAATTGCGCCAAAAGTGTAATTGGCCAATCAGAGACAATTTTTAAAATCACTTTTCAAAATTAGGATTCAAGAGTATGGGAGTGATGTTATAAAGGTGATGAGTCCATTTAAATTATTTAAATGTGAAAACAAGGTGAGAAAGTTGTTTTTTAAAGAGAAAAAAAAAAAAAAAAAAAAAAAAAAAAAAAAAAAAAAAAAAAAAAAAAAAAAGGAAGAAAAAAAAAAAAAGAAGAAAAAAAAAAATACACCATATACCATACTTATATTCCACGACCAGAAAAAGAGATTCGTCAAGCTTTCAGGAACTTGGTTATGTAAAAAGGCAATAAAGTGTGTATCTTCTCGAACTTCTCTTTTGCCATCTTTTATTTACAGGCCCACTCGTACATTGGTTTCGGCACACCACAACCAACTTTGTCCTTACAGATACTATCCATTACGTATTAAATTCCGAGCACACGTAGAAAGGCCATTAGGCCTGAATTTGTGGGAGGAGTAAGTCCCCTACTTAAACTCCCAACCCCTACTCACCTCTGCCGTTCAGCTGATTGTCCCCACCCACCTACACCCTGTTATAATTACATTCTCCTTGGTGGGCCCTCTTTTATTTACAGGCCCACTCGTACGTTGGTTTCGGCACACCACAACCAACATTGTCCTTACAGCTACTATCCATTACGTATTAAATTCCAAGCACAAATATATATATATATATATATATATATATATATATATTGTTTGTATATTGAATTTTTTTAATATTGTATCCTATTGTAAAAATGAAATGTTTTGTGGACCCAGGACATACTTGAAAACGAGAGAAATCTCAATGTTTCTGTAACGGATCACCTGGCACCCCGACTGGATACCTCAGTTGAAGGATGCTCCTAGCGCTCCAAGCACTCAAGCAGACACTATAACCACCGTAGACTCCTTCAGGTAGCCAAAAAGGAACAATCTCTTATAAGAGCTTAGTGATGATTATAGCAAGGGAATATGCAGACCATAGCAATCCCTTGTAGCAGATTCCCCCAATAAGAGACAGTACTCTAAATTGAGGGTGAAGTAGAACTGTTTTAATAAGCCTCAAAGGTCTTTCTTTTATGCAAGTTCTTACACAAAGGTACCACCCACATGGTCTTGTGGAACAGCCAATCAAACACAATACAATACAGTCAGACACTCCCAGTTCGGACACAAACCCTCCCCTCTGCCTGTGATATAATTACGGTACACAATGGGTTAACTTAATTATCACAGGCAGGAAAATATACAGTTTCATACAATATTCATAACTTCCAAACCATACAGGCAATTCTCATAAGTTACATATTCTGGATCAGCATACTCCATATACAAACATATGTCAAAATCATACAATTCCCCCCAGTGGTTTAAAAGTTAGGTGGAAGTCCTATTTGACCGACTGCAAGCATGGCTTTTATGTGGCGAAAGTGACCTCGCCACTGGTTTCTGGAGGGGCCTGTTTGCCAGCCTCTTGCCTCCTGACTATGGCCTCTGGGAGATTGTGCCCTTTAAAAACAGTAATTGGGCTTATGGACTCCTATTGGACTGGTGCTGGCCCTTTAAGTACATTATTTGGGCATATTGGATTTTGAAACACTTTTTCTGCCCCTTTGATTCCATGGGAGAATGTGCCTCTTCCCCTACCCATTTTCCTGTCCCATTGTTCTCCAGCAGGGCGTTGTCCCAGGGACACTGCCAAAGTTGTTTTGGTGGTCTCCAGCCTGCTCTGTGCCCCAAATCTAGCGACCTTCAGTCATTTGGCTTCTTTCTATTCCACGGTGGTCGGTTATAAGCGAGTCTGTGCAGTGGTGGAGTTTCCTTTTTTACTTTGGACTCCCCCTGGACTAAGTTTTTCTTCTTTATTTTCCTCTATTTACATCTCCCTGTCCTTTCGATTTACGTACTGCCTCACCAGTTAGACAACTTTACTGGTGGAGATTTTCACCAATACTTGTATGTATGTATATATATATATATAATATAGGGAATTTCTGAGTGTAATAGGGGTTACTCATTATCTGACCTGTCCCTCTTTAACCTACTAGGGCATGGCAAGCTGCCTTTTTGGCTATAATTATTTATCTACAGCAGTGGTAGTCAACCTTTTTCTACCTACCACCCACTAATGCATCGTTTTGGTTGAAAAAATTTCCTTACCGCCCACCAGTTTTCGCGCAAGTGCAGAATTTTTTTTCGAAAGGAGGGTGTTTTAAAAAAAAATAAATGTATGTACATTTATCTTTTTATTTCTACTTAATGCATGTTTATAATGTTTTTAACTTTATAAAGTTTAATGAGAAAACAATAAAGTAAATTGGAATTTCCTTTACTAGTGATTAATGAGATCCTTGAGGTTTATGCTGCAAGACTAAATATTTGATATCTGGTTCAATTTTCTGTGATATTCAGATGACTTCTCTGTTTGCGCATAATATGATTTCTCATCTGTGCATCAGCTCCCCTCCTCTCACTCCTCAATTCACCTCCCCACCTTTTTTTTCCCTTTTTGTTTTTTATTTTTTAACCTTCCTTATAGCAATGCCCAGTAGGAAGGCTGAACTAGGTATCCCACTTACTATTACTTACTATAGCCCACTATAACAGACAGGCACACATACATACAGACAGACAGGCACACAGACACACACATAAGACATACATACAAAGACAGATACACACATACAGACAGACAAGACACACATACATACAAAGACACATACACACACAACACATACATACAAAGACAAGACACACATACATACACACATATATACAGACAGACACAGACACACACACACAAGACACATACATACAGAAACATACATACAGACAGACACACACAAGACATACATACAAAGACACATACACACACAAGACATACATACAAAGACAAGACACACATACATACACACATATATACAGAAAGACACACACACACACGATACATACAAAGACACATACATAAGACACACATACACACACATACAGACAGACACACACAAGACATACATACAAAGACACAAACACACACAAAATATTTTAGTCACCCTCCTGTTTCCTACCTTTTAGGTGCAGGAGGGTGACTTTCCCTGGGGTCCAGTAGTTCCCACTCTGACTCCCTCTGCTTCCTCCCGCGCGGTCAGTGTGTTAGCTGAGCTGGGACGTGCAGTCACTTCCTCCCAGCTCTGTGATGTAATCACAGGGTGCCCAGTCGCGCTGTTAAAGCGCCCAGCCCCCTCACAATCCACATCCATCGGGTGGCTCTGACAGCATGGGCCCCTCCATATGCAGCCCCGGCGGTTTGCCACGCGGGCCGGAGCCGCAAGTGGTGATAGCGCTACCCGGTCGCAGGGGTACCGCTGGCTCGCACCCGCCCACCCAATCTCTCAATATTAGAAAATCCCTACCGCCCACCTGGAATCCTGAAAGGCCCACTAGTGGGCGGTAGGGACCAGGTTGACAACCCATGACCTACAGGCTGGATTCCCTTGGGGCACTACTGAAACAGTTTCCTCACTAGCTGCTACATTGTTTCGACTTTCATCTAAGTGAATAGATTTGTTACACTTTTGGAAACTTTCCTATTTTGCTAAGGGACTATGCCTTGTAGTTACTCCTAGCCAACTAGATTTTCAGTCTCTAGTGCCATGGTTTTAATTCCCTATTTTTTAGGGTGACTGTGTGTTCTTGGGATTTTATTTAGTTTTTTTCAATAAAGTTTATGATTTTTAAAGCTCTAATATTGATTTATTATTAGGGGTAGCGGTCTTGAGGAGAATTCCCTGTTTTCACGAGGAGTTCCCCTCACTACCTGTGTTCTTTATACTATTTTGGGTTATGCCCTCTACTACCCCTGTAACCCTTTCTGTACTCCCTGCCAGAGTTCTGCTTTGGCTGGAAGTATTTTGTATATGTTATTTAAAGGGTTACTTTTAACATCATAATCACTACAGCTCATTGTAATGGGGAACACCATTTCTCAACTGTTTGCCCTCTTACCTGGGTGCACACTGGGCACCAGTGCTCCACGCTGTGGTCTGTTAATACGCTTCCGGATTCAGCCGAACTACAGAAGCTGTGGCCGGCGTCTGTCTATGACCTCTCTCAGCCAATGACTGACATTCTGTGCAATGAAAGTTGCACAGAAGTGACGTTAACCAGTCTGGAACTCTAGTCCAGGCTGGCTGATAACACCCCAATGATGCTGCTAGAGGTGGAGTTGCATCTTCTGCAGCAGAGGGGGTTAAACTCTGTATGTGCATGTGTAAGGATGTACCTGCATATGCGACTGTGTGTGATTTTATGTTTATGTATGTGTCTGTATGTATAATTGTATGTCTGTGTTTGTATGTGATGATTAAAGGCGGAGGTGGCACAGATCCTTGACTAGCCTAGAGCAGTCAAAAACCTGAGTACAGCACTAAAGATAAGTAACATAAATGCACATGTAATTTAAATTTACTTTCGCTTATATTTAGTTGCTCTTATTACAAATATGTTCCTTTACCTTGTAGTTCACACCATAATTGGAGTATTTTTTTTATTTCCATTTCATTAGTACTCTTTGTAATATATTTCCATATCATTGTTAATTAACGTTTCGTATATGGTTTCCCTTCTTTCTCACCTCGTCCAGTAATACATTTTAAATCCCACATTTGTGAAATATATTTTTTAATTGTTTCAAGGTGTTCCTTTCTTAGCTATTCAACCTATCCAAAATAATGGATTTCAAAGAAATTTATTTCCACAGGCAGAGAACATCAATTTATTTGGGAGGGAAAGGAACGTTAATTAAGTTGCAGACCATTTGGTCTGTTTTCTACTTCTTAATGCATCAGCATACTCTTAAATCAAGTTTCAAATTGAAGCAGTCAGATTTATTATCTATTTGAACAATATTCTTGTAATTTCCCCAAATTTGATGACAAATAGAATCTGAATTAACTGGATGTTATTATATTTATTGGCAAATTTAGACTTTACAATCAATGACAAGAAGTATATATAGACACTCAGCTCAGGAAGTAGAATTCTTAGAATTTATTGTTGACCTTCGCAAGACTCAGAGTATTTACAAAGGAGTCTATAAATTAAAGATAATATGCAAAAATTACAGGTTCCATTGCATCTTCTGTATCAATGAGTTTAAATAGTTTAGTAGATATCAATTCATATGTCTTGGTGATTTAGTCATATACAAATGAATTATAACAAACTGAAAAAAATAGGTAAAAGTAGTCAGGTTATGGTGCGGAGCTCCAAGCTGATTGGACTTGTGCTGTAAGAGCTCCCGTTCAGCAGACCGATTTTTGGAGAAAAACCCCTGTTATACCAAAGCGACAGCCGCCACACAAGGCTAGATAAACTGAGAAAGCACTAACAAACCGTCAGATACCTGTCCTGGGAGTCCACGGTGCCGGGAGCCGCGGCAACACGTTGAGGCCTGCAGACGGCTAGACGGGAGAAGGGCAGCCGACTTCCCCGCCAAATAGTACGTCAAATGGACCGACTCTGCTCCTACCCCCACCCCCCTTTGAACCGGCTGGCCTGCAGTCCTTGAGGGCACCGAGAGCTCTACAAGCTACTCTCAGAGTAATAAGAATCTTGTCAGTTAATGTAGACTAGTCTGTTTTAATGATATTATAATATCTTAGCCTGATGTCAGGTCGCATAGTCAGTATAACACCATACTTTATGATTGTGCTCCACTGACATGACTACTTATGCCTGTTTCTATTACAAAAATGTGCATGTTCTTCATTTACCTCACATGTAACTTCTTATGGAATGCCTGAGGATTGCCATTGGGGTACCTCAAGCTGGTATGTAACATTATTATGCGGAAAAAATATAAAATTTAAAAAAAAAGTAGTCAACTTGTAACTGTATAACTTTTTGTCTATATTTGTTATGATTCAATAATGTTAGACAGAGAATTGCGTAACACAACTGCAGAATTAATTGGTAGTACTATACCTTTAAAAAAAAAAAACTAAGCGAACTTCCAATATAAATTCTTGAGAGGTTTCTATTATCTCTTATTGAATCAAGTTGAAGACAATTTATCTCATAATTCCAGTTTTGGCAAAAAGGAAAAAAGAATACTTTATGCAATTCTCTTGTTTGCATTAAAAGGGAAAAAAATAATAATGTCCTCATTTATACAAATAGGTATTTAGAATCAATTTATAATTAGAGTTAATGAATGGCACATGGGAATTGATTATCCTTATATACAAATGGGGTTATGATTAGACGTGATAAGTATCACATAGAATTTGATTATCCTTATATGCAGGTTGCAGCAATAATTAAACTTGATATGTGGCACATAGAAAGTGATTATCCTTATATGCAGGTTGCAGCAATATGAAGACTAGGCAGAAGTGATACTTAGGGTTTCTCCAGAGTGTCCTGTACATGTAGCAGAGATTGTAAGGACCAGCAACAAATAGAATGTTTGAAGTCTATTTAGATACAGGAGTCCTTGTAGGTAATCGATACTGAAGTAGCAGCAAAACAATGGAGCTCCGCGTGGAGTCCGAGGTCGATTCAAAATAACTCAGCAATGTGAGTTTGACCCGGCTTCCCTATAAAGCAGGTGAATGGAGCATCATCAGAATGGGAGGAGCTTATTTCAGATCGTGGATGTAACTTCGGGGGAGCGGAGTCACGGTAATTATATGACAATATTTTAATTTCACTACAATTTAGTGTTTAGTCAGTAAGCATCATGGTGTCTTCTCCCAGACCCTTTGTGTGTCTCTTTCCCCCCCCCAACTCCCTCTCTTTTTCCCCTTCTTCAGCTCTTATGTGTGCCTCTTCCCCACCAGAACTTTAGAGGGTCTCTTTCTCCCCCTCAGCCCCTCTGTGTGTCTCTTCCCCAACCCTTTATGTGTATCTTTCTCTTCTCAGCCCCTCTGTGTGTCTCTTTGTACCCTCCCGCCCGTCCGAGTGTCTACTTGTTCCCCCAGCCCTCCTGCGTGTCTATTTGTCCTTCCCAGCCCCTCTGTGTGTCTCTTTGTACCCTCCCACCCCTCCGAGTGTCTCTTTGTTCCCCCAGCCCCCTGCATGTCTATTTGTCCTCCTCAAACTCTCTCTGTGTCTCTTTGTCCTCAACAGCCCCTCTCTATGTCTCTCTGTCCCCACCAGCCCCTCTGCATGTCTCTTTGTCGTCCCCAGCCCCTCTCTGTGTTTCTTTGTCCCCTTAGCACTTATGTGTATTTCTTTGTCCCCCCACCCTATGTTTGTCTCTTTTTCCCCTTTGCCTAGGCCCTCTGTGTGTCTCTTTGGCCCCCAGCCCCTTTTTCTTTCTCTCTTCACACTCCAACCTCTCTGTGTGTCTCTTTGTCCCCCCAGCCCTTCTGTGCACCTCTACCCAGCATACTGGGCACATCCCCCTTAGCTCTGTGCGCTTCTCCCCCCTTAGTCCTCTGTGTGCCTCTCAACCCCAGCCTTCTGTTTGCCTCTTTATCCCCCTTTATTCCTCTGTGTGCCTCTCCCCCCAGTCCTCTGTGTGGCCCTCTCCCCTCAGCCCTCTTAGTGCCTCTCCCTCCTCATCCTCTTTATGCCTCTCTCCCCAGCCCTCTGTGTGCCTCTTCCCACATGCCCACTGTGTGCCTTTCTGTCTCCCCACACCCTTTGTGTCTTTTTATCTCCCTGAGCCCTCTGTATGCCTCTTTTCACCCAGCCCTCTATGTGCCTCTCCATTTGTCTCATTAACCCCCCAGCTCTTTCATGTGTCTCATTAACCTCCCCCAGCCACTCCATATGTCTCTTTAACCTCCTAGCACCTTCATGTGTCTCATTAATACCCGCCGTGCCAGCTCACATCCATCTTGTAGTGTGGCCGAGCAGCAGACCTCAGTAGAGGAGCTTGTTTCCCTCTATCCTAACTTACAGGAAGCAGTTCGGCACTTTCTTCCCTGTGTGCCTCTCTCCCCTCCCTTTAGTCTTCTGTGTGTTTGTCCCCCAGCCTTCTGTGTGTCTCTTCACCTTCCCTTAGTCCTCTGTGTGTCTCTCCCCCCAGTCCTCTGTGTGACTTTTTTCTTCCCAAGCCCTCTTTGTACCTCTAATTGGCTTAGAGTGTCAGCTGACCGTATTCAGCCTATCACGATGCCCATTGCAGGTATGGATCGATATGGCTTCAAAGAAGAGTGTGATCTCCGCCTTAGCTTTAGCCATACCTGCATTGGGGTGGGGTCGGTGCTATAGTGAACCAGGGATTCTTCATTCAGTGTCAAAATATCTGAGAATGGTTTAACACTGAATTATGGAGGAGACTCCAAGCATTTTAACCAATTCAATTAGATGAAATTTATATTAAATTAAAGTGTCTCTTTAAGTTAAAAGTGTTGTTTAGTGTCCAATTATGAATTCTATTAACGTGACAAAATAAATGATATATATTCTTAGAAAATTGTCTTACTTCAATCAATATAGTCCACAGTCGATACATTTGGTATTTTTATTTTGTAAATAGTTTTTGCTGTAGTTGTACATTGATAGCCAACTATTTTCTATTGAAGAACGTCTTGCTCTCGTTGTAATGTCCCCCACTGCTACTTGCTCCCACATTTTGTTTTCGTGTATTGGAACTAAAAATGGGTTTTCCGGAAGAAAAAAATAAATCAACTCAGGTGATGTTGTTAAGTAAGACAATGTCTCAGACGTCTGGCTGATGCCACTGTACAAGGCTTCACTTCATGTGTTTGGACATTATTTTTTGGGGCTGGTTCAGATTACTCACAGATCAAATTATATACGTCTTCTCCATTGTAATCACCACGTAACAGGTGAATTTATCCCATTTCTTTCACCACTTTACCAGGGTGTAATAAAAGGAGTATGATGACAGATGATTATTCTGCCTTATGATATTACCAACATAATGTAGTTACATTCCGTGCATATGATTCTAGACGGAATCACTCTAGGTGCGTACTTGCCAGATGCTCATACCAGCAATTAAGTCTGTGTAGGACTAATTAGGAGGCATGAAAAACTGAGTTTTCTCAGATTCAGATGGCATTGACTGGTCCACTGATGGCATTTAATACATATATGTGACCTCTGACATTTGAGAGCATTGGCAGTGGTGTACTAAGGGGGGGACGGTCCGCCCCGGGTGCCATCAGTTAAGAGGGTGCCACCAGGTAGGGGGGTGCCTCCAGGGCTGGCCAGGCTTGTGACTCTGTGAGCTGTGTGGCTGCACAGGGCGCCGGGCGCCACACAGCTCACACACGCAGGGGCTGGGAATTCAGCAGTACAGAAGTACTGCACTGCGAATTGGGGGTGGAGCCAACTGGGCCGTGGAGGCGGAGCCAAAAGGGATGCGGGAGCTGAGCTACAGCCAGCCTCCATTTGCTGCCTTTCACTGCAGCACACTGAGGGGAAGCAGGAAGGAGTCCCTGCTTCCCCAACTCCAACACACCAGGGACTCACTGACTCCACCAGTAAGAGAGAGAGAGTGTGACTGTGTGTGTGAATGTCTGCCTGTGACTATCTGTGACTGTGTGTGTGAATGTCTGACTGTGACTGTGTGTGTGAATGTCTGCCTGTGACTATCTGTGACTGTGTGTGTGAATGTCTGCCTGTGACTATCTGTGACTGTGTGTGTGAATGTCTGCCTGTGACTATCAGTGACTGTGTGTGTGAATGTCTGCCTGTGACTATCTGTGACTGTGTGTGTGAATGTCTTCCTGTGACTGTGTGTGTGAATGTCTGCCTGTGACTATCTGTGACTGTGTGTGTGAATGTCTGCCTGTGACTATCTGTGACTGTGTGTGTGAATGTCTACCTGTGACTATCTGTGACTGTGTGTGTGAATGTCTGCCTGTGGCTGTCTACCTGTGACTGCGTCTGTGACTGTTTGCCTGTGTCTGTGTGTGTAAATGTCTGCCTGTGACTGCGTCTGTGACTGTTTGCCTGTGCCTGTGTGTGTAAATGTCTGCCTGTGACTGTCTACCTGTGACTGTGTCTGTGACTCTCTGCCTGTGACTGTGTGTTTGTCTGCCTGTGACTGCGTCTATGACTGTCTCCCTGTAAATGTCTGTGACTGTGTGTGAATGTCTGCCTGTGACTGTCTACCTGGGACTGCATCTGTGACTGTCTGACTGTGACTGTCTATGCCTGTGAATGTCTGCCTGTGACAGTTTACCTGGGACTGAGTGTGACTGTCTTCCTGTGACTGTCTTCCTGTGACTGTGCGTGAGACTGACTTTTGGTGACTGTGCCTGTATGTATGAATGTCTATCTGTGATTGTCTACCTGGGACTGTGTATGACTGTCTGCATGTCACTGAGTGTGTGTGACTGTGTGCTGCCTGTAACTATGTTACAGTCTGCCTATAATTGTGTGTGTGTGTGTGTGTGTGTGACTGTCTGCCTGTAGTTGTGTGTGTGTGACTGTCTGTCTGTAACTGTGTGTGTTACTGTCTACTTGCAGCTGTGTGTTTGACAATGTGCAAATGACTATGTGTTTGGTACGGTGTGCATGTGGCTGAATTTGACAGTATATGTGTATAACTGTGTACATCTGACTGTATCTGACTGTCTTCGCCCTGCAGTGAGTCGGCACATGACATCATCCAAGCATTGGCGTCATATTACATGATGTGCAAGGGACGTGTGCATGAAGAGCACAGAGATCCCAGCAGAAACCACTGACTACCAGGGACTGAGGATCCACTCTAGCCCTCCCAGAGCAAGGTAGGGAGGCTGGGTGGACCTCTTAATTATTAAATGTGTGCATGTATGTGATGTTTGCGTGTGTTTATCTAATTATGTGTGGGGGTCTGTGATTGTGTATATCTGTGTTTATGTGTGTGTATCTCTGTAGTTTGTGTGTGTGTGTGTGTGTGTGTGTGTATATATATATATATATATATATATGTGTGTGTGTGTGTGTGTGTATATATATATACACACACAACCACACACTTAACTACAGAGATACACACACAACCACAGACATACACAATCACAAACCCACACACATACAATTACAAACACACATAATTAGATATACACAAGCAAACATCGCATACATACACGTGTGTGTGTGTGTGTATATATATGTGTATATATATATATATATATATATACATACACACAATCACAGATATACACACACAGACATACACCTATTGTGTTATTGTTTGTGTATATAAATGTGTATGTATTTGGTACATAGCTCCCTTATTTGGTGGTCATTAAATATTGCAATCCCACACAAGGATAACAAATAAGGGCGTTATCTACTAAACAAGTGAAATTAAGAAAAGGTTTTTTTTTTTTTTTAAATTGATCTTTTAGCTGTTTAGTTGATAATTCTCTAAATTGGTGTCCTTATGTGAGATTTCCATATTTAAAGATACCAAATTAGGGTGCTGTTTAGCAGATAGCTCCCTTATCCTTATTTGGTGTTCTTAAATATGGCAATCCCACATAAGGATAGCAAATAAGGGAGTTATCTGATAAACAAAGATCGATGTTAAGAGGTGTCAGCTAGCCCACGAACAAGAAATCTGGGTGGCTAATGTGAATTATATGCAAATTTGTTGACTGATGCCAATGTGCACTGCATGCTGGCATCAGGCAGCCAATGGCAGCATATTACCCCATCCCCTAGTGAAAAGTTTTAGTGCCCACCCAGTTTTAATTGTGGTATCTTATGTGCCCCCCCCCCTATATATTGTTCTTATGTGTCTATGTATCTGCATGTGTGTCAGTGTGTATTTAGGTGTGTGTGTGTGTATATGTGCATACATCTCAGAATCTCACCAACACTACACACAAATACACCCCTGCATTTCAACGTCAACACTACATACAAACTCCACCATTATATATAACCACACCACTGCGTTCAAAAACCACACTACATAAAAATGCATGCGTGCATTCAAACGCCAACACCACATACAGACACACATCCTACATTCACTTAAACATACTCCATACAAAAACATGCTTACATTTAAAAGCATAAACACTGCTTAGTGCTAAATAATTTTTTTTTTTTTCAATTGTGGTTGTTTTTTACATTTTAAAGTTGGGGGTGGGGGTGCCAAAAACAGGACCCGCCCCGGGTGCCAAATGCTCTAGGTACGCCCCTGGGCATTGGTGCCATGGCACTCGGAGTTCAGCATAAAACTGATGCCATAAAGCTACTTACTAGACAGACAATGGCCAACAAGATAGACTCTTACACATCCAGCAACCGTATTAGTTCCAGGAAACAATCCCAAGTTTGGGTGCCCTACTGATTGTCCACTTTTGTATTTGTAGAATGCAGCCAATGACTCCTGTAGAAGGTGTCTCAGGGTGCTGGTTTTATCTACTAATTTGGAGATCTATAGTTGTTATATAGCAACAATAGAATTGACAAATGACACTTCCCATCACTTGTAAAAAAAAAAAAAAAGCAATTTGAGACAATGGCAAAAAAACTGCTTTCAGTAAGATGACTTTGGAGATCTAAGTCCTATGTGAAGTTGTTTTAAGGGTGCCCTAATTTGCACACCCATTATAAGAGGACAAAATAAGGCATTCTTGATAGCAGATGGTGCAGACACTTAAGCACTGGTGCAGCTTCTGACAAAGAGGAGGGGGAGGGGCAGCAAGTACTATTGTTTGAATTGATTGAATGAAGATTTTATCTACACCATCCTCGGTAAGGGGTGTTGGAAGATTTGTAGAAGGTGGAGCAGATCTGGGAGATAATTTAGTTTGCCTTCAGGAGTTTTCTGAGCTCAAGGGTGCTTAGCAATAAGGCCATTGCAATATAAAGGAAGAGAGATCATGATACAGTTGTCCTTTGAAAGTCACAGATCCTTCTTGATGATCAGCTGACAAAACATTTTTTCAGGAAGTCTTCTCCATTGGTGGTTTATATCATGGTTTTGGTCCAAGTGTTCAATGATCAGTTATAAGGCTAATTGTTGAGTGTGGTGAGCAAGTCAGGGACATCCTTAATGTCTTGGTCTCAGGAATCCTGCAAACTCATATTTGACCACTATTTTCATTGTTGTTAACACAAATTGACATTGCGGCCATTGAGGGTTTATGTTGGTTAGGAGTATCTTGCAGTACACAGAGTAAGTTCATCTTGGAGCCATTTCATTTTGCAGACATCTGTGTTTTTAGGCCTACAATATCTAAGCATAGGGTAAATTTGTTTTTCACTGGTTTAGATAGCTGGCATGTCATTTGACCAAAGTTTGCTTTTTGTAGAATCTAGTTATAATGCTGCTCACAATGTTTGTCTCTCTCCCTTACCTGTGGAGAGTTGCAAGAAGGAAGATACTGACATTGATGTTGAGTTGCTTTTCATGAATGACCCTGTATTGGAATTGTTGGCAAGGAAGGCAAAGTTGTTAGGGGCTGCTAAAGAACTTCTGACGGATAAATGCACAAGTATATATTGAAATTATGTTCGAACAGCAAATATTTGCAAGTCCCAAGGATGTTAAACTTTGTGTTTACTTAAAGGGAAGCTGTAGAGACTTTAAATGCTTTATCTTAATGAAGTGGTTCTAGTGTCTTAAGGCCCTTGGTGTATTCCTATCATCCAACATTAAAAAACGTCACTGTTTTAATGCTAAACATATCTGCGCGGTTTTAGTTAATAAGGCATGATTAGCCTGAGCATCAATGGATGGCTGTGATTGGCTTTCAGTCTATCAGAGATGCCCATTGCGTTTATTAATTGTTATGGCTAGAAGAAAGTGTGTAAGCTCTGCCTTAGCCATACATACAGTAGGGGCCAGGCTTTGTGTTAAATTGCCTGAAATTTGTTTAACACTGAATGGAGAGACAGCGCTAGGAGACTCCAGGCATTTTAATGAAATTTATCTAGTGCTTACAGTGTCCCTTTAATTGTGTTTCCTCTGTTAACACCTCTCTACATTGATGCCAAATACAAAGTTTATAATATAATAAAGTTTTTGTGTTTTGTTTTAGTTGAGACACTACAGGAGCCTAAGATACAAGAGAGGATCGGAAAGAACATCACTCTACTTTTTCTGCCTGGAATTCAGTATTAATTAATCCTGCACTCAAACATTCAAAATATGCCTCAACATTTTTGCGGACCACTGAGACCCACCACTAGTGCATCTGGATTTTTCAGGAACAAAGTATGTGTGCCGCCAGTAGAACAATATTGTCATCGCCGTGGGTGGCTAATCTAGGTTTCTCGCACAGGTGCTACTGTTGACCAACTCTACAGGAATTTTGTTCTAAAAGTGATGTTTTGTTTTGTTTCAGCTCTTTACTGTGTTGTGATATCTGCGTCCATTGGCTTGAATTGCATTTTAAAGCATTCAGATACTGAATTAGTTAATTATATTGGCCTGTACAGTCATATAATGCAGTGACATGCAATTTTAGCTCATTAGATGCTGATAATTATAAAGGCTTGATGTAAATCTGTTTTACCTAATCTGTTTCATAAAGTAATATATCATGATAATGGCTATTAGAGTGTAATTGTCTACCTTAGAAAGATTTAATCACCCATAAGGTAAAATTGTCACCTAGTCTTGTGTGAGATGGCAAATTCTTTTCTAGAAATTTCTATAATTACAATCATTTTTACTAATTACAAGTCATCCAGACTAACTATGAATTATGGTAACATTTTATTCAGACAAAACGAACAATGCATGTAAAAAACACAAACATGTAATCTTTAAATTAAATTGTATATAACAGATGTATACGCGCAGATAAATATTTCAATGTGTACAAAAAGGTAAGTAAATCAATACATGGGAACAGTTTCTAAACAATGAAAAGCAATGTTACTGAAATGAATAAACTAGCAGTCTAATTTAGAACATATATCGTTTCCATGTGAGTGTGTTTTACATGTTTTTTTTAATTCCTCGTGGCTGTGTCATGATGAATGATGTTCATTATTTAGTTTTATAATACTTGGGACTTATTGTCTTGTTTAAATGTGCAATGCATGATCCTTTGGTTTTTTTTTGAGACTTTTGCTTTCTAAGGACTCGATTTAATATTTTTGGATATGTTTTTCAAATGATTTCATACTTTTTTTTTACATATATATATATATCAAAGTTTGAAAATATATACACATATCTTCACAAAGATAACATGGCACGTCTGTTCCACATGGAAACAACAAAATCTCTCATAGATCTTTAAACAGTAACAACTGCATTCACATGCACATATCAGAAGATAAACAAAAATATAGATGGGCTAGTCCCGTCGCTTCCCACTTCCATTCCTCCCAACAATTGGGAGGGGAGAATCGGCAAGGGTGGGCAGGATCCTGAGGTGGTGTCTCCAGTACCACAACCTTCATCACTGGTGATGCTCATAGTGGTCAGGGGCTCATAGTGGTCAGGGGTGGGCCCACCCCTGACAGACTGCTTGGCCAGTCCACAGCCTTCAAGACCATGTAAAAACCTTAATCCAGATATCTAAGAAGAGTGCTGGCATGAAGACACTCCGCAAGCAACAAAAGAAAAACACAGATACCGGATATACCATGGTGGAGATGTTTGCCTCCTCGCAGGCCTCCCAATATAAGCCGATCAAGCCCCCATGGCTCGACATCAACTGCATCATCTGCAGAGACACATGGAGGAGCCAAATTCTCCATACACTGAAAGAAATAAAACAAATCTTTCCCAAAAACATTTACGCAGCTTGGTAGAGGTAAAGGCCAAAATCCTGCCATCATAAATGGAAGTGCCATTTTAGAGCAAATGGTGGGATCCGTTGTCAAAGCACACAAAGTTATAGTGACCCACGTGAACACCCTAGCCAACCACATGGAAGCTCTAGAGACGATAAAAGAGTACATCTTTAACACATTCCATTATTATAATACTAAGAAGGCCGTAATGAAGTATAGCCGGGAAACTAACATTTGATACCAAGGCAAAAAAATTTCATTTGCCAAGACCTCTCTCCTCGACTTTGTAGGACCAACTGTGGGCCCATGGAATCCGCTTTATATGTGGCCCTTCCTTCAAAATTGTAGCCTTCAAAGATGGAAAGACCCACACTCTCCTCCATGGGATCCTATCCTATAAACGTTCTGGAGTCGCTATTACAGAGGACATCAGTCTACCGCATTAAAAGACATGAATGCTATCCTTCCTACCATGGGAGTGGTATGAAGTCAGAGATGTACCTCCAAACCCAACATAAATGGAAATTTGCCATTACAGCAGGGATCATTCCAGATGTTCCATAACTAACCCTGTGGACGATTCTGCAAATCTAAGACTCATGTGGGTTTGCTACGGGACTCCAGATAAGTTCACTCATGTCTTTGAGAGACCTGTACCCATTGCTGACTATGGTTTAACCCATCATTCCACAGGCCTGGAAAGCCTTATAAGCAATCCCTGGTACCAAGCAGAATCTAAAAATATCAGGCAGAAAGTGGGTGGGGGGAGGTACTAAATACGGCGGGATTAACTCTTGACATATTTTTATGCTATCAATGCCCCAGTGGGTAAAAATCATATCTACATTGAGCCTTGTGCGCCACCTCCCAATATGAGCAGAAGACCACCAGTGGGAATATACTAAATTCTTCCAAATCAGTGACTGAATACCCTCCATTTGCAAACATGACAGACTTCTCTAAAGCAGACAACCTACGATTACACATTATGAAAGCAAATTGCAATTGAGACAATCATCGTGCCACAGCAATGCTTTCATAAAAGATACCGGACCGACCTCAGATTAGACCTCTCCAAGAGACCATCTCACATATATAAATCTCACATATATAAAGCCCTATAGTAGGTACTACTGACCTCAAATGCCCTGTAAGTAAGTATACAATAACACAGAGTTTATACAATCAAAAGTGATTTGTACGACCCATAACAGATGACCTAGAAATGGGAACTACAAAACAAGTGACATAGATTGAACCTCAATTAATTACACACCACAGCTTGTCATGGGTCCCAAAGGGGGGAGAGGAGGAAGGAGAGATAAGGGACCATGCAGATGACAGGTCCAAGATAGGATAGAGGTTACCACTAAGGGACTGGCAACAGTCCACAATTACCAGAGTCATAGCACTCCTATATGTAAATACCTAATCAAAAATATAGATATCTGCCAAGGTTACTTCTGTTTTGAAATGTTCATTTGCCAAATGTACATTATACCTTGGTCACCGGTGAAGATGGGCAGGTGGCTACACTGGATTCTAGTTGTCTGGAGAGAGGAGGTAACACCCCCACACCATTCTGGAAATGTATGAGCAGATTGTACTATTTTCAAATGTTATTGTTTTTCTGTGCTTTTTTCTAATGTTGTTTGTTATGCTGGGGGAAAGGAGCAGACCCAAATATCAATATGTCCTAAGTCAAGAGATAGGTGAGCTCGTAATGAGTTCTGAAATACAACCTTCCAAGCTGGAGCAATATAGATACAATATATTTATTTTGTGTTTTATTACTTACCATTTTGTTCACGTGTATTATAGCGTATTTTATTTATTTTTTGCATTTATTTGTGCGCCGTACTAATACAGCCAAAAGTAGTAAGTAATAGCTTGTCTGCTACGCGGTAAAAGACTAAAAATAGATTGTCTGTTGTGCGGGAAAAGATTAAAAACAATACAATCAATAAATATTATCAACGATTACATTTTACCCAATTAATCAACGATGAAATATTATCAACGATAACATTTTTCATTAAACTAAGTATGGCAGGAAAACCGGTAATTTTAAAAATGTCAACTGTACACCCAGGTGAAGTTATGCAACCAGCCAACATTACAACCGAGATTTGGAGGCTATCTCTGTTAGCATACCATCGCCCAAATCCGGACACTCCAAATCCATGATGTGGTTATCTAGGAGGCGTCTACTCACAAACACCATGGACTGTGGCAATTGTAATCTGCCATGCCATATGATGACGTACAACCAAAGTTTGGATGGAGTGAGATGAAAGTGCCAAACATGTGGATTTGTTAAAGGCATCAGAACTGGATTGTTCGTCACGCAGAGTCACCTATCTCTTAAACAAATCACAATAATGATGCATTGCTTTGCACAGGATATGCCACAAAATCTTACACAACATGAAGATTGAAGAGTGGTTCAATTTTTTGAGGGAGGAGATTGGTAATTATTTAGATCGTTATCCTGCTGAGCTGGGAGGCTTTGATGATAAAGGTGAACCCATAGTGGTGGAAATAGACAGATTCAAATATTTCCACAGCAAATACCACAGGGGTGCTTGGAAGGATGGCCATTGGGTCTTTGGTGAAATTGAAAGGATATCTGGTCAATGCTTCTGTTTGAAGTTCCAGATTGGACAGCTGCAACCTTGGATCGACTTATATCTTACCTGGAACCCATATTATTTCTGACGGGTGGGTGGCATTACGGAACATCGATCAACTCAACAATGGAATTTATATGCATTCTGTAGTGGTCCATGAACGTAACTTCGTCAGTCCACAGGATGCACAAGTGCACACGCAGAACATTGAGAATTTATGGACGCACGCAAAGCGCAAACTAAAGCATCAATTCGAAACGAGTCGTGCGTTGTTTCCATTGTATTTACATGAATTTGAGTTTCGCTTGTCTATTGGGAAACAAAATGTTTTACGTGATTTTGAGTTTTGGAAACAAAACGTTTTCGGTTGCTTAGTCCTTGTCATTGCTGAGAATTATCCGGTTTATTGCTTGACGGGATGGTTGTGCACCATAGGATGGACCCGGTTACTGTTAAGAGTTCTCATAAAAAAATGTTTTGTCTGTTAATAATAAAATACACTATTTGATTTTAGTAAAATTGAAAAACAATAAAATACTCTAAAATAAACGTTTACCTACAACCTCTATCACTAACCTCCCTATAGCACAGTGAACCTATACACACATATACACTATACAAACACTACATCATTATATACGCACTCTAAATCCACTACAAACACTTCACATTCATTATACACACTGCATCTAATGCACCCATCCACTGCACAAACACATACTCTGCATTCACTATACACACACTACATCCACTACACAAACACACACCCAGCATTCAGTACACAAACACACACTGCATTCACTATACACACTCTGCATTCACTGCAGTCACTATACACACACTACATCCACTACACAAACACTCTGCATGCACTATACACACCACATCTAAAACACACAAACACCACATCCACTACACAAACATGCACTGCATTCACTATACCTACACTACATCCACTACACAAACACTCTGCATTCATTATACACACGGCATCTGATACACACAAACACTACATCCACTACACAAACACACACTCTGCATCTAATATACACCTCATACATTACACAAATGTACAATCTGTATCCACTTTACACCACATCCACTTTACACATGAACTCTGCATCCACTACACACATTCTACATCCACCATACACACACCACAATCAGTACACACACTGCATCCTTGTGGGCAGACTAGAGGGGCGGCCCCGTGGCAACCCTTTGGGGTCAGCCCCGGGGATGAGAGTGGCAGACCTTGAGCTGTGTCAGGGGCCCCAAAATTTCTGATGGCAACCCTGCACCCCAGGCCAGCCAAGATTAAAATCTTGGATCATACCTACAGTAGGATTTACGAAGCTAGGGCACTGCGCAATCATACAGGTGTTGCTATCCTTATACACAATCTCGTCCCACTGCCAATCATACATTTTCAGGCTAATCAAGCTGGTAGATACATTCTAAGAACCGAAATGTTTTACAGGACACCACTTTCCTAATGTTTATGCCTCAAACAAGGTTTCTGGTACAACGGAAACTGACACTAACTAGACAATACAATAACAAAATAAGACAAATTAGTAATATTAGCAGGAAAAAAATATGTATTCTCTCTTTGAAGGAATTCTTATCCCTTTAAAAAAAAAAAAAAAATGGAAGTTGGTGAAAAATGCTTAGAATACTACCACTCTGACACTGGTTAGAAAGGAAAGTGGTTAAAAAAAGGTACACCTTTGTATCTCTTATTATACTTTGGGAGTGACATATTTGCACACCAAAGCAAGAACCAAAATGGAACAGCAGAATAAAGTGAAGAAAGACGTGCAGTAAGGAATGGTTTGGATCAAATAAGGGAATAAATCGGTACAAATCAATAAACCACCAAAGACCACCCTAAAAAGTGAGCATGACATTTTGTTTTATACATTTTATAGCATTCTTACTCCAAAACATTCTATAGCTTTGTGTGCATCCCTTCTTCATTCCAGAAGGCAGTGCATTAAAATGCTGCTCTGTGGTATGTATCATTCATATACTGCAGGAAGGAAATCAAATTATCAACGATCGATCGTAAATGAGACATTTTACAAACATCTATTTCTAACGCCATAGTGTTCTCCTCACTATATCAAGCCGCCCCTGTGAAGGTTTAAAAAGGTTTTACTTACCTTATATCTACCTTATATCTAATTGTCCTGGAACCTTATTGGGCATGATCTTTATGTGTGGCTGGCGATTTGCCAATTATTCATGGATCCGGATACTATTTTGCCAATATGGGCGCTTGGATCAAAGATGTCTGGGGGGGGAGGGGGGGATGTATAATATATGGGGTTCCTGTGTGTCTTTATTAGGTTTTTGGGGTGCTTTTGTGTTGTGTATCCGGTAGATAATTAGTTTAGCGAGCTGCAACTCAATTATCTCCCGGAAAACAGAGGCACAAGGACGGGATCATTGTACTGTGAATAGGGACCTCATGCTGTGGGTCCATGTTTAAATGAGGGTGCTGTGCCTAATAAAATCAGATCTACTCCCAACATTAAGTCTCGACTAATGTATGAGGGGAAAGCTATACAAGCTATACACACTACCTGCACTGGAAGGAGCTATAGCACTACGGGAAAGGAAATCCTTGGCAGTGATACTATGGTGGTCCACCACAATAACATCACTCAATTCAATGCCTCCCCATAGAGAAGGATCGAGAGGCTAGTGCAGAGCCAATCGCTATGCAGCCGCTTTTAATGCTCTCTATGGGAAGCATTGATTGAAGAACCAAGTCTAACTCTCTAATGCGACTTTAGTGGCTGTCAGGATGACAAAATTTTTTTACATTGTAGTTAAAACAACATTGAGATGAAGTGATGGGGTGACTTTAGTGTCCCTTTAATTAATTTCCTTCCTAACACTTTCTACATAGTATTTTTCATGAGGTACCTACCGCTCAACTTGAGAAAAAGACATGTGTTTAGGAATACATGGTGGATCTCATAACTCTAATTTTATTGGATTTCCTCCTGTCTCTCAAATCAATGTCCTTTACAGGGAAACTTGTCTAACTAGGTTAGTGGTGTTCCACAGCTCTATTTCACATCACTTCTACTATGGGCCATGGTAATATAGTTTAAGTGTCTGTACATGGTATGCCCACCACTCACATCTGGGTATTTAGCTACTAAAGCATTGTACATTGCTTTGGTGGTTTCTAACTTGTTATTGACTGATGTATAAAATGCATTGAATCACAGCGTTTTTACACATAGATTATCAGCAAACATCAACTAATTATGTTTAATTTTCTGTCATTTGAAATTTTTCACAGTGCCCTAAGACACATACAGAAAGTACTGACATTTCTAATAGACCCAGGAGGACTCTGGTAACAATTCGGAAGTAAACAGTGCAACTCTCGCTCTTTGCGATACTTGTTCCACTGATATTTTCTAGTGGACAGTACATGAAAAATGGTGCCCTGTTGCATGTATTGTTTAACTCACAGGCTACATGTATAATCACGTGATTAATCTAGGAGACACCGTGGGCTTGGGAATCTTATACAATGCTGTACATAGCGCATATATATTTAGAGAACATTTCACTGACGGAAACTACATTAAACTAAAATAATACAAGCCCACTCACGTTTTCTCCTCCAGTCAATTCTATAAATAACTTCCATTCTTTAATTTAAGGTATACTTAAAGCTTCCTAAAACGATGCTTTCTTAAATAGCTGAGATAATGAAAAGGATAATCACTTCATTACTTCTCACCATGGGAGGGCTAAGCCCCTCCACCCACCTTTCCCAATTTAACACCCTTCATCCCTCCATACACATTACAAAGAAGCCATATTATTGCCCATTAGCCAAAGGTGGCTAGGTTCAAGGATAATTAACAGTTTACGGAGTCAAATCACGACATAATATTTGCATACCCTTTCTTCCTCAGAGCAGCTGTCTACATCCAACAAATACTGCTACAATCCAACATTGTAAAGAATTGTAGGTTAAATTAACTCTTTGGTATGCAGATTCCTTTGAACGGCAAGTATGTCTGACCTTTAACCCTGCGCGTTGTGCAGTTGAACCATCAAAGAGACCCAGGGTCCTCTGGTAATAAGTAAATGTTACGGCTTCTCTAATATTATTGACTTAAAGGGACACTAGAGTCACCAGGAAAACTACAGCTTAATGTGGTTGTTTTGGTAAGTATAGTCAGTCCCTGCAGGCTTTTTAATGTAAACACTGTCTTTTCATAGAAAATACAGTGTTAACATTTAGCCTAGTAACACCTCTAGTGGCCATTCCTCAAACAGCCATTAGAGGTGCTTCCTGGGTTAGTGCTGCACAGTGTACCATATCTGTCCAGGTAAACATTGTTGGTCCAATAGTACTTGGGTCCTGGAGTTGCATAACTATACCTTTGTATCTGTCATTTATTCACTATAGGAAACTCAAATAGTCTTACTCAACAGTAGAGATGTCGCGAACCGTGGCGAACTCCGGTCAGCTGACACATCCCTGCCAATCTCCGGCAGACCCTCCCACCTCCTGGACAGCATCCATGTTGAAGCTGCCTTCAACATGGATGCTGTCCAGGAAGTAGGAGGGTCTGGGAGGGAGGGTCTGCTGGAGATTGGCCGGGATGTGTCAGCTGACTGGAGTTCGCCGCGAACGGTTCGTGGCGAACCGCGGCGAACCGTTCGCGGACGGTTCGCGACATCTCTACTCAACAGGTCTTGCAAACCTGTAAATTGCTTCTTTGTTATCATTGATTGACCACACAGTGCGAGAGGAAATGTTAAAGAGCTCAATAAAAGTTTTATTATACTCAGGCAGTGTGAATAGCATGATATACATCCTAGGAGCTCAGATGTACTCTATGTGTATCATACATAGAGTACAAGAAATGCATGGAGTGAAAATATCTCTGAGTTCATGTATACTACATAGCCGTTTGGTTATATTATGTACAGATAAGACAGAGTTATTCACTAATGTGCAAAATTTACATTTTAGGTAGAAAATAAAATAAAAATAAAAACTCACAGAAGACATGGCAATCTTGCAGAATCTTTCCAATTCAGCTATTTGGTTTAAATTCTGACACTCATTGTATTTACGCAAAGGGTTATTGACCCATTTAATATCTCTGTAGGTGTAAAAATACATATACAGGCTATAATATCTCATGTATACACATGTACACACTCCAATTGAAGATTACATTGTGCCAGCTTCACCACAACATAGTCTAGTGTCTAAATACAGTGTTCAGTGAATATAAATAGCTGTAAAAAGATAACAGTCCAGTTTCACACTGCCTGAAAAGTTCTTAAATCTAGTATATCACAGCTCTTCCTGAGACCTTCCTAGCAAGCCTCGCCATTGAACTTGACAAAATTAGTTTGCTCTAAGGATCCAGCACAAACATTTAGGAGCAATACATCACATACAACAAAATGCACTAATTCACCCACACTACCCCTGTGACATACAGTTCACAATTCTCCACCCACACTACCCCTGTGACATACAGTTCACAATCCTCCACCCACACTACACCTGTGACATACAGTTCACAATCATTCACCCACACTACACCTGTGACATACAGCTCACAATCCTCCACCCACACTACACCTGTGACATACAGTTCACAATCCTCCACCCACACTACCCCTGTGACATACAGTTCACAATCGTCCACCCATGCTATACCTGTGACATACAGTTTACAATCATTCACCCACACTACACCTGTGACATACAGTTCACAATCCTCCACCCACACTACCCCTGTGACATACAGTACTTCACAATCGTCCACCCATTCTACACATGTGACATACAGTTTACAATCATTCACCCACACTACATCTGTGACATACAGTTCACAATCCTTTACCCACATTACTCCTGTAACATACAGTTCACAATCCTCCACCCACACTACACCTGCGACATACAGCTCACAATCCTCCACCCACACTACACCTGTGACATACAGCTCACAATCCTCCACCCACACTACACCTGTGACATACAATTCACAATCCTCCACCCACACTAAACCTGTGACATACAGTTCACAATCCTCCACCCACACTACCCCTGTGACATACAGTTCACAATCATCCACCCATGCTATACCTGTGACATACAGTTTACAATCATTCACCCACACTACACCTGTGACATACAGTTCACAATCCTCCACCCACACTACCCCTGTGACATACAGTACTTCACAATAGTCCACCCATTCTACACATGTGACATACAGTTTACAATCATTCACCCACACTACATCTGTGATACATTGCATTCATCTATCACCCACATTACACCTGTAACAGACTGCACCTATCTTTCACACATATTAATCGTGTGATGTACAGTCCCCTTCACTCACCACATGACATACACACCTATATGATATACATTATCCAACACACCTGTAATCTATATTGTATACAGCAGGGGTGCCAAAAAATGTAATTTCTAGATAGTTGAAAACTACAGCTTCCATAATGCTTTGCCATCCTTAAGGTATTCTGAAGGCATGCAAAGCTTCATGGGAGATGTAGTCTTACAACATCTGGGGAACTACCTATTGGACACCCCTGCTATACAGCATTCACATGGAATCCATACCACATAACACAGATTCACCCTAATCAAATAAAACACCTATTCAGCACTTTTTATTAGCTACAGCACCCATATTACATGCAGAACCCAAAGAGGATCCATCCAAAGTGGGGAACAGCAGGTGTGTTGAATAGTGATGTCGCGAACATGA
>OW240913.1:343740743-343763303 GCA_933207985.1 Pelobates cultripes
CTAAGGTTCAAAATATGCCTTTTGAAATACCCTGGGATGTCTTCTTTAAGAAATGGTTTGGCTTTATGGGGTATTTGGATTATATAGCCTGGTAAAATACTCTAAAATGGGACATGGGCACAGAGTAAAAATGTAAAGTTTGAAAAAAACTGGAATGGCTGTGTCCCAAATGTGCCCCTCCGATGTCCACATATACCTGGCAAAGGTACATATGGGGGTATTGCTATACTCAGCCGAAATAGCTGAGCAACATATGAAGTATTATACAGTGGTAGCACACATAAGGTTTGCAAAATATACTGTGCAAACTCACTTTGTGTGTACAAGCTAGCGGAAAAATGATCCCACGCCAAGGTTCAAAATATACCTTTTGAAATACCCTGGGGTGTCTACTTTAAGAAATGGTAGGCCTTTGTGGGATAGTTTGAATTTAAACCCTGCTAAAATGCTTGGAAATTGCACATAGGCCCAGCGTCAAAATTCAAAGTTCGGTACAAACTGAAATGGCTTGGTCTCCTATATGGCACTGTTGCTTCACGAAATAGTGCCAAAGACATTCATTGGGGGTGTCTTTTTACTCAGAAGACTTAGCTGAGCATAATTTGGGGGGTTTGAACTTAGTGGCACATGTGAAATATACAAAATGCCCTGCAAAAATGCAATCCATTTGTAAAAAATGCACAAAATTATTTTTTTTCACATACTTTGGCATATATTGGTGAAAAAATGGGGGCATGTTAAGGCACAATATGCACCTTATGAGATACCCTGGAGTGTCTACTTTTACAAATGGTAGGCCTTTGTGGGTTTTTTTTTTTGAACAGTCAAACTGTTATAATACCCCAAATGGAAGCATAGGCTCATTAAATCCGTTTCTCAAAATTCTACTGTGAATACTGAAAAGGACAGGTTTCCTATATGGCACTGTAGCTTCACGAAATAGTGCCAAAGACATACAATGGGGGTGTCATTTTACTCAAAAGACTTAGCGGAGCATAATTTGGGGGGTTTGAACTTAGTGGCACATGTGAAATATACAAAATGCCCAGCAAAAATGCAATCCATATGTAAAAAAAACGCACAAAATAATTTTTTATCACATAACTTGGCATTTATTGGTGAAAAAATGGGGGCATGTTAAGGCACAATATGTACCTTATGAGATACCCTGGAGTGTCTACTTTTACAAATGGTAGGCCTTTGTGGTTTTTTTTTTTGAACAGTTAAACTGTTATAATACCCCAAATGGAAGCATAGGCTCATTAAATCCGTCTCTCAAAATTCTACTGTGAATACTGAAAAGGACAGGTCTCCTATATGGCACTGTAACTTTACGAAATAGTGCCAAAGACATACAATGGGGGTGTCATTTTACTCAGCAGATGTAACTGAACAAAAAATAAAACATTGTACAGGAATAGCACACACCAACTTTACAAAATACACATGAGAGTTTCTTTGTTATATGTTTGTGTGCCAAAAAAAAAACAATTTTACTCCAATATTTAGCAGAGGTTGGCGGTGAAATGGCTACGTGGAAAGTGTCAAATCAACCTTAGGTAAATAGCCTATGATGTCTACTTTATATAAATATATACTTTTGTGTGACAATTTTGTTTTCTTTTATGGCTATTAAGCTTACTAGACAAACATACCAAATTCTAAAATCGCTCCACATTAAAAGTTTATTTTACTCCTTGTGCTTTGTGACCTGTAGCTACCAAAAAAAACTTAAAATCCCAGAGACATATATTCTGTAAATCAGAAGAACTAAATTAATTTATTTTTAATTACTTGCCTTAACCTGCACTAATTATGCACACATTATTATTGCAAAAACTGTATTTTTGGGGGGCATTTTTCTGTATTTTTTATAATAAATAAGCATTTATATATATATATATATATATATATATATATATATATATATATATATATATATATGTGTGTGTGTAATACATCAAATTAAACCCCCTTCTGTCCTTTAAAAAACGGTATATAATATGTGTCGGTGCAATAAATTAGTAAAATGCAAATTGCAGTTGAATGCAAACAGCAAAAAAAGCAAAAAATGCTGTTGTCATTAAGTGAAAGACAAGCTTCTGAAGCTCTGTCCTTAACCCCTTAACGACGTTACGGCGTTCTATGCCGTCCCGCATCAAATAGGCTTTAAAGCCGTTGCGGCGGCATAGAACGCCGTAACGGCTGAAGCCCCCAGGAGATCGGAGGTACTTACCTCCGCCGCGATCCTCTTCAGGAGGGCTGCCTGACAGCCCAGACAGCCCTCCCCTGGCAAATTAGGCCCCTGGGGGCCATGTGATTGCTCTCAAAGAGTGATCACATGGCCCCCTATAGCTGGCTGTGGATCTGCCAGTAGGGGGACTGTCTGAAATATCAGACAGTCCCCCTGCTGGTTTGAAGTGTAAAAAAAATAATATTAAACATGTTTTAAAATAAATTAAATGTGTATATATGTGTATATATATAATATATATATATATATATATATATATATGTATATATATATATATATAATATATATATACATCTTATATATATATATATGTAACGTCATACATAGTGTATTTTAATATTAATATAAATATATATATTAGTATTAAAATACACTTAGAATGATGTTACATATATGTAAGATATATATTATATATATATATATAATACATCTATATATATTTTATATTTACATATACACGTATAATTACAATAATAAATAAATAAAATAATAAAATAATTAAAATATTTTTTAAAAATTTAAATAAATTATATACACATATGTAATTTCATTCTAACTGTATTTTGTTATTAATATATATATATATATATATATATATATATATATATATGTATATATATATAAAACAAAATACACTTAGAATGACATTCTATATCTATCTATATATAAAATACAAATAACCGCAGATGTATATATATACAGATAAATATATAATTATATAATTACATAAATAACTACATAAGTGTACACGTAGACTTTCAATATATATATATGTATATATATTAAAATTCTATGTGTATATTTAAGTAATATTCTAACATAATAATGTAATTTAATTAGTTAAAATTTGATTGACATGCCTGACAACCCAGGCAAAAAGTGCAGAGAATTTGAATTGCAAGCACTATATTTAACCTTGTCCAAGACACCATAAAACCTGTACATGGGGGGTACTGTTTTACTCGAGAGACTTCGCTGAACACCAATATTAGTGTTTCAAAATGGTAACTTGTATTACAACAATGATATTTTTAGTAAAAGTGAAGTTTTTTGCATTTTTCACACATGAACAGCACTTTTACTGACGAATATTTGTGTTCAGCAAAGTCTCCTGAGTAAAACAGTACCCCCCATGTACAGGTTTTATGGTGTTTTGGAAAGTTAGAGAGTCAAATATAAGGCTTGCATTTCATTTTTTCATTTAAATTTGCCAGATTGGTTATGTTGCCTTTTGAGACCGTATGGTAGCCCAGGAATAAGAATTACCCCCATGATGACTACCATTTGCAAAAGTAGACAACCCAAGGTATTGCAGACGGAGTATGTCCACTCATTTTTAGTAGCCACTTAGTTACAAACACTGGCCAAATATTTGTTTTTTGCTTTTTTCACACAAAAACAAATATGAACGCTAACTTTGCCCAGTGTTTGTGACTAAGTGGCTACTACAAAAGACTGGACATACCCCACTTGGGTAGCTACTTTTCCAAATGGTAGCCATCATGGGGGTAAATCTCATTCCTGGGCTACCACACGGTCTCAAAAGTAACATTACTAATCTGGCAAATTTCAATGTGAAAAAACTGAAAAATCTAATGTGCTATATTTGACCCTTTAACTTTCCAAAACACCATATAAACTGTTAATGGGGGCTACTGTTGTACTCGTGAGACTTTGCTTAATCCAAATATGTGCCTTTTTTGCAGTAAAAGCTAACAGTATTATGACGTTTATAGCTAAAATGTGAGGCGGAACTATAATTTTTTTTTTTTAATTTAAAATTTTCACAGTTTTTTTATTTTATTCATTATAAATTATGTTTCATATATAAATATTTGATATAAAATGAAAGCCCTGTTTCTCCTGAACAAAATGATATATAATACGTGTGGGTGCATATAATATGAAAGAGGTGAATTACAATTGAACAGACATATAGCGCAAATTCCAGTTTTTGTTTACATTTTGTTTGGATCAGAACGTGTACTATTGACTACATCCTGAAGGGGCCAAGGGGTTAAGGACTGAGATAAATGTACACATAATCAAAACAAAACGTAAACAAAAACTTGAATTTGTGCCATATGTCTGTTCAGACGTAATTCACCTCTTTCATATTATGTGCACCCACACGTATTATATATAATTTTATTCAGGGGAAACATGGCTTTCATTTAACATCAAATATTTAGGTATAAAACATAATTTAATATGAATAGAATATTAAAAAATGGAAGAAAAAAATAATTTAAAAAAGTGAACTTTAACCAACCCACCAGGCAGACCTATAATTTCTGGGGTAGAGAGTATCTCATCGAGAGTCTCGGAATATATAGATGTCCTACTTCAACCGGTAGTAATCAAGAATCCAACGTATTTAAAAGATACAATACATATTTTGCAAATTTTAGGAGACATTAAATGGGAAGAGAATTACACGTTGGTCACTTGTGACGTAAGTTCACTTTACAGTATAATTCCACATATAAAAGGAATAGAGGCGGTGCAATATTTTTTAGAAAAATCTAATTTTAAACAAGAACAGATAAATTTTATTAAAGAAGGCATATTTTTAATTTTGACTAATAATTTTTTTTGGTTCAAAGATAGTTTTTATTTACAAATCAATGGAACGGCGATGGGGACTAAGTTCGCACCCAGTTACGCAAATCTTTTTATGGCGTATTGGGAAGAGACATTTATTTTACATAGTGAATTTTTTGCGGACTTGGTCACCTATCGCCGTTACATTGATGACATATTTTTTATTTGGAAGGGAGCTGATTTAAAATTGACCAATTTTTTAAACTTTTTAAATTGCAATGATTGGGGAATCAGTCTTACTTCTACTCAAAGTAAAGTCAAAATTAATTTTTTGGACCTTACTGTTTTTATAGAAGAGGGGAATATTTTTACAAAAAAATATTTTAAAGAGGTAGACTGCAACGGTTATATTGATCTTACTAGTTGTCACCACACCCCGTGGCTCACAAATGCACCCAAGAGCCAGTTCATGAGGTTAAAAAGAAATTGCACAAAAGATGAAGACTTTCTAAGACAAACTCAAACAATCAAAAATCAATTCTTAGAAAAAGGATATAAAGAAGATCATCTCCAAAAAGGTATAGAAGAAATAAAAAGATTAGAATGAAAAGAATTATTAATATATAAAAAGAAAAAAACAAGAATAGAAGACAATAAATGTAATATTCCTTTTATTTGTAATTTTTCTGCCAGTAATAAGAAAGTACGGTATGCTATTCACAAGCACTGTCACTTATTACAAGATGACCCAATTTTAAAAGAAATATTACCAGAGAGACCTAAAATTGTACATAGGGGATGCAAGAATATAAAAATTTTTTTAGTAAATAGCAATTTAAAGAATCATCAGAATGAAAATGATAACTTCTTGATAAAAAGTAAAGGTTTTTATGGGTGTGGAACGTGCCTAGCATGTAGGGAAACAATAAGAAAAAAAAGACATATAAAGAATATGAACAAAATTACTAATAAAGAGTTCATAATAAGAGACCAATTGACATGTTTCTCTAAAAATATCATTTATTTATTAATTTGTCCGTGTAATAAAATGTATATAGGGAGGACTATTAGGTGTCTCCATGTTAGAGTTTCGGAACATGTGAGAAACATCAAAAAAGGAGTCGACACACACAGTGTTTCCCAACATTTTAAACATTACCACCACCAAAATCCACAGGGTCTTATGTTTTGTGCACTCAAATTGGTTAAAAAAAATTGGAGGGGTGGAGATTTTATAAAGAAAATTGGGATAGAAGAAATGTCTTTTATCTTCAATTTCAGCACTATGGTCCCTCATGGATTAAATTTGGACTTTGAACTGTGTCATTTCTTATAATAAATATTCCCCTTCTTTTTCAGCTTTTTCCTTCTAATTATAATACTGAAGAAAAAAATATGCAATGGTTAATCATATATTAGACGATTTTTCCTCTACCCTTCCAGAATTTTATCCATTTTCACTTTAATTATTTTTCACAATTATAGAGGCATATTATTATTGTGTACATTTAAGAAGCAACATCACATTGTTTACAATGTATTTATTAATATTGATGCCCATTATGTTGTTTTTCTGTGTTATAAATATTTTATTCATTTATCTTTTCTTCCTTCCATTGGTGCATTTTGAGATTTAATGGACAATTTATTGAAAGACTTTTGTAATGGACAACAAGTATTCCGGCAGTGGAACGCATGTGGTGCGTTCCACGGAGAATGAGGAAGTGAAATAGCCGGATCCTATGATTCAAGATGGTGGAACGCATATGTTGCGTTCCACGAAGAAAAAGGAAGTCAAACAGCCGAATCACATGATTTACGTACGCACGCACGTACGTGAGTTCCAACTAGCTCTGTGTGCGTTTCACAGAGCGAATTTCCGGTTCGGCAGATGCCGGCAATTATGTCATTAGGCACATATAAAAGAACAAGAGGATACAATGACCATTATACCAACTGAGGAAGCCAGTCTATTGGCGAAACGCGTTTTGGAACTATTTGATATATTTTGATCAACTTTATTTTAACATATATTTTATATTGATTACTTTTAATATAATAAATTTTGTTTACATCGTCTTCTGGAGTTTGCCATTCCATTCTTACTTGAATTCAAGGTGGAGGACATCAGGAGGAAACAAAAAGAGGGTGGTGGATCTCCCTTAGAAGATCCTGAGGCGCTTACCACTAGAGCCAAGTGTGTCATTGGCTCTACTTTTGTGAGTTACCCATCTACAATTTATCTCTCATTTATTTCAATTTGTGACTACCGTCTGCACTAAGATTTACTGTTATCTATTTACAGATTATTGCAATAGCATTTTTATTCACCTTTATTATACTACTGTTTATACAGGTAAACCAGAGCTCCACTTATACTTTGTTTTATTCATATATATATATATATATATATATGTGGCAAACCTAGCCACTTGGACTATAACTAAAGACTATGCCTTTAAGGGTTGCCTATAGGTCTGGGGAGATATGCGCTTTACTCTTTTATGTATACTTAATGTATTCTCTGCATTGCCTGTATTGCTGTTTCCGCCGAATGCAAATGGCGGTTTTGCATGGGGATTTTCTTTCATTTCACGAACGGCACTTTAGAGAGCCGTTCGTGAACCGAACGTGATACCCCCTAATAGCCCACACACTTAGAGGCGTGTGGCGCTAGTTAACCGATTGCAGCATTGTTGCAATCTGTTATTAGAGGCTCTCCTGGGTGGCCGTCGTTCGACTACCGACCATGCGGCGGTCGGCCATCTTGGATCCTTTGTTCCTCAGCGGGACCGGGTTGTCGTAAGCATTGTACTACCAATAGCTATTCGACGGCACGAACACCGCTGACCCTCCAGGACGTTCAGGAGTTTCAGGATCGTGTTCACTAAAAGTAATCGGTCCTTTTCGTATGTTTTAAAAGAAATGTGTTTTTTGTGCGGCGTTTGGTTATTTTAGCTGGGATCTGAGCGGTAATCTCACGAATGATGCACTCAGACCCCAGCTATCTACCGAACATCCATTCGTGTAAATCCACCGTGTATTTAACAAGTTATGGATTTTTGTGTAAATTGTCGGTTCTGCTGCACGAGGGGATAATCCCCTTAACGGTGCATTCTGGGAGGATGATCCCTCTCGTGCAGCGGTGCCTGATGGGAGAAATATGTTGTCATGTAAGTCCCCCATGTAGTCCCCTCTGGGAGTGCCCCTGGGGAGGGACTCAGGAAACCCCTTGCATGGGGACTTGTATAAATTGTCCTGCCGATTAAAAGGATTTCAGTTGACTCCCAAAACTGTGTCTCGTCCGGTTATTGGGAGATTGGGGATATTGCCTTGTTGTTTCAGCGCTTGACTGTGGATTCGTTTCTGAACCAGCGGAATTCGTGGATTTATTATTGGCGTTCCGAATACAGCGAACTCTACAGCCGAATACAGCGCATTCGAATGAAAGGAACAACCGAACGAAAAAGGGAAAAGGCAATTCTTATGCAACAAACAGACGAAAGCGATCAGTGAATGGGGACTGATTACACGGCGTTAAAGAGACAGACGCTAAAGGAGCTGCTGGAGGCTAGAGGGAAAAGCGCTAGCAATAAATCGAAAGCAGTGCTGATTGCAGAGCTGATGGAGGGCGACCAAGCGCACAGCAGTCCACCCCCACCTGCCAGAGAGGAAACACCATACCAGAGGGAACTGAGAACCCGGCTGGAATTTGTACCACAGCCAGTAACCCTGGACATCTTAACCGTGCTGATGGCGGACGTCCAGGATTACATTATGGCACAGCAGCACTAGAGGTCACCATCTAGGGCAGAATCCATCGCCAACTCATTCGGCGCTCCAATGAAGCAGAAAATACCCTACCAGGCATTTAAAGCATTCTGCGAGGAGAAGGATGAGATTGACGGATACCTGCAGGATTTTGAGCGGTTATGCGACCTACACGATCTGGAACAGGCCATGTGGGTACCCTTACTAGCAGGCAAGTTGGCAGGCCGAGCAGCAGAGGCGTATCGCGCTGTGCCCAGAGAGGACAGCAAGGACTATTTTAAAGTTAAGAGGGCAATTCTGGAGAGGTATGCCATAACCCCAGAGGCATATCGGCGTAAATTTCGAGGTTTGAGGAAGCCGGAGAAAGATTCCCACGCTGAGTGGGCACATGAGTTCGACCAAGCGTCGCAAAGGTGGATTCAGGCGAGCCAAGCCACCACCATGGAGGGACTGCGCCAACTCATCCTGCTGGAGCAATTTTTTAACGGACTGTCACCAGAGGCACAGGAATGGGTAAGGGACAGAAAACCCCTCACCTTAACCGAAGCCGCCCGGTTGGCGGATCAGCACTTTGACGCCAGGAGGCATCATGGGCTTCTCAACAGGGCTCCCCTGAGACCAGCTGTACCACACCACCCGACCATCTCCACACCAACCAACTCCGCTCCCTTCCGGCCAGCACCGGGGAACCCCCCACCACCATCCCGCTACAATGGCAGAGCCAACATTCAATGCCATACCTGCCGGCAGTGGGGACATATGTCCCGAGAGTGCACCCAGAATCGGAGCAGGCAGGCGTGGAACCAGGTACGGCAGAACTCCGCTCCGAGGGCGGCAGCACATTTTTACCACCTGGAACCTGACCAATCGGAGCTGGCAAGTCTGCAAACCGAGGAACCATTGGGGGTCTTGTATGAAGTGATGTCTGTGCAAGCCATGGACAACCGGCAGCATTACCGCCAAGTTGTGGTTGTGGGAGGGAAAGAAGTACAGGGGCTGAGGGACTCGGGAGCTACTCTGACCCTAGTGGCACCCCACTTAGTTCCAGAGACGGCCCATACTGGCGGGTCCGTGGCTGTCCGGGTAGCAGGGGGAGCCATGTACCAGTTACCTACTGCCAAGGTACATTTGAACTGGGGTGCTGGGGAGGGGGTTGTAGAGGTGGCCATAATGAAGAAGTTACCGGCAGATGTTGTTTTGGGGAATGACTTGGGCCAGATGACCTCCGCTTTCCTACCCCAGGCCCCTTCGCAAGAGGCTTACCCGGTAACTACACGACAACAGGCTCGCACCACGGCACCACCAGCACACTCTGAGGCTCAGGTAAGAAACCATGACCCCCCCCTTGACAGATATGACCTGGGACACCCCAACCACTTTTGAGGCTGAAGTTCAGACAGACCCCATACTGCAGGTGTACCGAGATAGGGTAGACACGGACCAGGTGGGGCGGGAAGGAGAACGGTACGTTTGGGAAAAGAAGTTACTGTACCGGGTGGCGGAAAGGGCAATAGGCAACTCTGTGACGCTCTAAACCAAGCAGCTGGTAGTGCCCCAGAAGTATAGACAGGAGTTACTTAGAATAGCCCATGATATCCCTCTGTCCGGCCATTTAGGGATGACCCGGACCCGGTATCGCTTAACGCACGCTTTCTTTTGGCCCGGGATTTCTAAAGACGTGAGGCAATATTGTACCTCCTGTGATGTGTGTCAGAGGGTAGGCAAGAGGGGGGATCGCCACAAGGCAAAACTATGTCCCCTACCTATAATTGAGGAACCGTTCAGCAGTAGATATAGTGGGGCCGCTACCAAAACCCAGCCCCTCTGGGAAACGGTATATCCTGACCGTGGTGGATTACGCCACCCGGTACCCCGAGGCGATTGCCCTAAGTAATATCCACGCTGAGACCGTAGCTGAAGCCTTGATGAAAATATTCTCCCGAGTAGGGTTCCCACAGGAAATGGTCTCCGATAGGGGGACCCAATTCACGGCTGAGGTTACTCAGCAGTTATGGAGGATATGTGGCATTAAGCCGATCATTAACTCCGCATACCACCCGCAATCCAATGGATTATGTGAGAGGTTCAACGGTACCCTAAAACAGATGCTCCGGACATTCGGAGAGACCCGTAAGGACTGGGAACGATTCCTTCCCCATCTGTTGTTTGCTTACAGAGAGGTACCCCAAGAGTCTACCGGTTTCTCCCCATTTGAACTGCTGTTTGGGAGAAGGGTCTGGGGACCATTGGATCTCATTAGAGAGCATTGGGAGGGAGAGAGTAGCGCAGATGGGACCCCTATTGTACCATACGTGCTGGCGTTCCGGGATCGCCTGGAGGAATTGACCCAGGCAGTGCACACCAACCTCCAGGCCGCCCAACAACGGCAGCGTCGTTGGTATGACAGAGGGGCCAGAGACCGTAGTTTTCAAGTGGGACAGAAGGTGTTAATCCTCAAACCTGTCCGCACCGATAAACTGCAGGCCGTCTGGCAGGGCCCATATCAGGTGGTAGAGCAGAGATGCGATACCACCTATGTGATCGGCCCATGCTCCGGAGTAGGGAAGAGACGCATGCTCCATGTGAACATGCTCAAACCCTACCACGAGCGAACGGAGGATGTGGCAGCTATTTGCACGCCCGCCTCCGAAGATCAGGAGAACTTACCTCTTCCGGATCTGTTAGAACAGGAGGAGCAGAAGGATCCCTCCCAGGGGGTTCAGCTGGGGGAGCGGCTAAGTCCTCAAGAGCGTATCCAGGTACAAGAACTGATAGCGACAAAGGGTGCCACATTTTCTAACTTACCTGGGTACACTCCACTAGCCACCCACCGAGTAGAAACCCCGGGACAGCTTCCCATGCGACAGACCCCATATCGGATTCCTGAATCCGTGCGGGAACATATGAGGAAGGAAATTGAAGAGATGTTGCAGTTGGGGGTTATTGAACACTCAGATAGCCCCTGGGCATCGCCGGTAGTCCTGGTTCCCAAGAAAGACGGTACCACTCGGTTCTGCGTGGACTATCGGAGTTTGAACGACAAAACCGTGTCGGACGCCTACCCGATGCCTCGGATAGACGAGCTGCTAGATAGGATGGCCAGGGGTCAGTATCTCACTACAATAGATCTTTGTAAGGGGTACTGGCAAATTCCACTAGCCGAGGACGCCATCCCCAAGTCGGCGTTTGTCACCCCGTTTGGCTTGTACCAATTTCGAGTCATGCCATTCGGGATGAAGAACGCCCCCGCGACCTTCCAGCGGATGGTGGATCGGCTACTGGACGGGTTCCAGGACTATGCGTGTGCATACCTGGATGATATTGCCATCTACAGTCAGACCTGGTCGGATCACCTACAACATATAGGGGCGGTAATAGATCGGATCCGGGAGGCAGGGCTTACCTTGAAGCCCAGCAAATGCCACATAGGGATGGCCGAGGTCCAATATTTAGGACACCGGGTGGGGAGCGGGCAACAGAAGCCTGAGCCCGCAAAGATTGAAGCAGTAGCCCAGTGGCCTACCCCTAGGACCAAAACCCAAGTTCTCGCTTTCTTAGGTACCGCAGGATACTATAGAAAATTTGTGCCCAATTACAGTGCCCTGGCCAAACCCCTGACTGACCTGACGAAGAAAAACCTGCCCCGGCAGGTCATCTGGGCCCCAGAGTGTGAACAGGCATTCAACCAACTGAAGACGGCTCTGACCAATGCCCCTGTCCTGGCTGCTCCTGATCCAACTAAACGTTTTCTTGTTCACACAGACGCCTCAATGTTTGGATTGGGAGCAGTACTGAGCCAGGTCGGAGCCGATGGCGGAGAACACCCCGTAGCATACTTGAGTCGGAAATTGTTACCCCGAGAAGTGAGCTACGCCGCCATAGAAAAAGAATGCCTGGTCGTGGTGTGGGCCCTGAAAAAGTTACAGCCATATCTCTACAGGCAACCCTTTTCGTTGCTCACAGATCACAACCCGTTGGTGTGGCTAAACCGTGTGGCTGGAGACAATGCCAGGCTGCTGCGCTGGAGTTTGGCGCTGCAGCCCTTTGACTTTACGATACATTATCGCCCAGGGAAACAGAACGGTAACGCCGATGGGTTGTCCAGACAAACAGACCTTGAGAAATGATCTGTGAGCACTCCTCCGGACATCCCCAAGCCGATCCGTTGGGATCAGACTGTGTATGCCGGCTTGGTTCTGGGGGAGCATTGTGGCAAACCTAGCCACTTGGACTATAACTAAAGACTATGCCTTTAAGGGTTGCCTATAGGTCTGGGGAGATATGCGCTTTACTCTTCTATGTATACTTAATATATTCTCTGCATTGCCTGTATTGCTGTTTCCGCCGAATGCAAATGGCGGTTTTGTATGGGGATTTTCTTTCGTTTCACGAACGGCACTTTAGAGAGCCGTTCGTGAACCGAACGCGATACCTCCTAATAGCCCACACACTTAGAGGCGTGTGGCGCTAGTTAACCGATTGCAACATTGTTGCAATCGGTTATTAGAGGCTCTCCTGGGTGGCCGTCGTTCGACTACCGACCATGCGGCGGTCGGCCATCTTGGATCCTTTGTTCCTCAGCGGGACCGGGTTGTCGAACGCATAGTACTACCAATAGCTATTCGACGGCACGAACACCGCTGAGCCTCCAGGACGTTCGGGAGTTTCAGGATCGTGTTCACTAAAAGTAATCGGTCCTTTTCGTATGTTTTAAAAGAAATGTGTTTTTTGTGCGGCGTTCGGTTATTTTAGCTGGGATCTGAGCGGTAATCTCACGAATGATGCGCTCAGACCCCAGCTATCTACCGAACGTCCATTCGTGTAAATCCACCGTGTATTTAACAAGTTATGGATTTTTGTGTAAATTGTCGGTTCTGCTGCACGAGGGGATAATCCCCTTAACGGTGCATTCTGGGAGGATGATCCCTCTCGTGCAGCGGTGCCTGATGGGAGAAATATGTTGTCATGTAAGTCCCCCATGTAGTCCCCTCTGGGAGTGCCCCTGGGGAGGGACTCAGGAAACCCCTTGCATGGGGACTTGTATAAATTGTCCTGCCGATTAAAAGGATTTCAGTTGACTCCCAAAACTGTGTCTCGTCCGGTTATTGGGAGATTGGGGATATCGCCTTGTTGTTTCAGCGCTTGACTGTGGATTCATTTCTGAACCAGCGGAATTTGTGGATTTATTATTGGCGTTCTGCTACAATATATATATATATATTTATACACACAAAAATAGGTAAGCAAGGCACTCCTCCTAGAGCTTAATTAAACAGACTCAAAACTGCCTAGGTGCAATCCCGCGTAAAATATACAATAGAAAATAAAGGGAGCACACTAGTACTTCTTCTTAGTGGAAAAAAGTACTTTTTACTGTATCATAAAATAATACATATCCTGTGCAAAGTGCAGAAAATCGATGTTTCGACCCTCCTGGGGTCTTTATCAAGATCACAGTGAAGCATTAATACCTTCAACAATATATACATGTAAGTGAAATAAAGCTTACCAATTAGGTGATCGGACAGCCGACGGGCTGAGGAACCCGGAAGTGAGGAACCCACGTGGGAGCGTGCCTGTAGGCTCATGCGTCCTTTTGAGGAGGTGACAAATTTAGTCAGTCGCACCGAAGGCACCATCAGCAACATCATACCATTTGTTTTCTTCCTGGAGCGTGCCCTGCGAAGAGTGCTGGATCAGACCGTAGATGAGCGTGAAGAGGAAGAGGAAGAGTTGTGGTCACCATCACCACCAGAACCAGCCTTGCTGGACCTGCGGCAATGCTGGAAGAGGATTGTGAGGAAGAGGAGTCAGAGGAGGAATGTGGCTTTGAGGAGGAGGAGGAAGACCAACCACAACAGGCATCCCAGGGTGCTCGTTGTCACCTATCTGGTACCCGTGGTTTTGTACATGGCTGGGGGGAAGAACATACCTTCAGTGAGATCTCTAAGGACGAGGAACAGGACATGAGTAGCTCGGCATCCAACCTTGTGCAAATGGGGTCTTTCATGCTGTCGTGCCTGTTGAGGGACCCTTGTATAAAAAGGCTGAAGGAGAACGACCTGTACTGGGTGTCCACGCTACTAGACCCCCGGTATAAGCAGAAAGTGCCTGAAATGTTACCGAATTACGGCAAGTCGGAAAGGATGCAGCAGTTCCAAAATCAATTAAAAAGTATGCTTTACACAGCGTATAAGGGTGATGTCACAGCACAACGGGAATCTAACAGGGGAAGAGGTGAAAGTAATCCTCCTCCTCCCACGACCACGCCGGCAAGGACAGGACGCTTTACAGACGTGTTGTTGATGGAGGACATGCAGAGCTTTTTAAGTCCTACGCATCGCCACAGCCCTTCGGGGTCCACCCTCAGAGAACGACTCGACCGACAGGTAGCAGACTACCTCGCCTTAACTGCAGATATCGACACTCTGAGGAGCAATGAACCCCTTGACTGTGTGCAGGCTTGACCTGTGGCCTGAGCTATCCCAATTTGCGATAGAACTTCTGGCCTGCCCCGTTTCAAGTCTCCTGTCAGAAAGGACCTTCAGTGCAGCAGGAGGTATTGTCACTGAGAAGAGAAGTCGCTTGGTCAAAAAAGTCTAGATTACCTTATTGTAAATTACCTTATTAAGATGAATGAGGAATGGATCCCGAAGGGACTGACAGTGGGCGATACATTTAACTAAAAAAGGCATTTTTGAGGGGGACGTAAGGGTGAGGGTGTCGCGGATGCTGGCCTGCCGTGTGATATTTAAATCCCTAGCTCACCCCAGTACCTTGCCCTGTCGTGGTTTCCTGTTCCTGGTTTCCTGAGAGTGCTTTATCATTGTGAATCTGATTTCCTGGTATCCTGATCTTGGCTTTTCCCTGGTTATTCTGAATTCTGGTTTCCCTGACTTGGCTTGTGTAAATGGTATTGTGTATTTTCTGGCTTCCTTGACCTCGGCTTTCTCTTTGATCATTCTCTGTGTCTAGCGTATTAGTGTGGCCATTCTAAGGTCCGGTTTGCGCTCTGTCATTTTATTTTCCTTTTCTTGCCTATGTATATGTTTACATAGTTTCTGCGTGCTGGACCACACTAGTAGTCGTGACATTGGGATTAAACTGATAAGAATAGTGTAACGGCACCCCCAGGCATAAAAGGGGTAAAAACCGTTTAGGCGATCGTCCCCTTTTCAGAGATGCAGGCACAGCTACTGCAGAACACCAATCTGCCGAACAGGAAACCATATGAATGCCGTAAACAGCCGAATAGGAAAAACCATACAAATAGGTTTACACTCCTAGCAGTCAATCTGGAACGGCATACAATAAATCCCCCCAAGAACGAAACAAAGCTCCGTGTTGAGGGTCAAGCAGTGAACAGTCAGAGCTGTAGGTTTATTGTTCTTATGTACACATTCTTACACATTAGTACCACCCACAGGGTTTTGGAACTCAACCAATACACATATACAATACACTGAGACACTCCCACACAAAATCCTCCCCTCTGCCTGTGATACAATTACCTTACACAATGGGTAATTTAATTAGCACAAGCAAAGAAATACAATTTTTCCACATTATTCATAAATTGAAAAGTATGCATCACATTCACATAAAACATTTTCAGAATCAGCATACTCCAAATAATAATACAAACATACGTCAAAATCATACAAATTGGTCCAGTGGTTCAAAAGATAGATCGTAGTCCTTTGTGACCACAGGAAGCATGGCTTTTCAGCCCAAAACCAGTTCCACAGAGTCTTCTATCCTGGAGATAATTGGGAAGTAATCAAATTATCTCCAAAGACAGAGGCAAAACTCCATTGAACACATGGCAGCAAAAAGACAGTAAAATACAATAAAATACACAAGGTTACATTTATGATATAAAATACAGACATGCAACATATGCCCAGATAGCTTAAGTCTGAGCGCACAATACTGAATGGCGCTCAGACCACAAACACATACAGTTCAATTGCCATGGAGCCAAAGTCTTTTATTACAAGAATAGGCTCCATGGCATAGCTATCTGGGTTATATGAGTTCATTCAGTAAATCCGAGAATCTACCGAACGCCAGGGCAGAAAACATGAATAGACCTTTCTGCATAGGAAAATAGGGTATTTAAATGCCGGTCCATAGTCAAAAGGCAGCAGGCAGGCAACCAGTGGCCAGATTGGTCTTGTCACAAATAGTACTACTTAACACACCACTCCTATCTGGTGGCACATTAGATTGCACGCGCAGTGCCCCAAATTTGAAGTAAGAGGACCGACCAAGCATCTTTTTCCATCTCCCGGTTCTTAAAATCGATGCCATATACACGTCCCCTGATAGGGGACGTAACAGGGATTAAACTGATAGGAATAGTACTTGTGACGAAGTGCCCTTCGCCACTTGTGCCTGGAGAGGACTGCTTGCCCGCCTCTTGCCCTGTGACTATGGCCCCTGGGATGTATTGCCCTTTAAAGACATGATTTGGGCATAATGGATTTGTGTTGTGCTGCTGCTGGCCCTTTAAGAACCATCTGGGGACATACTGTGGAGTTACTGGATGGCCACCATTTCCTGTATCAGAAGCACATGGTGAGAACAATGGATGGCGGCCATTTTAACTCACAGACACTGTTTGGACTTTTCAACACGGTGCCATCTCGCCAGTATTTGGTGCACAGAGACATCGTGCAGTGGTTTTGGACTATACAGCAGGGGACACATTATACAGTGATTGTTTTTCATTTAGCCTGTATATGTTCTGCAGAATCTGCATTAAACTGTATTTTCCAAAGTACTGAACGGATCTGGGTGAATTTTGGATATGTGGTTCACCCAGATCCCCCGGTTCCAAGGATATACTTTTATGGGGTTATTGCATGTTTTGGGGTCCCTGTGTGTTTTATGAAACTGTATTATTTCTGGCCAGCAGATAATTGAGCTTTGTGTATTGTAGAAACTCAATTATCTAGCCTGGCCCAGAGGAGGAGTTTTGTGTTGCATAAATTGTGAGTTCTGTGTGCCAGTAAATCAGTCTTGTTCCAGCATTAAGCCTTGGCTCATGTTTGGGGGATTGGAGAAATACACTCTGGGGATTGCTATAATCACTATACTCCCCAGGGTATGATCACTAAGTTCTGCTAAGAGCTTGTTCCTGCTCTCTGGGGAAAGAGAGGTTCACCCACTGGAAGCTGGATCCTGGCCTTGGGTCCAGGGTGGGTGGAGACAGCAGAGACCCCGGCGCAGTTGCATCGCTGGAAGTGGGTTCTGCAGTGCTGATGTGTCGGTTGGAGTGCTTGGAGTCTTCAGCGAGCACTAGGAGCATCGATTGGCGGAGGTACTCAGTCGGAGTGCCAGCGTTCCGTCACATTTGGTGGCAGCGGCGGGATGGCGTCCTAGTGCGAGGACCAGCAGCTCGGAGACACCGGTAACGTGTGGAGTTACGGATTTATAATTGAGGGCAGCGCTAGCACTTGTGCAGCGACCCTGGCTTCAGAGGAACTCAAGGGATAGAGCTAGCTACGGGCAGCGTCCCTATCCACAGCAACATGGAAGAGGAGTTTCGCTGGAGGTTGCAGCAGCACTTGGCCCAACAGGATGGGCCTGTATCAGAGGAGTGCATACTGGACTGGAGAGATGTCACTCGTACAGAGATGTGGCACCATGCCCTGGAAAAGGTACAGCGGCGGCGGGGAGAGAGCCTTCTTAGTGACGAGCAGCGGTTCCAGGTACTCGAGGCCCTGCGCTCCCCTTTCCTAGGGAAGCAATCCTTGGATGAATGGTTGCTGGAACTCTGGGATTTAATTTGGAAGGAGTTGTGGCTAGATGCAGCTTACCGGGCATTAAAGTGGTACGCCACCCAGCGCAACCCCTCGATGACTAACCACTATCTGCCCGAGGGAGAGGATTATAATGGCCCGGGCTTACTGTGGGAGGCCTTTGAGGAGGGCAATGACTTTGGATGCCCCACAGAGTTTCGGTTCTGGGACATCCACAACATCAGGGAAACCCTGCTGGATCTTCCCCGAGCGGACGACCTGGGGCCAGACCTGAGTCATCTGGTCGCAATGGAGTGGGGGCTGGAGCAGAGCTACCGACGCCTGTTCAACTTAGCCCAATCACCGTCCCTCAGCCCAGAGGATTACCTGGACACCCTACCCTCTTCTGTCCAACCAGCCCCAGAGGTGAGCAACCTTATGGAACGGTCCTGGGAAGACCCACAGATGGCAGGTGGAGATGGAACCGAGGTCTCTCCACCTGCCCCACAGGGATGCTGGGTACCCGGCCCAAATCCCCAGCGGCAGTGTATCTCACAGGGAGAGGAGACAACCGGTCTCCCTTCTCAGCAGCAGCCTGAGTTCCAGGAGGAGGTGATGGTAGATCCCTCCCCCATACAGCAACCAGCGTCCTGGGGAGGGGAGGCAACCGGCCTCCCTCTCCTCCACCAACCAGAGGTACCTGAGGTAGTGGACCTCATAGACGTGTCCTGGGGACACACAGAGATGGCAAGCGGAGATGGGACCGAAGTCTCTCTGCCAGCCCTACAGGGATGCTGGGCCCAGGTCCCCAGCGGCAGTATAATATACAGGGAGAGGAGACAACTGGTCTCTCTCCCCAGCGGCGGCCTGAGTTCCAGGAGGAGGTGATGGTCGATCCCTCCACCTTACAGCAACCAGCGTCCTGGAGAGGGGAGGCAACCGGCCTCCCTCTCCAACAGCAGCCGGAGGTGGGCGACCTCATAGACTTGTCCTGGGGACACAGAGAGATGGCAAGCGGAGATGGGACCGAAGTCTCTCTGCCAGCCCTACAGGGATGCTGGGCAGTCAGCCCAGGTCCCCAGCGGCAGTATAATATACAGGGAGAGGAGACAACTGGTCTCTCTCCCCAGCAGCGGCCTGAGTTCCAGGAGGAGGTGATGGCCGATCCCTCCACCTTACAGCAACCAGCGTCCTGGAGAGTGGGGGCAACCAGCCTCCCCCTCCAACAGCAGCCAGAGATACCGGGAGAGGGGGAAGACAAACCTAACCACACTGGCGCAGATGGGACCGCGGTCTCTGTGCCAGTCCTACAGGGAGGCTGGACGGGCGGACCAGATCCCCAACCAACCCCGCAGGGATGCCAGGAGGAGGAGGTAAGCGAAACTTCCCCTATCCAGCTACATCCCAACCGGGTCCTGGGGGCAGTGGATGAGCCTGCGATACCCACTGACCCCCTCCCAGCAGAAGAGCTGGCATCTGGGCAGAGCTCTGTTAGCCTCTGCCCCCCCTTTTCCCCTGTATCAGAGCCTGACTTACCACGGGTTACCCCAGCAGAAGAGCTGGCATCTGGGCAGAACTCTGTTAGCCTCTGCCCCCCCATTTCCCCTGTATCAGAGCCTGACTTACCACGGGTTACCCCAGTGGAAGAGCTGGCAGCAGGGCAGAGCGCCGCTGGCCTCTGCCCCCCAAGCAACACCAGCAGTTTGCCTAGCTGCACCAGGGAGACCGAGAGTGCTGCGCTGTCCCACTACAAACTTGAACATACAGACCAGTACCATTTATTGTGGGGGGTTTACTCTGCGTATTTTTCTTTGTGGGTGGGCTGCCCGACTAATCTAGGTACTGACCGGCAGAAGGTCAGGTACCTGTTTAGTCTTCCCCCCAAAGGGAAGATGTGTGACGAAGTGCCCTTCGCCACTTGTGCCTGGAGAGGACTGCCTGCCCGCCTCTTGCCCTGTGACTATGGCCCCTGGGATGTATTGCCCTTTAAAGACATGATTTGGGCATAATGGATTTGTGTTGTGCTGCTGCTGGCCCTTTTAAGAACCATCTGGGGACATACTGTGGAGTTACTGGATGGCCACCATTTCCTGTATCAGAAGCACATGGTGAGAACAATGGATGGCGGCCATTTTAACTCACAAACACTGTGTGGACTTTTCAACACGGTGCCATCTCGCCAGTATTTGTTGCACAGAGACATCGTGCGGTGGTTTTGGACTATACAGCAGGGGACACATTATACAGTGATTGTTTTTCATTTAGCCTGTATATGTTCTGCAGAATCTGCATTAAACTGTATCTTCCAAAGTACTGAATGGATCTGGGTGAATTTTGGATATGTTGTTCACCCAGATCCCCCGGTTCCAAGGATATACATATGGGGTTATTGCATGTTTTGGGGTCCCTGTGATGTGTTTTATGAAACTGTATTTCTCTGTCTGTGATAATTAGCTTACCCATTGTATAAGGTAATTGTATTACAGGCAGAGGGGAGGATTTTGTGTGGGAGTGTCTGTGTGTATTGTACAGATTGATTAGTTGTTCTGTAAAACCCTGTGGGCAGTACTAAGTTTGTGGATTGGGAATAAAAGAGGCTGTATGTGCCAGTACAGTCAGTTCCTGCTTAACCCTCAAAGTGAAGTGTTGTCTCATTATTGGGGGAGGATTTATTGTATGCTGTTCCAGTTTGACTGCTAGGAGTGTAAACCTATTCGCATGGTTTTCCTATTCAGCTGTATACAACATTCATATGCTTGAGAGCATTCATATGCTCCTACGGTTCGGTGGTTTTGGTGTCTGCTGCAGTGCTTGGAGTCCTCAGGAAGTGCTAGGAGCATCCTTCAATGGAGGTACCCAGTCGGGGTGCCAGGTGATCCGTTACAAACACACCTTATAATAACGCAGAGAGAGGCAACACAGAGAGAGGAGTCTGAAGAAGAGGAGTCAGAGGAGGAAGGTGGCTTTGAGGAGGTGGAAGACCAAACACAGCAGGCGTCCCAGGGGGCTTTTGGGGACCCTTGGTGTTGTATGTGGCTGGGTGGAGGAAGAGACCTTCAATGACATCAGTAAAGACAAGGAACGGGACATGGCTAGCTTGGTATCCAACCTTGTGCAAATGGGGAGTTTGCGGTTGTGCAAATGGACTGTTTGCGGTGTGTTAAACGGGGAGTTTGGTCTGTCACTGTTAAGCGGGCGTAACCCTTACACTACCTGATCGATACAACATCATACCTGATGTTTTAAAGCACGTTTTAGGAATGTTAGGTGATTTCTGCCCTTTATGGATTAAAACCAGACTCTGCATCAACTATGTAATTTTCCATGGGAGTTTTGCCATGGATCCCCCTCCGGCATGCAACAGTCCAGGTGTTAGTCCCCTTGAAACAACTTTTCCATCACTATTGTGGCCAGAAAGAGTCCCTGTTGGTTTAAAAATTTCCTTGCCTATTGAAGTCTATGGCGGTTCGCCCGGTTCGCGAACATTTGCGGAAGTTTGCGTTCGCCATTCGCAAACCAAAAATTTTATGTTCGCGACATCACTAGTTAGGATACCAACCAAACGACCATAGGTATTACTCATGCATCTCTCCCTTTCCCTATCCCTCCCAACCCCCCTACAGTCCCCTCCTTTCCACTTTCGGCTCCCCTCCCAGGTTCTTGACCCCCAAAACAGGTTCATACCATCCAGACTCTTGAGAAGACGGGAGGAGCAATGAGACAGCTAATGCTCTATCTCGCTATTGACAATTTATTGTTAAGGTAGCGATGAAACAAATGTTCAACACGTATTGTGTTATGCTGTCTCGTAATCATTAATGTCACAATGAAACAAATGTTCAACACGTATTTGTACTATGCTGTTACGTAACCATTAATGTCACAATGAAAGTGATATTTGTCTGACTAACCCTCCTACCTTCTCTTCTGTACCCCGAACAATTTTGACTAAAACAATAAAACATAAATTTGAAAAAAATAAAAGGGAGTTTTATGGTCTGGGAGTGAGGGTCTGCTGCTGATTGGCTGGAATGTGTCTGCTGACTGAGGTACAGGGTCAAAGTTTACTCAATGATGAGTCCGTGGCGAACCGTTCGCAAACCGTTCAGTGAACCATTCGGGACATCACTATCAATCATATTATTCACCCAGATCAGTGGGATTTGTACAGTGTAGATCCTCAACCCATAATTTCCGGCGTCTAAAATATATAATGGATGTAGCTCTGCAACAAGGGTCAGATGG
>OW240913.1:343763403-343821849 GCA_933207985.1 Pelobates cultripes
CCCGGAAATTACACTAGGCAGGACGATAGTCAGTTCTGGGTACCAGCAGCTCTGGCGAAAACATATGGCGGCATTATTAAAGGAGAAACTCCAAACCACTCCAAGACACCGTTTAGTAATGTGTCCCCACTTAACAAATAAATGCTGATTTCAAGAGGAAGTGACACTTTATAAAAGCACCTAGTTGCATCGTCTGACTGTGAATCAAGTATTGTGATCGCTCAAAGCAGATATAAGGATTTAAGGCGCCTCGTAGAAAATTATTGGGTTCAATTCCTCACTGTGCTTCCCAATGCTTCTCTGTTTTGCAGAGCGATGCTGTGTCCAGGAGACCCTCTCACCGCTGACACTGGTTTGGGGGTAAATCACGGTTTTATTGTACAACGCGTCAGCATTATAAATTTATTTATTTGTAACACAAGGGTTTTCCTTTTCATAGAGACGAGAGCAACGAAGAGAAGAACACGTGTTCCAGCAAAATTGGGTGGTTTTCTGTCCTCTGCCTAGATTATTTAGGATTAGTATTCGTCCTCTGGCTAGATTATTTACATTTTAGGATCAATTTAATTCATTTTTAAAACATTAGCTTTAATGTAAAGTCTGCCAGTTCCCCATACATTGCCCAAGGCCACCTTGGCAGCTTTATTTTCTAAGTATGTAAGCCCTTTATTTTCTATCTATCAGAGGGTCAGAATCATTGACTTTTTCCAGTATGCTGGAATCTGAGCTACCACCTGGCATGGGAACGTTGAGACATCTTCATTTTTAATCTTTCAACAAAAGGTGCCTTTACTTTTTGTTTAGTTTATAAAGGAACACATTGCACCGATATAATGAACTCCCTTACACTAAAGACGCAGAGAATCTCAAATGTATGAGATAGGAAATGAAAATCAAAAGTTAAATGCATATTTTATTTGAGGGCTTAAAGTAGTTTCTCATACAGTGTCTGCGCGTTGAGTTTAAGACACAATCTTAGATTTGAAAGAAAACATTAGATAATTAATTTACAAAACGAACAATTGTGCAGTTTTTTTGTATGTGCCGGTGTGTCAAGGTGTGTGTTTGTATATGCCAGTGTGTGTATCTGTCAATGTGTATCTGTGTGTGTGTACATACACACACACTGGCACATAGTGGCACACAGATACACACACTGACACACATACACACACCTTCACACTGTGTGTGTGTGAATGGATGTATCTGTGTGTCAAGGTGTGTGCATGTTCCAATGTGTGTCAAGATATGTTTATCTGTGTTTGTATGTGCCAGTTTGTGTATCTCAGTGTGTATCTGTGTGTGTATATATGTATCTGACACACAGATACACACACACTGGCTAATAGTGGCACACAGATACACATAGACACACACCTTGACATACAGATACACACACTCAGATACAAACTGACACATAGACACACACATCTTGACTCACAAATACACACACACTCAGATACACACAGTGACACATACACAGAGTATCATATACACACACTGACGCACTCAGATACACACACACACACACTGACATACACACACATACACATAGGCACATACAAACACATTGATATACACTGGCACATACACATACTGACATACACACACACTCAGATACACACTGACACATACACAAACCTTGACACACCGATATACACACTCAGACACACATACTCTCTGAAAGACACACATACACTCTCACGGAAAAACACACACTCTTTGACACTCTCACTGACAAACACACATACTCATATACAGACACACATACAAACACATATACACTCTCACTGACAAGCACACATACATTCACACTGACAAACACATACACACTCACATACTCACTGCGGGCGACGAGGGACCAGTGATCTACCTGCTCAGCTCTTTCGCGCACCTCTTAGTGATGCCGGAGTGATGTCATATTCCGGCTCTGGCATCACTGCTGTGCGAGCAAGGGAGCTGAGCAGGGAGATCACTGCTCCCTCGCCGCCCACGGTCATTTTGTTTTTAGACATTTTGGCGGAACCCCAAGTGTGTTCTCGGAACACCAATTGGGAAACGCTGCATTTGTTTAAACGTATAGCACTTAAAGCAGCATTCAAGCAATCACAGATAATAGTTGTAATGTACATATACCTCCAAAGTAGCCCTATTTACAAGAAACAGTCATAATTTTTGGCCCAAGTCCCTCTGCCTCTTTTTTCTATCCTAATATCTCTCTTTTCTTGGAGCTCTGTATTGTTGGTGTGGCTGACTGAATAACAGAGCTCCAAAGCAATAATAATCACAGCAATGTGTCTCTAAACTACAATAAAAGTGTTTATAAATTTGTCTTCGGAAATAAGATACATTGTTCTTGTTCTAAATTAAATTTTGTTGTATACATTTTTGTTAGTAAGTAAGCTAGAATTTCTCAGACCCGCACCCCTAAAATAAGTGTCCCTTTTTGTCAATTTTAAATGTTGAGAGGTATGATGTCAGGTTAGGTTACTGTCAGTTTGACTATACAGGGTGTATTTTATTTAAACAATGTTACTTTTTTTTTATTTATATATATATACTTTTTCTCCTTAAGTCTACCCTTTCTGACCACAGGCTATCTCACACTCTTACATAGGCACACCAATGGTAAACACACAGTATCATTGGTGGTCTGTCTCCCTCAATAGCTGAAGTCAAAGTGTCTGGAAGAATTCAGCTTGGACATAGATTTTGTTACCTTATCCCCTTTATTGGTCAATTCTCACTTGATCTGTAAATAAAATCAACATTTATTGACTGTCCTCTAACCACTGGTCATCTTTGTTTTCCACCTCTTGCTTGATTGTACAGGAGATAAAGCCCATATCATTGAACGGACCTCTTGTCCAAACTATCCTGCTCCCACCTTAAAAAAAAAAATCTCCATTCCCTCCGCCTTTTTCTGACACCATGGCAGGACTCGGTATCTGACGGCTCGTCCATTGCCCATTTTTGTTGGCTTCATGATATGTCTATATGTCATTTCGGTGTTGCAGAATTAGGATGAATCTCAAATCGCCCATAATTCGGACGAATTGCGATTCATTTGGAACCGAAGGCACAAGTCTTATGACGAATTTACTGAGATGAAGTTGTTATGGTGCACATAATGTCCCTAAAATGAGAATATACACACCTTCTCCCCTAGGAACTAACATGTAAATGAACACATCAGTTTCATGGAGCTCCTTGCAAAAAAAAAAAAATGGAAAACCCCCAAAGAAGACATTTCTACTTTAATTGAGTTGACATGTTGAATGACAACCACAGCCAGCCAGAGCGTGTGAACAGCTGTGCATTGTCAAAGCCACAGTGTTACTATTAAAATACACAATTAGCCAGCAGACATGATGCCTCTTCCTAGAATGGTTCAATTGCAATATCCAATAAATCCCCCAGTCTATTTCAGTGAAGTTTATTTATCCGTATGGCTTCTTTTGGCAAGGTTATAACATGTATATGATGGGGAACCATAGAAATAAGATTGAATAAACTACTAAGGTGAAACAGATTGTGCTGGTTATTACCCAACACCACTGCGCAACCTGCTGGTTAATATGTCTGCATAATATCTGAATTTCGTTTTCCTGTAGTGTCCATGAGATGTGGTAAAAAGGGTTTTAAATAGCCCTATTCTGTCTGATTAAAACAAGTATGTTTTCCTTAATTTTTTTTGTTTAACAGTGAGTTTTGCTTATTTTATATTGAAGCTATTATTATTGGCATTTATATAGCGCCAACAGATTCCGTAGCGCTTTACAATATTATTAGAGCGGGGATTTAACTATAAATAGGACAATTACAATAAAACTTACAGAAACAATAGGTTGAGGAGGACCCTGTTCAAACCAGCTTACAGTCTATAGAGGTGGGGTGTAAAACACAATAGGTCAGGAAATAGCAATCAAATAAGGTTGGAATGAAGCAGAGCTGGAGGAGAGAGTAGAGTGCTGCTCTTTAGGAGAGAGCAAGAGACAGGTATGTGAGGTAGAGGTTACTCTGGGAGGCCATAAGCTTTCCTAAAGAGATAGAAACACAGAATGTGACGGCATATAAGAACCATTCAGCCCATCTAGTCTGCCCAATTTTCTAAATACTTTCATTAGTCCCTGGCCTTATCTTATAGTTAGGATAGCCTTATGCCTATCCCACGCATGCTTAAACTCTTTTACTGTGTTAACCTCTACCACTTCATCTGGAAGGCTATTCCATGCATCCACTACCCTCTCAGTAAAGTAATATTTTCTGATATTAGTTTTAACCTTTGCCCCTCTAATTTAAGACTATGTCTTCTTGTTGTGGTAGTTTTTCTTCTTTTAAATATAGTCTCCTCCTTTACTGCGTTGATTCCCTTTATATATTTTAATGTTTCTATCATATGCCCCCTGTCTCGTCTTTCCTCCAAGCTATACATGTTAAGGTCCTTTAACCTTTCCTGGTAAGTTTTATCCTGCAATCCATGAACCAGTTCAGTATCCCTTCTCTGAACTCTCTCTAAAGTATCAATATCCTTCTGGAGATACGGTCTCCAGTACTGTGTACAATACTCCAAGTGAGGTCTCACCAGTGTTCAGTACAATGGCATCATGGAGAGTATGATGATGGTGGGCAGGCTATTCCATAGGAAGGGAGCCGCCGTCGAGGAGTCGTGCAAGCATGAGTTGGCCTTACGAGTGCAAGCAACGGACAGGAGAAGGTCACAGGCAGAGCGTAGAGAATGAGAAGGGGCATACCTATGGATCAGTGAAGAGATATAAGAGATGCTAGAATTGTTCACTGCCTTATAAGCTAGTTAAATTGTCTTGCAATGCAGAATGTCTTTCCTATTTCAGAGTAATTTATTCTTTGGAGCGGAAGAGCAGTATGGTGATACTACTTGGTGAATATGCAGCCTTCAGATTAGGTGGAAATGTTATATGGCTTACGTGTGCCATTACAAACAGAACCTATACCATTTGCATATCACACTGATCCCACCTGTTCGGCCAGTCCACAACCAAAATTCTGCCAAGTTCTCTCTGCACAAGACACACAGCTACCCTGCACAATCGTTTCTATGGATCTCGTCAGCCAGGTGTATCTGATACCCCCTCTAGAAACAGTGGGGACGGGGTCCACGTCTGTATAACACTTATAGCTTAGGGAGAACACAAGCAAATGCATTGCAACAAAACCACGAAATACGAAAACTCTGAGAATACATAAAGGTTTAGAGAAACTCAGTAGCTTACCCTTCGGTTAGTCCCTGATCAGGTCTCAAAAATGTTTTTCCTCACTTGCACCATTACAAAGAGAATCTATACCAAATTATAAGTACTAACAATAAATACTATTGAAATCTTTACTGCAGCAAGTTACAGGGGATCTAACCTATGAAGCACTTCCATGTCAATGGCAGCATCACACCCAGGTATAGTCAGACATCTGCTATGCATTCTCTGACATTTCCTTTAGTGATATGCTCATGCATGCAGCATGGTGGGGTTTAAATTAATTTGCATGGTATGCAAATTATATATAAGGCTAGACTGATGGTTTATTAACAAATCCAAACAAAGATTGTCCCCAAAGAATAGCTCACCTACAATAAATGATAATATTCTTTATGAAAATTTTTTTTGTAATATTAATACAACTTTTGAATTCACTACCTAAAGAGATTTTGCTGTCAGGATCAAAATATGTGTTTTTAGCAGAGCATAAAACATGTATTTTTTAATAAACATTATTAAAATGCTTCATCTGACTGACAATCATAGGAATTGCACTCCACAGGCATGTACTCTTTAACAATTTGCCTCCTTGGCCCAGAGTCCCCTATCCCTAATTTCCCCTTAACTCTAACCACCCCAATCCCTAATTTTCCTTATACCAAATTCTAGTAGTATTACCCCACCCCAACCCTAAAACACTACACTAACCGAGCACCTTTCTTTTTAAATCTTACACTGTAGTGGTTATGGTGGCCTCCCAGATTAAGCAAACTATTTGATTACTTGCCTAGGGTTTGCTGGTTACCAGTTGCCTATTGCTGACAATGCCGAAACTTGGACCTTAAGGGTGTTCATACAAAGACACTTATCCAACCCATCCTGTAGAAACTGTAGGACATAATTGGGAACCAGGAGACACATTATGTTGAAGAGACCATTCATAGACTATATTCCAAATTCTGTAATAAGATGTGGATGGTGACCTTTTCCAAGCTTGAAGCATGGTGTTGACAACTTCTTCTGAAAACCCTTTCTGCATTAGTCCCTCTCGCATTCATCCTTCAGACCGTCAAGCATAGGGACTAAGGAGGTTAAGTGGAACAGAGGACCTTGTTGTAGGATTTTTTGATTGTCCAGAAGATGTAGAGGAGGTTCCTGGAACTGGCTCCACAATAGCGGAAACCAAGACCTCCTGGGTCAGAATGGTATAACTACGGGAACCTCTTTCCGTTATCGCTATATCCTCAGAAGGAGCTTGAATATTAGTTGAAAAGAAGGAACCACATATGCCTTCTGGATGTTCCAACAACTTAAAAGTGCTTCTCACGCCCCCACTTGCGGATACAATGTCAAAAAGATAAATATCTTGACGTGAGCATTGCGAGCTGTCCCCATCAAACCCACCTTGGGAAGGCCCCATTTCTGCACAATCAAATTGAAGCCCCAGGGGGCTAGCTGCCATTTTCTCAGATGAAGGTGATCCAGATTACTGATCCCTGGAAGATGAATAGCTGATAGACCTAGTAGATGTGCCTGGGCCCTATTCAACAGAGGTTCCAATGTCTCCATCATCTTGTGACTTTTTGTTTCTCCCTGATGATTTATGTAAGCCACCACAGTAGAATTGTTAGACTGGATCTTGACCCACTTCCCTAAAACTTTACTCTGGAGGTTGAAAAGTGCCTGAAGGTCTGCTTTCAATTTCAAGATGTTGGAAGTCGTCACCTTGCTGTGCTTTGCCATGCCCCCTGCTCATAATGAGGACCCATGTTAGCTCGCCATCCTGTCAGAGAAGTGTCTGTAGTAACTGTGGTCCATTGGACTTCTTATGGAAGAAAACCCCTGTAAAGATTTGCGTCTTGTAGCCACCAGTTCAGAGGAATTTTCACTGTCCTGGAATTAAGAATTGGTTCCCTAAGGTCCTGGTATCTGTACCGGGGGAGGAAAGCTATTTGAGGTAATTGTAGGTGCCATTGTGTCCAACAAAATACTGAAAAACAAATGTTTTACCTTGAGGCAGAGAACGCATTATTTTAAAGCAGGGCTGCTGAAAAAAGCAAATAGAAACATAAATGCACTTACCGTGCAGCCTCCAGGTTTAATGTAAGCTTTATTACTCCAAATTGTGCCCAAATGCACCTCCATTGACCCTAGCAACCCAAACCCGGATATAATGATTCCGCACATGCGCCACAAGGATGCCAAACTCTAACCAGCAACAGAAAGCAAGATAAACCCAAAATGGGTTAACTGACTATGGATTACAGGTCCCCAGGTTCCCCAGCAATTGTCCAAAACATGGGCAAACTGGCTCTAGCTCCTGTACTCCTTTTGAGTACCGGGAAAACAGATTTAATCCCTGCATGCCAGCCATCCTGCTACCAATATGTATTACAGCAAGTTTCACCCCATTTTCTATGGGGGTCTGCAAGGGGTCGCCCTTGAAGAGACACTGTGTTTGCAGCCTTCAGAGAAGAGATGCTGAACTCCTGTAGGACAAGGACCTAAAGAGATTCCAGATAAGACAAAATAAAGGTTTCCAGGAAGTGTTTTTATGGAGAGTGGACAGAAGAACTGAGGGCTTTGTGGTTTGGAGGGGTATTTGTAGCATCTACTTAATTGTTTAATTACTTTATTGTTCTGTTCATTGGGAGAAGCTGGAGAAGCTAAACCCTTATGTTAACGCTGCCGTGGCTATGGCCGGGAAAGATTTTTTTTTTTCACAACCTGTATACCTGTATAAAAATCGTTAAAATGGGACAACACACTATGTTGTTCATAGACCGTTATTGGCATATTATTACCATGCTCATTTATTCTTTTATATAAGGTGTGTATAGTACAGCCTACATAATGTAAACCACAGACAGATTAAATCACATTTCCTGTAAAACAAGTGATAACATCTGTTATTATATTTTGATCTGTAAGTATCAATTCCCTTTAGTGTGTTATTTTTACTATACTTACAACCTTGACATTTGTTACAAGAATAAAAACCTTTTTTATTACTTAAAAACCTACTTAGATCTCTGTCATTTTCATTCTGGTCAACCTCATTTTCAAATCTGGTGATCCCCTAAAAGCTATAAAAGGACTTTCTGGTAATGTATCAAACGACGCTCTGTTTCTGTAATATTCCCCATTGCTTATTAATAATTCTCTGTATTGCTCAGTGATTAATATTAAAATCAAATGCCACTGGAATTTTATATCTGGTTCTCCCTTCAACTGAATTATTTCTGAGTTGAGTTAAATCTTTTTGACTCAACCCTTCAATGTCTTTAAAAGCCTTCCTTACTAGATCATCCAGATACATATTTGTTGTTTAAATTTATCAAAGATGGTCAAAGACTGTTCCTTAAAACTTCTCCCTAAGTGCAGTTTCTTTGGATTCTTTGAAACTGGACTTCGGTGATGGTATCTAACCACGGTTTATGGTGCTCACTGTTTTGAGAATCAGCTGATTTTGACATATACATGTTTCCTTTAAAAAACGTTTTTTTAAAAATAGCGCTATCTGTGCACTCAATCTCAGACATTATATATCTGCCTACCTCAAATCTTCATACATTGTATGTTTTTGAGCAGGGAATTTAAATATTCCCTTTCTAAAATTGTACACCACTGTAGTTGTTGGTATTCTATAAATGGTAAAAATAATATTACCCATAACCACTACAGTGGGCTGTGGTGCTTATAGTGCTTGAAGTATTCCTTTAACACTCTTTTTAAAAGGCAACAATTTGAACAGATTGCTGTCCATCATCCAGCTCATTTTCCCTTTCTTTCTTTCTTTCTTTCTTTCTCTTTTTCTCTCTTTCTCTCTCTCTCCCTTTCTCTCTCTTTCTTTCTTTTCTCCATTCTTCTTGCTAAGGTGATTTTAGTTTTGGGAAAAGCCAGAAGTCTCAAGGGCAAACAGTCTTTTAACAGATTTTCTACCATCTTCAAAGCATTTGTGCCACACTCCTATTTGAGCTGCACACATTGCATTCTCCCTGACAGCCTTACAAATCATCCGAATAGTTTCCGCGGAGGAATGTTCAAAGCTTGCCGCAAAATTTCACGCAGATTCGTTGCTTTACTCACTCACTTATTTTGAATGCGACGGCCACACAGTACACATGGTCACTCAACGGTGTCTAGCACCCCCACTGACTAGTACAGTGAAGTCATCATTGTCCACTCTCCATGGCTACCAGGTTACATCGATGTTGCACAATCTATTCTCCTTATATGAACAATGGCTGGATACTTTTTCAAACAGAACTTGTATTTCCTATAAAGAGAAATATAGAAGAACAATTGTATAGGTTCTCAATAACAGATATACTGGAAAATAAATGGGAAATAATAAGGGTTTGTTCACTGAACAGTGAATTATGGTGAACTGACAACTAAATAAACTATAGACAAACATAGCAAACTAGAAAAATCACTAAACTGTTAAATTGTCCTAAAATCCACAATTCGGTTGTGATTAGCCTGGTCTTATTGGAGGGCACCACTCTATACACATATTGTGTATACAATATCCTACATTTTAACTTTTACAATTCCTAACTTCTGTATTACCCGTCTCCACACAGTTGTGACGAATAACAACTGACACAAATCAAGCTAAGTAAGAGAAAATCCTTTTAAGTTAAAGGGACTCTCCGGTGCCAGGAAAACATATCCATTTCCCTGGTATTGCAGGACCCTGCAGTGCCCTTCTCCCTCGCACTCCACATGTTGCTGAAGGGGTTAAAACTGACTTACCTGGGGGGCAGAGCTAGCCACTGACCTGATCGCACGCACATGCTGAGAGCTCCCGAGAGAAATCCACTAGAGCTAAGAATAACTAACTCCACAGCACCCACAAAACTACCCAAACCTATCTCTTTGATTCTACTCTATATTTTCTCGTATCTGACATAAAGCGGCACTGATCCCCCCCATAAAAATGAGTATTTTATAAAGATAGAATCTTTATAGAATACTCATTATGACTGTGTTGGAATGTCACTGAAATTCCGACCCAGTAAAGAGATATCCTCCGCTTGACATTTCTTGACACAAGGCGGAGCCTTATTGTCAATCCTTGCAGCCGTCACCAGTAACAGCTGCAGGGCAGTCTTTAATTTAGATTGGACGCTGGGCGAGCATTTACTTGGGCCCCCTGACTACGTCTAGATACACACAAATACACTACCTGACACACATGCATATACACACTGACCACATATAGATACACACAAGAACATACAGATACACACAGACTACATATAGATACACTGACACACACATAGACACACACACACAGATACAAACACTGACATACATGCAGATACAAAGGTACACACACTGACTACTTATAGATACACCGACACACACACTGACAGACAGACACACAGATACACAACCTGACACACATGCAGATATACAGATACAAACACTGACACATACAGATACACACACAAATACAAATGGACAACATACAGATACAGAGACACATTCTGACAGACGTACTGACACAGACTCACACACAGAAAACCATACTGAAACACACATACACAAAGACATACTGAACCACACAGACACTGATGGACTCTCACACACACAGACTTACAGATACACTGACAGACATACTGGCACATATACACACAGACAGACGGACATACTGAAACACACATACACACAGACATTGACAGACATATTGACAAACACAGACATACAGAACCACACTGACAGACTCACACATAGACATACTGACAGACATACACACATTCTGGCACACACACACAGACAGACTGAAACACACATAGACACAGACACTGACAGAAATACACACATACAGACATTTTGAAACTCACAGACAGCCATACTGAAACACACAGACACTGACAGACTCACAGACACAGACATACTGACACACTGACAGACATACTGGCACACAGACAGACATTCTGGCACACAGACAGACATTCTGGCACACAGACAGACATTCTGGCACACAGACAGACAGACATGCTGGCACATACAGACAGACAGACATGCTGAAACACACATACACACAGACACTGACAGACAAACACACATCCAGACATTTTGACATACACAGACAGCCATACTGAAACACACATACACACTGAACCACACAGACACTGACAGACTCACACACAGACATACTGACACACTGACAGACATACACACATACAGACATACTGAACCACATAGACATACAGATACACTGACAGACTTGCACTCATGCAAAATTTGATAACCACCCTCCAGTTTCTTACCTTTTCCTGGAGGGTGGCTTCCCTGGGGTCCAGTGGGCTGGCTGGGGTGACTGGGAGTTAAGCTCTCCCGGCCTGGCCCCCTCCGGAACAGCTGGTCCGCCTTCCTCCCACGCGGCTCCTGTTTCTGTGGGAGGAAGTGACGCACGGCTGTCACTTCCTCCCAGTGCTGCCGAAAAGCAATCGCCACAGCGCCCGACCGGGCCCCTGCTGACACAGGCCCACCAGGTGGCCCTAAGTGCATGGGCCACCTGATGGGCCCCCATAGTTTGCGGGCAGAGGGCAAACAGGGTAGTTACCTCGGGCCCCCCAGCAGGGACAGGGCCCGGGGCAGCTGCCCCGTTTGCCCCGCGTTAAAGACGGCCCTGAACAGCTGCAGGAAATTGACTGTGTCTATAAAGGATCCCGCGGACCCACAGACCTTAATGTTGTACTCTCGCGCCCTTTCACCTTTACCTGCCCACCTGACCACCAGCGGCGATGTCACCGTCGGGGGACTTTTTGTGCGGTGGTAATGCCGCTTTAACTCAAATCCCATTTGTTTTTATAATTTTATCCTTTTCATAGTTACATAGTTACATAGTTACATAGCTGAAAAGAGACTTGCGTCCATCAAGTTCAGCCTTCCTCACAAATGTTGTTGCTGTTGATCCAAAAGAAGGCAAAAAACCTGGTCTGAAGCACTTCCAATTTTGCCACAAACTAGGAAAAAATTCCTTCTTGACCCCAAAATAGCAGTCAGATGTCTCCTTGGATCAAGCAGCTATTACCCCACTAATTAGAAATTATATCCCTGTATGTTATGTTTTTGTAAGTATTTATTCAATTTCAGTTTAAACATCTGTATGGACTCTGACAAAACCACCTCTTCAGGCAGAGAATTCCATATCCTTATTGTTCTTACTGTAAAAAAACCTTTTCTTTGCCTTAGATGAAATCTCCTTTCTTCCAGCCTAAATGTGTGACCTCGTGTCCTATGTATAACCCTGTTTATGAATAGATTTCCAGATAAAGGTTTGTACTGGCCCCGAATATATTTGTATAAAGTTATCATATCCCCTCTCAGGCGCCGTTTTTCCAAACTAAACAGATTAAATTTTTTTAACCTTTCTTCATAACTAAAATGCTCCATTCCTTTTATCAATTTTGTAGCTCGTCTCTGGACCCTCTCCAGTGCCATGATATCCTTCTTTAGAACAGGCGCCCAAAATTGCACAGCATATTCAAGGTGTGGTCTTACCAGTGATTTATAAAGAGGCAAAATTATATTTTCATCCCGAGAATTTATGCCCCTATTTATACATGACAAAATCTTACTGGCCTTAGCAACTGCAGATTGACATTGCATATTGCTGCTTAATTTGTTGTCTATAACAACTCCCAAATCCTTCTCGTGTGTGGTTATCCCTAATTCACTACCATTTAGTGTGTAAGTTGCTTGTGCATTCTTAACCCCGAAGTGCATAACTTTGCATTTCTCTATGTTAAATTTCATCTGCCATTTTAGTGCCCAGTCCCCCAATCTATCCAAATCTCTCTGCAGCAAAGCAATATCCTGCTCACATTTTATTACTTTACAAAGTTTTGTGTCATCTGCAAACACTAATACGTGGCTTTCAATGCCTATTTCAAGATCATTTATAAATATGTTAAATAGAAGTGGTCCCAAAACAGAACCCTGAGGGACACCACTTACCACTTTTGTCCAGCCTGAAAATTTACCATTAATTACAACTCGTTGTACTCTGTCCTTAAGCCAATGTTCTACCCAAGAACAGGAATATTCATCTAGACCAATTTCTTTTAGTTTGAAGACTAACCTATTGTGAGGAACCGTATCAAATGCCTTGGCAAAGTCCAAGTAGATCACATCCACTGCAACACCCTGATCTATACTTCTACTTACTTCTTCGTAGAATGCAATTAGGTTAGTTTGACATGACCTATGTTTCATAAAACCATGCTGATTATTTCTAATAACAAAGTTCTTCCCAATGAATTCCTGAATATTATCCCTTAATAGCCCTTCAGATATTTTCCCAGTTACAGAAGTTAAGCTCACAGGTCTATAATTTCCAGGCAAGGATTTTGAACCCTTTTTAAATATAGGAACAACATCTGCCTTCCTCCAATCCTCCGGTACAACACCTGAAACAAAAGAATCTTGAAATTTTCGCAGTTTCTCTTATTCTGTTTCTTTCTATTATATACAATCATACAAAATTAAGCCTTTCACTCAAACTCCCACTACTCCTGGGTCGCAGCCATGACTATAGTATACATCAGCCCCAATACATACAATAAAACACAAAGAAAAGAGTTACTTGCACACTATCCCAAATCCCTATTTACATTAAAATAATGGGAGGTAAAATATTCCAGTTAATTAAATGTGCATAGCGATTTTGGATAGTGTGCAAGTAACTCTTTTATTTGTTATTTTATTGTATACCTTCCTGTTCTTTGCTTTATTTGTCTTCTCCACTCTGCATCTGCTCTTTTTTTCCCCCTCTCGCCTATGATACCATTGTTTGACTTTCACTGGGATTTTCTCCTAACCTCTCTGTGCTTATCCTTTGCTATCTATTTCATACCATTGTTTTGTGCATTATATATATTCTCTAACCTCTCCCAAGACACTTTTCTTAGGCTTCAGCTTAAAGGGACACTCCAGGCTCCCATAGCACTTCAGATTTCAATAGAAATTGGCACTTTTATAAATTAACCTGGTTACTCCCATCTGGCTGTCAATCAGACTACAGCCCTTGTTACTTCCTGGTTGTTTAGCTCAGTAGAGATAAACTCAAGAAGGACAATTGTTCCACAGAAAGTCTGGGCAAGGGGAAGAAGGGGAGGGCCTGCAAAGGCTGCAGACAAGAGATGTGCAACTTTTGCAAGATGTTTCAAGATATATCTCAATGAGAAAAGGCATGAATAAAAATATGCACATTTTCATTGGGTGTTTATCTGCTAAGCATTGCTTTTTATTGTTTTGGTGTTTGGTGTGCCAAATTAGAACAGTGATAAATAGATCTTCACAGGACTTGCAAAAGAACTATTCTATTTGAAACAATGGGCAATTGGGCAATCTTTGACTCGATAATCTGCTCCTCTGTTCACGTGAAGTGAAATGTTATCAGTTTAACAATTTCACTCATTTCCTATGTTAATACACACTCCATTTCACCTGCCATAGAACAGAAGAGGAATTTCCCCAGCACATCAAAAGAAGCTGATTTAGAACAAAAGTGGACCTCATTTCTGTAGTATATTTATATGATGTGACTAACTGGCTACAGCTATTAATGGGAAGAGGTGGGCATGGAAATCACATTTAAACCAGAAATTGTGACAATATATAACGTAGTCTAGACATTACATAGTTCCATAGTAATATACACTGATCAGCCACAATATTAAAACCACCTGCCTAATATAGTGTAGGACCCCCTCATGCTGCTAAAACAGCTCTGATGCATCAAGGCATGGGCTCCACAAGACCTCTGAACGTGTCCTGTAATATCTGACACCAAGACACCATTAGCAGCAAATGCTTTGAGTCCTGCAAGTTGGGAGGTGAAGCCTCCATGGATTAGATTTGCTGTTCAAGCAAACCCCACAAATGCTCAGTCGGAGTTAATCAATGGGGAATTTGGAGGCCAAGGCAAAACATTAAACCCTTTTTTAATGTTTCTCAAACCATTCCTGAACATTTTTTGTAGTGTGGCATGGTGTATTATCCTGCTGAAAGAGGACACTGCCATCAAGGAACAGTGGTGTATGTGGTCTGCAACAATCTCTAGGTAGGTGGTACGTGTCAAGGTAACAGCCACATGAATACCAGGACCCAAGTTTTCTCAGCAGAACATTGCCCACAGCGTAACACTGCCTCCACCAGCCTCCCTTCTACCCATAGTTCATCCTGCTGCCATATGTTCCCCAGGTAAATCACACACCCAATGACCCTCCTGATTAAAAAGAAACTATGATTTATCAGACCAGGAAACCTTCTTCCATTGCTTCATGGTTGAGTTCTTATTTTCACGTCCCTAATGAAGGTGCTTCCAGCAGTGGAGAGGGGCCATCATGGGCACTCTGACCGGTCTGCTGTTACGCAGCCCCATACGCAGCCCCATACGCAGCAAACTGTGATGAACCATGTATTCTGACACCTTTCTGTCATAGCCAGCATTAAGCTTTTCAGCAATTTGAACTTTAGTAACTTTTCTGTGCGATTGGACCAGATGGGCTAGCCTTCGCTCCCATGACCCTTACATTGGTTTACGAATTATCCTTTCACCACGACTAACCAGAGCAAACTGGGAACACCACACAAGAATTGCCATTTGGGGATACCCTAACCCAGTCATTTTGTCATCACTATTGTCATCACTATTTGGCCATTGCCAAAGTTAGACAGATCTTTTCACTTGTCCTTTTTTCTGCTTCAATAACTGACAGTTAATTTATATATCACACCCCTTAGTTATTCACTTTACCTGTGGTTTTTATGTTGTGACTGATGAGTAGAAAAAAAGTCTTAAATCCATTACGTTGTTTTCAACTCAGCTGTTGATCCAAGGGAGTTAAGAATCTCAACTGGAAATTATAGAAAATCCTGATTTCCATTTGTTTCTCTAAATCGGAAGTAATCTTTTCTGATACCAACATTGCAATGAAGATTTTTCCTTAGATCAGTTCTGGTCCCATGCACTATATATTCCTATAATGTTATCATATCCACTTTGAGAGGCCTTTTTAAATCTAAAATAAATTAATTCAAGGTTTTCTACTTTTTTTTCCAGTTCTAAAAAATTCCACTCTTCTTCTTCACTTTGTAGCCCCCATCTGCACTTTTGTCAGTTCTCTTTCAAATACAATATATTTGAAAAAAATGTGGGAAAATGACTAGAAAGTTCAGAAAAGGTACATTCAGATTACTCTGGTTACATAGTTAGATAGCTCCGACTGACTCCTCTCTTGCAACTGTCATTAGTCTAATACTATCCTTACCTTTTGTTTCACCTTACCCCACACCCTCTAGCATGTAAGTTCATTGAGCCCCAACCCCTCTGTTCCTGGGTGTCCAACTTGTCTGGTTAAAACTATATGTTTGTTTGTTCGTCCGCCCACTGTAAAGTGCTGCAGAATTTGTTGGCGCTATATAAATAACATAATAATAATCATAGTTACATAGTTACATAGCTGAAAAGAGACTTGCGTCCATCAAGTTCAGCCTTCCTCACAAATGTTTTTGCTGTTGATCCAAAAGAAGGCAAAAATCCAATCCGAAGCACTTCCAATTTTGCAACAAACTAGGAAAAAAATTCCTTCTTAACCAAGTATGTCCTGGGGATTTTACTTTTGCCCAACATCCAGGGATGCTACTATCTCACCCAATTTAATGGTACTCATTTTATCTATCTCAGAGGTATGAATTGCTGAGTCAACCCTGCTGGGATTTGAACCTAAAACCTTCATGGGAGCTACCTTACTGGCACAGGTGTTTATCTGAATCTCATCAATGGTCTGAAATCTCTTCCCTTCGAAAGGTGATTTTAGTTTTGGGAAAAGCCAGAAGTCTCATGGGCAAATAGTCTTTTAACAGATTTTCTACCATCTTCAAAGCATTTGTGCCACACTCCTATTTGAGCTGCACACATTGCATTCTCCCTGACAGCCTTACAAATCATCCGAATAGTTTCCGCGGAGGAATGTTCAAAGCTTACCGCAAAATTTCACGCAGATTCGTTGCTTTACTCACTCACTTATTTTGAATGCGACGGCCACACAGTACACATGGTCACTCAACGGCGTCTAGCACCCCCACTGACTAGTACAGTGAAGTCATCATTGTCCACTCTCCGTGGCTACCAGGTTACATCGATGTTGCACAATCTATTCTCCTTATATGAACAATGGCTGGATACTTTTTCAAACAGAACTTGTATTTCCTATAAAGAGAAATATAGAAGAACAATTGTATAGGTTCTCAATAACAGATATACTGGAAAATAAATGGGAAATAATAAGGGTTTGTTCACTGAACAGTGAATTATGGTGAACTGACAACTAAATAAACTATAGACAAACATAGCAAACTAGAAAAATCGCTAAACTGTTAAATTGTCCTAAAATCCACAATTCGGTTGTGATTAGCCTGGTCTTATTGGAGGGCACCACTCTATACACATATTGTGTATACAATATCCTACATTTTAACTTTTACAATTCCTAACTTCTGTAGTACCCGTCTCCACACAGTTGTGACGAATAACAACTGACACAAATCAAGCTAAGTAAGAGAAAATCCTTTTAAGTTAAAGGGACTCTCCGGTGCCAGGAAAACATATCCATTTCCCTGGTATTGCAGGACCCTGCAGTGCCCTTCTCCCTCGCACTCCACATGTTGCTGAAGGGGTTAAAACTGACTTACCTGGGGGGCAGAGCTAGCCACTGACCTGATCGCACGCACATGCTGAGAGCACCCGAGAGAAATCCACTAAAGCTAAGAATAACTAACTCCACAGCACCCACAAAACTACCCAAACCGAACCTGAGGAGATGGGGAAAAAAAAAACAAGCTCTGCAAAAACAAAGCAGCAGCCTCCACCAAAGATATTGGTCCTGCTCCGTGGCACACTGCTGCTGCGGCCCGCCAAAATGGCGCCGGCGAGAAGTGACTCAGATACCGGCTGGGAGGAAGGTGAACCAGAGGACTCTCCAGATTCCGCTGACCATGGCATACTCAAAAAGAGAACGGCCAACACAGAGACGGGCTCAGTAAACAGGGGCCCCCGCCTTACTCAGCACTCGGAGAATGTGCCGGCCAGCAAGGCAGACATCAAGAACATGCTGGCTGAAATAAAGGCCTTCTTCTCGGCCGACATTGCGCTAGTCCGCCAAGACCTAGGGACTATAACAACCAGACTGCAGTCCCTGGAGGACGAGGGGCGCATTACCAGAGACCTGCAAGGCACTATGTCTGCTGAAATAGACAGGCTGAAACAGATTACTTTAAACATGGAACAAAAAATAGCAGTGCTGAAGGACTCTAAGCGGCAGAAGACATCACAGACACAGAGGTCCCACACTACCTCAGAAGGCACTTCAGCGCAATGCTCTCACCATCAAGGGCAAAAGCCATGTAACTAGATCACTACTACAGGATCCCCAAGTCTCCCAAAGCCCCGGCCGAAGCGCCACGAGAGTTGCTCATGTGTTTCCAATTACTTCAGAGCAAACTGCTCTTGCAATCAAGCAGCCGTGAGTCACCTACCGTTCACTTTGAAGGCGCAAACCTCTCATTTTTAATGATATCTCCAGACCCATGATTATCTGGAGACAATCCATGCAACTGGTTACAAAGCCACTACGTGACAATGGTGTCAGATACCACTGGAGACTGGGACAAAAGCTGTTGGTGCAGCATGGCGTAAAGAGACTATATCTCTCACATGCTTCAGAAGCGGAACGTTTCTTCAAGGCTCTGAACCTGCCAGCACTAGAAAAAGCACCGGGACATAAAACGTCCACTTCCAAGGAACCCACCCACTCATCATGGGACGTTTCCAACATCCATCCGTTTCACCCCAGACAGCAGGCCACAATGTCAAGGCCACCCACGAACACTGGACATGCGAAACTGGACTCTTGAACTTATACGATAGCAGTGAGGTACACCCACCACACTTAAAGCTAGTGCTAGAGTCAACCCCAAGGCCACTTATCCCTATACTATGTTGTTCACTGAGATGTTGAGATGTATATCCCTATACAAATCTATCTTAACATCACAAAACCACCTCACAGTGCTTACCCCCACACTGCTCTCTCGGGACTCTCATTCCCTTACATTTAAAGCAAGTAAACCAGTCGACACTCCAGAGGCCACATCATGTGCAATGTTCATAGAGTATATGAAGCTAGGCAGGAATACTGTAATAACGCGCATCTTGTCTTTAAGTTTATATGTAACACACCTTTCCTACCACCTATGCCTGCACTTAAAAATGTAACTTACCATGTTGATACCTGCATATATGATCCAGATATGTTACAACAAAAATATAAAAAAAACAAAAAAAAACCAAAAAACTGACTTACCTGAATCCAGCGTCAATGTATATCGGTGCTGGGTCAGGCTCCGTCCACGCTCCTCCCCCACTGTCGTTAGCCAGCGGGGGAGACCTAATGCGCATGTGCAGCAATGGCTGCGTGCGCGCATTAGACCACCCCGTAGGAAAGTATTATTCAATGCTTTCTTATGGGGATTCTGGCGACGCTGGAGGTCCTCATGCATAGCGTGTGGACGTCCAGCGTCGTTTAAAAAACTTTTTATGTTCTAAGAACACAGAAGTCCCTCTAGTGGCTGTCTGATAGACAGCCAATAGAGGACGACTTAACCGTACAAGGTAATTATTGCAGTTTTTTAAAAACTACAATAATTACACTTGCAGGGTTAAGGGTGGTGGGATATGGCACCCAGACCACTTCAATGGGCAGAAGTCGTCTGGGTGCCTGGAGTGTTCCTTTAATGGTTGTCTGCCCTGCTTTTTTAGTTAAATTAACAGAATATCACAGTAAGTCACATCAAAGACTTTCACAAACTCAAGAAACTGCTCCCATATGTTTACATTGTTTAATGTCACTTTGGGTATCATTGCATACTTTTCAGAGGACACTAACTGTTAAGTGTTTTGGGTGAAAGCCAGATTGAAAAGGAATTAGAATTTAAAGACACGCAAACGTACTAAGTGATTGGCACAAGAAGAGTAAAAGAACATCAGAATAAAATAGCACATATTCATATATAAACCGTTCTAATATGTGTATGTGTATATATATATATATATATATATATATATAAAACACTAATATAGATATAAACACTAAGGAGGAGATTCAGCAAGTCAAAAACGATCTTATTTCGGTGCAAAGTGCTAAATAAAGACTAATCACCATAGAAACTAGACTTGTGCATTCAGCAATTGGTCCAAATTACGCAACTGCAAAACACCAAATAAACTGTTTAGTTTATTTTGTGATTCGGAGTTCTGTATGTGGTGACAGAAAAATGAGAAGGATGGAGAACTGAGAAGAAACTGAACTGCACAGTGAAGTGGGCTTTATCTTATATCACTCCTGTCCAATCAAGAGGTGAAAAAAAATTATAGGTGGAAAAGAGTTTATTGATGGTTAAGGGTCAACGACTTAAATGTTGATTCCCAGATCACGGGAGAGGTGATCAATAGGGATAAAACGGGGGGAGCAATAAAAGCAATCTATATATTGTCATACAATATTCTTCTAGACACTTTGACTTCAGCTATCTAGGGAGGCAGACAGTGCTTGTGTGTTGTATCATTGCTATCCCTGTGTGGGCATGGGAGATATTCTGCTGTGAGGTGGCTGAGGTGGTAAGGTTACTGCTGTGCCTAGCCACTACTGCTAACACCAACCTTGATTCACTGATTTAGAATTATTTCACTGATTTTGCATCTTTTTTTAAATTACTATTTATTTCTTGTAATAGACAGATTATTTGATTTGATTGATTTGATGATTTGATTATTTGATTTGCAGTGTGCTTCACTTCACAGCGAAGGTCGGATACTCACATTGTAGACTCAATGTGTGAGAAAGCTCTGTTATTCTCAGGGTGGTAGAGGAGAATGTGTGGTCATTTACCTGCTTCCTTTTTCCTTACATTTTTTAAAAGAAAATTCCCTTTTTTTTCAAATTAAAACGGCTCCTGCCGCTCATGTTCCTTTTTATTTTTTTATTTTATTAATTTACTAAGTTTTTGCTCCATATATTTTTAGTACAGAAATGATACTGTAATTAAGACAACTCACAATTGGCATTGCAAAAATACCTCATATTGGCTACCTACTGGCTACAAAATATTTCAGTCATTTATGCATAACTGTACAATAATAGGCACATTTTTGCACCATTTTGGTTCACCCAAATAGTTTTTTCAACGATTCATCCTATGGATGGATTTTGTCCGAACTGAAATGCTACATGGACAAACTCCACAATTTTTTTCCCCGACTGAATCAATTCAGACGAATTACGATTTCATTTTGCGCAGAAGTCTAAAGGAAACCAGTAGAAGACTGTATTTCAAGATCTGGCCATTTGCACCCTGCAAACCTGTTTTGCCTTGATAAATAGTAAGATATGTGATAATCCAATACATCTGCTCCACAAAACTCTTATTATAAAAAAATCGTGACAATTTGGCTGCTGTAAGTTCCCGCACTGTCCCGTTAAGGCATTTTAGTAGCTCACGGAACCTTGATTATATACGGATTTCCTTCCATCAACAAGAGTAATAATGAGGTTGGGGATTTAAATTGGTTGATTAAGCCTAGTTAAAGGTCAGCTTTCAATTCATCCAATGCATAAATTCACACTAAATTAAGTTACTGGATTTGAAGTCAGGCCCTTTAGGATACTCTAGTTCATCTTTATATCCAGGTTAACAATGAATTCTGTTTCCCGTTTTATCATTTGCATGTCACATTGTAGTACATGCAGTCCACTATTAAACATCGATTAGGAAGCTCTCTTGTGCGAAGGGTTTAGGTAGGTACACTAGCTAAGCAACATGAACCTTTTTTTTTGTATTATCTTTACACGTGTTTTTGCACAGGATATCATGTTAGCTCTGTGTTTGGGTTGTTACTTATAACAACCTCCCTTGTGTAATTCAAACACAATATGTATTTTTACTTTGTTAATACAATCTCACGAGATATATTAAACCTAATGTTAGGTTGGTAACGTAAAGTATTGGTATATAAATATACACTTGTATAGCAGCACATAAATGAATACATTTACTAGGGATTGAAGAGTAATCATCAGATTGGAGAGTGAAAAAAAATAAAATCCCGAATGTCTTTGTACGCTGCAACCTTGAAAAAGTCCTTTATGTTGGAGTAAGAAGTCTGCCCTATCCCAAGATTCTCCCCATGTCTTTACAGTTGAGACAGTATTCTCCCCCATGTCTTTACAGTTGAGACAGTATTCTCCCCCATGTCTTTACAGTTGACTCTTTGCTTTAAGGTAAGTAGCACTCTCTTGACATCAGCAACTGACATTGATTCATTCAGATCCAAACCCATTCATAAGCCTGAAGTGCTTAGTTCTACCATCACATGCCAGTGTGAATCAAGCCTTCAAAAGCATGCAATGTAAATGGGAAAAAGTGAACTTGTTCTCTGAGCTTATTTGCATATTTTGCTTGCCATTCTGGGAAAGTTGTGTAAACATAATATCTCCAAGCTGCTGTGAATGGGTCACATTTTAATTAAGTTGCCTTGTAAAATGCATGTGTTGTATAGCAGTGTATTAATGAATTTACTTTAATCTGCAAAGATTTTTTTTCCGTTTTTTGATCTCATGACAACTTTAATAAATGTGTAGTTTAATATAATCCCTGCAGTGCTGCACCGCTAATTGGTAATGTCTTACTCATGGGGTTCTACTGGTCAGTGCTCCAGGTCTAGTCCACACAAGGTACAAGGTACGTTAGTCCAATGATGCAAATGAAAATAGAATACTATCACTTTAAGGCCTCGGACTTATTATACTCCAATACAGTATTTAACATCATTGCCATTTACTTATACATGCCTACATAAACTTTTGTCTTTCATTTTTCCATGTTCCTGTAAGATTTACTGTTTACATTTCACTTGGATTTACTACAGATTATTGTGTTTTTGATTGTTAATTTTGTTTGGAATTTGATTTCTTGTTATTCCTGGTATGTTAAGCCTGCTGTATTATTCCAAGCACCAGGCTGGAATTGGCGTACAAGCTAAATCATTATCATCTAAATTGTTGAACATAACCTAACCTGTTTTTGTGTGACTGTATCTTAATACTTTGGGAAGAGGAATACATTTTGCTTTGCAGTGTTTTGTAATTGTTGCACGACAGATTTCGTAATTACAGATTACATTGTTGCTTATATTCATTTCTAAGAATTTTGAAATATGAAAAAATGTCATATTTTCACTATTAAAGATTCATTTATGTTATCATTTTTTTATGCGTTGTATTACTTAAGGGACATTGCTTCTGTATTTAATGTATTAAAAGATGTAAACAATCATTAAAGCAAAGTTTAAATAATTTTGAATTTAAGACAATTATTATTTAGAATATAAAGCGCCAACAAATTCCATAGCACTGTACAATTCTGCAAATTATGAGCATACTCCATGTCTCCCACCACCACCAATTCTGCATTGTGGCTTCTGTTACCATGCTAGAGACTTTTATTCATGAAATAAGTATTTTGTGGTTGCACACATAAAAAGAGTGAGCATGTCAGATGTTGTGGGCACATAAATAGTGGCCTTAAGTCTACATTATTTGTGTATGTATTTCTTTTCTTTTTTTTAAAAATTCTTTTATTTTTGGCGTGTCGTTGCAGTACGATTTGGCGGGTATAGATGCATAGCATAGTACATACATGGCACATTCGAGTGCAAGAATACATTGTGTAATGCGGCTCGTACAATATTATCTTCGTTGTCACCAGCTGAGATGTACTGTTGTTGGCGACACATTAACCATTTAACTAAGCGGCGGAGCGCGGGCCCCAACCCCCTCGGCAACACTTAAGAAAGGAGAGTAGTGGAGAGAGGGGGGTGTCGGAGAACGGAGTTTCGTCTGGATTACACTCGGGGTTGACCAGGGGCAGCAATGCCTCCCGCTCCGCTCTAGTCTCAGTCGTCTCTATCCGTGGCCTTCCAGGGTTCCCAGACCCTTTTGTGTATGTATTTCTAAAGTGCTTTAACCGGGTAAGGACAGATATTTAAAATTAATTATGCTGGCACTTAGCATATAGCTGTCTGAGGTCAGTGTCAAAGGAGATATATATATATATATATATATATATATATATATATATATATACACATACATATCATATCAGTCAATCCCTATACCGTCCTCTGCCTTTCTAAACATGGCGTACACCATCATCAGTCTCTCTGTGGTGCCTTGTTAATAATGTGGTCTGTACATTAACCCTGAAATCTTAACCCTAAAATTCTCTCATCCCATTTTAATTATGCAGGATTGCTGAATGCGGTACACTGTTATACCCTTGATAATTATTGCACATGACAGAACAGTTTGCCATTCTTTTAAATAAAACTGAGCAATGGGCATTACAATGCAGTCACATTGTTTTAGACGAAGTGGCATTACAGAGTTGTTATAATGCTGGTCACTTTATTTGGCGTCATTATTTGTACAGCACCAACATATTCCACAGGTTTTTACAATGATACAATGTGGCTACACAGCAATAAGTAATTGACAGACAAAAATAATGGGCAGGAATTGAATTACAAAACTTTAAGGTTCACTTTTAACAAAAAAACAAAATGACTCATTCAGCATTGTTTGGAATAAACGTATTTAGTCCTTGCAGTGGCTGCAAAGATGTTATATCAGAGGTACAGTTCGTTTTCTCTCTGTATATAGGAACCAGAAAAATAAATAAATAAATAAGTTAATGAAATTGTGTAGTCAATTAAATTGTCTCTGTTGCTGAAAGAGCATTCACAGTGAGTAATACGCGGAGATCTGCCATTTTGTAGTTACTACAGAAATCCTGTTGGTTTAATTGCCAATAAATCAGTGTGACCTCCACCCTGTGACAGTTGTTTTTTTTTACAAGGATCTTTTCAAGCAGAAAATGAAGAGGCTGATTTTACAGTGTGTGCAAACTGCTTGTGGTAAGATAAGAGGGAAAGCACACAGGCGTCCCCATTAAACCCTACGCTAGATCATCAAGCACTCTATTAATGGAACATCCTGATTGTGCCCTGGCTATTTTCTCAAAGTAATAAGGTGATGACTTTTCAATGGAATAAAGGACCAACAAGCAATGAGTCTTGCTCACATAGTCTGGAAAAATATGTCATATTATTTAGTATTTACACATTGTACAGCGCTACAGAATCTGATGACGCTATATAAATAATAAAATAATATACATATTTCCAACAGGGTTATCCACTAAAGTGAGAATTCAAAGTGGATTTCAAATTTAAGGCCAAAAAATGTTACTATGCTTTTACACTTAAGTGAATTTCACTGTGAAATAACAAAAATTGCTGAAATGTATTAAACGGGGACTCCAGGCTGAACTTCAATTCCTTTTTTAATCTGTTATATATATATATCATACATAAAAAAAAATATGTAAAAACAATAAATGAATAATAAAATAGAAATGAAGATACTCACAGTTTGAAATTCTTGCCTTTGCTGTTAATCCTCACACTTTGCAGATTCTGTAACGAGCTCTCGCCAAACCATGAATTTACCTAACCAATCACTGCAGTGCTTATCCCATTGTATTTTATAGGCATGGCAATAGCTTCTGGGAGAATTACTACAAATTTCAGAAAACACAACCATGATATCACGCACAGCAGTATTTTTGGAGCAAAAAAGGGTAAGACTTCAGATTGCAAGAGAGGAGAATTAGGGCAGCAGATAATAAATCCAGAAGAGTGAGACAGGGGAAAAATACTGTTTTCAAGATCAGATAACACTGAGTTATACACAAGTGGGTTACATTCTGTTTTATCACTGGAGACAGGACAATAAAACCCAACAGCAATGAAGCTAACATCTGAGCTTGTTTATTTCGGCTAGTTCCTGATAAAAAAAATATTGTTACAGATTGTTGTTATTAAAGCGACACTGTCACTGCCTGGGGATGTTGCGTAATTTACAAAGATAGTGATATCGCCACTGGGGGTCCTGTCACTCGAGGGGTGGCAGGTAAAGGAGAGTTCCCTCACAGCCATTCTTTTTCTGCCAGTCCTTTTTTTGCTCCTGGCGCTTCAGCGCGAGGGGCCGACGTTACTGCTGTACTCTCGCCCATGCATCAAAGTACAGCATTGAGGTCTACAGAGCATCCCACAAAACCACGAGATTCTGTTTAGAAGAGACAATTCTCTGTAGCCGTCACTGGTGACTGCTGGGAAATTGACACATCTTGATGCTGGTAGTAAGTGTCAGAGGTTGGAAAAAAAAACCTACTTTCCTATGTTTTTTTTTTGTTAGTAATAGATGGGAAAAAAAAGAGGAACAGAAAGACAGAGTAGGAAAGAGAAGAAGGGGAAGAAATTGGAAAAAGGCAAGTACAGTGTGACAGTTCCTCTATAACAGGCCTTGATCTGTGCTATTCACTGCTGATTCTGCTTTGTGTCCCTGGACTGAGGACTATGTATCCATTTATTGGTAATTTAGAACACTTGGTTTATTATTTTATAACGTATGTGCTAGACCAGTTATCAATTTCTACTTTTGTTACTGTGTCTTGAGGGGGTGTTTGTCTGTTTAACCTCCTCGATTACATGATAGTTGTAGCCTCGACTACCAGGCTGTGTCTACTATAAATCAAACCACAAGGCACAGACGTAGTGGGTAGAAAAGGCCACAGCCATTTTTATTTATTAAAACAGTCATTGCCTTCAATTAACATTAAATATATATTGAATCTTATTACAGCATTAGGCAATGGCAATGTTTTTTAACACAGGGTTAACATAACCCTAAATAACTTCCAGACTGTAATTAGCATAATTAACCATTAACAATGGAAACTTTCCAGCACCAGCTTGCTTCCACGGATCCCTGTGTTGCAACCAATCCAACCGCTGGGACAGAACCATCTGCCCAGATCCCCATTTAGGCTAAAACCTTTCCCCAAGCCTCCATTAAGCTATCACGACATCCTCATTGTGAGGCCATAGACCATCCCCAGGAGCAAGCTACCGCCAAGGCTGCGACAATGATCTCTTCTGGCACTACTGATCCAACTGCTGGAACAGAACCATCTGTCCAGCCCCCATTTTGGCTAAGAGACCCTCTTCCAGCTCAAAACCTCTCACCAAGCCTCCATTAGGCTATCCTGGTGACCCGCCGTCTCTAAAAGAGAAAGAAAAACCGGCAGAACGTGGAAGTATCACCCCAACACCACAAGCCCCGTAAACAACCACACTAGGGAGGGACAACAACATGAGGGGATAGTTGTAAAACTAAAAAGGCTGAAGTGTAGCTGTTACACCAGCCGATACATGCCCTTTGCCCCTCTATCCCCCTTTCTATATCCACCAATCTGTACAGCGTTGCTCAGCACAGCTGTCATGGTCCTCCTCTGCTTATTTGTCTAGATGGGGCTGCATTCTATTCCGTCTATTAGATCCAACAGGCACTGTGTTCTGAACAGAATGGAATGTGGTGAAGAGTACTTCAAAAGAACCAGCCTCCAACAAATCCAGGGGATTCCGAGTCTTGTCCAGGCCAATATATTTAATCTTTACACCGTGCTGCAAAAATTGCCAGTAGAGCCACTCATGACCTCCTACATGGTTATTGAATAAAGTGAATCAGCTATGCTTCTATATCGGGTGCTCTGACCTTAAATTAGGAATGCACTTTGAATACTCACTATTTTGAATAACCCCGTAGGTGTGTCATCTTTACTGCTTTGCTAACATTGCAGTCTATATAGTCACTAGCATTTTGGCGAATGCAATGTATACTTTTTAAAGTGAGGCTAAGTCATCCTGGTCATAACCTCAGTAGATAAGTACACACTTCATACAAACCCTGCAGTAAACACTAAGAGGGTTTTTAATTTTTTATTTTTTTATTTTTTTTACTAATGTGAGAATTTATGGTGAATTTAAATTTAAGGCCAGAGCAGCCAAATTGAAAGCATAGCTACATTTTTCCATTTTGTCTATTTTAACCTTAAAGAGACACCCAGACCACATAATCTCATTGCAGTGGTCTAGGTTAAGTGCCACTGCCCTCCTAACCCTGTAATGTAAAACATTGCAGTTTCAAAGACAACTTCTAGCAGACAACCACTAGAGGCGCTTCCTGGATTCAAACAGAGTTTAACTCCGTGAAATGACATCGGACGTCCTCACATTTTGCGTGAGGACATTCCTCATCTTCCTCATAGGAAAGTATTGATTCAATGCTTTCCTATCGGAAGCTCAAATGCTTGTCAGGTGCTCGCTGCGCATGGGCATTAGGTTCCACCACTGGCGGGGCATCGGTGGAGGAAACCGATCCAACGCCAAGGTCTCCAGATACGGGTTAAATGGGTTTTCAACCCTTTATTCATTGAGGGGCTTTATTCACCGAGGGGCTATTTCTAATTCTATAGTGTCCATTTAAATTTGAAATACACTTTGAATTCACCTTGAATTCTTACTTTACAGAATAGCCCTGTGAGTGTTCATTAAAAATGCAGCAAATATATTCACATCTAGGCATTTTAAATTTAGGATGAATTTAACACTCCTAGTTTATATGAGCTTCATGTAACTCGGAATGTAAGTCTTGTTTCCCCGGGACCATAGAGGTCACATCCCTAAATTCAATTACACTGTCTGTTAAAGCAGACAGCCCTGATAACAGCATGAAGTCATTTTGAAATGGGAGTGCTATCACTGTATTAAATGTTTGTTTTCCAGGGCATTTTAGGTCACATCTCCTATTAAAAACAGAAAACAGGAAGATTCAGCCTGTAATTAAAATTGTATACCTAGGGTTCTAATCCAATTACTAGATGGTAAACACATTATATACAATGTATTATATAAAACAAAAATCCAGAGTTACATTTCTTGTTTTAGAACAGAAAGATATGCCATTAATGGTAATATTCATACATAAATTAGTTCATATTATGAATAGCTGGTTTTTAAACAATGTGGGCATATTATTGCTGCATATACTGAATATTAAAGCATCCCTATAGGGTCAGGAATATAAACATGTATTCCTATCTCTATCAGTGTGAAAACCCATTTTAGTTGTCTGGCTCATGAAAAAAGGTATATTGCTTACCTTCTAACAACACTGCGCTAGTCTCCTCACGGCTGGCCTCACGCATGCTCCGCCTCATTGGCTGAGTGTCAATTTTTATGATCTCAGCCAATCCAATGATTTCCTATGGGAAAGCATTGGGAGGCTAATGCGCATGTGCGGCAAAATGTCGCCCTGCACCAATCACCTTCTTCTTATAAAGATGCATTGAGTCAATGGGGAGCGTTCAGTGTCTCCATGCAGAGCTGAATATGTGCAGCACCGACCAAGGAAGCACTGTCTGAGTGACTGCCACTGGATGTGTTCCTACGCAGTAATGTAAATAATGCATTTTCTATGAAAAGGCATTGTTTACATTAAAATGTCTGCAAGCATTAGACACCAGAACATTAAGCTGTAGATGTTCTGGTGACTTTAGTATCCCTTAATGTCAGTATTTTGTCAGGATATATGGAGATGTCACCTCATTTCAAAAGTAAATCACTGATCAGATATCTTACTTTCCACCCCAATGGCACTCTTTGAATTGACTTTGGAAAGATAAAAAGGTGAGCTGCCCTGTACAAAATCAATTCAGCAACCCAAAAGTTTGACCTTGTTACTACAGCTAGATATATCTCTAACCCAGGTCTTCCTAAAGATTCTCTCCTGACCACTGAAATCGCCAGGGAGTAGGACACAGGATTGACCCTACGCAATACCTTATAGGGGCCAAACCTGGGCGCAAATTTCATTGAGGGGACCCTGAGGCGGAGATTCTTGGAGGACAACCAAACCCTATCACCCGGGACATAAGAGGGAGCAGCACCCCTACGACGATCAGCAAATCTCTTCTGAGTAGCAGTCGCACGAGAAAGAGTAGCATTGACCTGATCCCACATCTACCGTAAGGAGGTGAGGTGCTCGTCCAAAGCGGGTATTCCCTTGTCGGAGAACACGCCGGGAAGGACAGAGGGTTGGAACCCATAGGCAACCATAAAAGGACTTAAGCCAGTGGATGAATGAGTCACAGTGTTCCTGGCGAATTCAGCCCAAGGAAGGAGGTGAGACCAGTTGTCCTGGTGTGCATTCGTGAAGCAACGTAAATATAACTCCACAGATTGATTCGCCCGTTCGGCCGCTCCATTAGATTGTGGATGATAGGAGGAAGTAAATGACAAGGAAATCCCCATCTCAGCACAAAAGCCCCTCCAAAACCGAGAGACAAATTGAGGACCCCTGTCAGATACGATATCCTGTGGTATACCATGTAAGCGGAAAACCTCTTTGGCAAATACCTGAGCCAACTGAACTGCAGAAGGTAGTTTCTTAAGTGGAATAAAGTGTGCCATTTTAGAGAATCTATCAGTCACAGTCAAAATTACAGTCATTCCATCGGATGAAGGAAGATCCACAATAAAGTCCATGGATAAATGGGTCCATGGTTTCTTGGGTACGGATAAAGGCATTAGGAGTCCCGGGGGTTTGACATTAGGGGACTTACACTGTGCACAAACACGACAAGCCTGCACATAATCCACTACGTCTTGCTTAAGTGAAGGCCACCAAAACTGTTGAGGGAGACCCTTGTATGTCTTGGTAACCCCTGGGTGGCCAGCCGTTTTGGCAGTGTGAAATAAAGCTAACAATTTCTTTCTATCTTTTTCCTTCACGTATAGTCTACCAACAGGTGTCTCAGAGGGTGCTTGGGTTTGGTATGCCTTGATACCATCAAGGAAAAGAGACAAAATAACTAAACGGGTAGCGGCTATTATCTTAGACGTGGGTACAATGGGTTCAGGAGCGGGGGCGATAGACTCCAAAGGTTCGTATTGTCGGGAGATAGCATCAGCCTTGACATTACGGTACCCAGGCCTATATATGATAATGAACTGAAAGCGTGAAAGAAATAAGGACCATCTGGCTTGACGAGAGGACAACCTTTTAGCATCAGCTATATAAGAGAGATTCTTATGATCAGCTATAACCAGGATTTTGTGTCTAGCTCCTTCTAATAAGTACCTCCACTCTTTAAAAGCCATCACAATAGCTAATAGTTCCCTATTCCCGACGTCGTAATTCTTTTCCGAATCAGACAGTTTTTTAGAAAAGTAACAACAGGGATGGAGGGGTTCGTTATAGGATAATCTTTGTGATAATACAGCTCCTATACCTGATTCTGAAGCGTCTACCTCCATTATAGGGAAGGGAAGGGAAGGATCAGGATGGTGTAGCACAGGGGCAGTGGCAAATGCCTTTTTGAGAGTTTCGAAGGCTTTAATGGCTTCAGGAGTCCAAACCCTGGGGTTTAAACCCTTTTTAGTTAGTTTCGTGATAGGAGAAATGACCGAAGAAAAGTTTTTAATAAACCTGCGATAATAATTGGCAAAGCCTATAAATCGCTGTATTGCCTTAAGGCCTTGAGGGAGAGGCCAAGACAATATGGCTTCTAATTTAGAAGGATCCATGCTGAACCCCTGTTCAGAAATGATGTACCCTAGGAATTGTACTGATTTCTGGTCAAATAAACATTTCTCCAATTTACAATAAAGATCGTTCTGTAGCAATCTCTTAAGTACCTTCCTCACATGGGCATGATGTGACTCCAAATCAGGAGAATATACAAGTATATAATCGAGATAAACCACAGCACAGACATGCAGTAAATCTCTAAGGACATCATTTATGAGGTCCTGAAAGACAGCAGGAGCATTACACAGTCCAAAAGGCATGACTAGATATTCGTAATGCCCACTGTGTGTATTGAACGCTGTCTTCCATTCATCATTTTCTTTTATACGAACCAAGTTGTAAGCCCCCCTGAGGTCTAGTTTAGTAAAATATCTAGAACCTTTAACACGGTCAAACAACTCAGTAATGAGAGGGATAGGATAAGCGTTTTTAACTGTTATATTATTCAGGCCCCTATAGTCTATACATGGCCTCAAATCGCCTTCTTTCTTGGCAACAAAAAAGAAACCAGCACCAGCCGGAGAGGAGGACCTTCTGATAGAGGAGGACCTTCTGATAAAACCTTTACGTAAGGATTCCTGTATGTACTCCTCCATGACCTGGTTTTCTTTCTCAGAAAGCGGGTAGACCTTACCCCTAGGAGGCATCGTACCAGGCAACAGATTTATGGCACAATCATAATCCCGGTGTGGGGGTAGTTTATCAGCTTCCCTCTTTTCAAAGACCAATGCGAGGTCTGCATACACAGGAGGAACAGAAACAGAAAGTGGTTTAGCCGTAGGCACATTAAGTAAACAAACGGGATGTAAACGGGCCATACAGTCTTGTTGACAAGATACCCCCCAGGAGAGTATATCTAGAGAATCCCAATCAAGTACCGGGTTATGCTTAACTAACCAGGGGAAGCCCAGAATGATGGAAGCTGTAGGGGAGTCAATTATTTGGAAGGTTATCCTTTCTTTGTGTAAGGCACCCACGACCATAACCATTTCTTGGGTTTCATGGGTCACCAGAGGTTTCTCAAGTGGTCTACCATCTATGGCCTCAACGGCCAAGGGTGTGGCCTTTTGGATCAGATTCAAGGCTGCGGTTTTAGCAAAGTTCTCATCCATAAAGTTGTCTGCAGCACCTGAATCGATCAAGGCTTTAGTTGTTATCGTGGTTTTCTTGACCAAAAGAGTAACCGTGATGAATGGTCTGGAGATGGACACATGAGGGGAAAAAAACATAACACCCGAGGCCGACCCCTCTCTAGGCCTTAGGTGCTGGAGTTTCCTTGCAAACTAGGACAGTTTCTTCGGAGATGCCCCCTCTTTCCACAATAAAGGCACAAACCCTCCCTTCTGCGGTACGTTCTTTCAGCTTCAGATAAGCCTACAGCACCTAATTGCATGGGTTCGGGAGGTGGTTGATTAGGGGGAGGTAACGCTAGTAATGCAGTACTGGGTAAAGTAGGTAACCCCTGTGTATTCATCCTTCTTTGACTACGCCTCTCTCTAATACGGTTGTCAATTAGAATGACATAATCTATTAGATCATCCAGAAGAACATGCATTTCCCTGGATGCTATTTCATCTAATATGTAAGCGGCCAAACCCTCCTGAAAAGCTGTTACGAGAGCGTTGTTATTCCAGACCACTTCAGCTGCCAGAGTGCGGAATTCAATAGTATAATCCGCTACAGATCTATTACCCTGTCGAACCCTAAGCAGAGCTTTGCCAGCAGAAGCAACCCGGCCGGGTTGATCAAACGTACGTTTAAAAGCTGTTAAGAAGTCTGCAAAGGACATTGGGGACGTATTCTCCCACATGGGATTAGCCCATGCTAGAGCTTTCCCGGACAAATGGTTAATCAAAAAAGCAATTTTGGTTCTGTCAGTGGGGTAAGAACGAGGATTCATCACCAAATGAATATCAATTTGGTTGAGGAAACCACGGCACAATGCTGGATCACCGCTATAGCACTGAGGTGGCGTCATGTGAACCACGTGAGCAGGAGCGGGTACTGGATCAGGAATGGGTTCTGGCACAGCAGCAACAGCTTCTTGAACGGCAGGTTGCAAGTGGGCAGTACGAGCCAGTATGGTTTGTAAATCCTGACCAAACTGATCCATACGGTGGTCTAAACCATCCATTCTAGCCTCCTGATTTACTAACAGCTGTGGAATGTCAGCAGGTTCCATGGTGGCCCTGTTGTAATGTCACGATTCCGGAACCTAACACGCTAACAGGACACAGAGAGGAAAGATGCTATACCGGTCCTTAGAGTGGCCGGGCTAAGCACACGAATAATGGTCAGGAGACAAGCCAAGTAAAGGGAGCCAGAAAACGGGAGAACGAGAAACAAGCCGAGGTCAAAGGAGTGGAGAAGACAGGATAATCGGAATAACGAGCCAAATAATCAGTAACCAGAGAACACTACGCTACAGGTATCACAAGACCACAACAGGGCACCGAGGGACAGGAAAGTTAAGTATAAATACCCTAGGTTTAATTCTGATTGGATAACTTCCAATCAGAATTAACAATCACACGTGGGGGATATCTATACCTCCCACTGTGATTGAGGTACTGTTTCTTTAACGCCGGGTCACTCATGTGACCCAGGCATTTGCATAAATTAGTGTCCTCCCAGCGTGCAGCGTTATACATGCTGCCGCTGGGGGGCGTGGAGGACGCGAGCGGCAGAGACGAGACGCCGCTTGCCGACAGGTGAGACGAGGGGAGACTGCGGGCGGCAACGGACTGAAGGTGAGTGCTGCCAGTGGCGTGCAGCCTCCCCTCCAAGCCGCCCGCGGATCCCTGACACATATTACCTGTGATGTAAATCGTGTCTGTGACATGTTCCCACACCGCTTCTGCCCCTATGCTGCTATGCAAAACCAGAATAATGATTGGATTTTGACTGCCATATGTTGCCACTTCTCACAAGCCATTAACGTTGATAACTAACAAGCAACGTGCATAGATATCTATGGCACAAATACAACATTCTGAGCAACATTGTAACAGAAGCTGCACCATATGTGATTCCTTCCACAAATAGGGACACATTTGAAACAGGATACATTTTGTAAATAATGCAATTCATGCACATTTTACCAGTCAATGCCTATGGTCAGCTGATGCTGTGTGATTGCATGGACATTTCTGACAGGTAAATTTAATAAAATAATAGATGCTGAGTGGAACCGAAAGTAATTAGAGAGCGTTGTTCAACTCGCTGACACTCAAGAGAGTCGATCATCAAAAATAAACTGATTTAAAAAAATATATAATGTGAGAAACCCTCAGTATAGACTTGATGACTCCGGGCCTTATTGTATGCCCTTATAGGGTTAAACCCATAAATGTTTAACCACCTTAATATGAAGCCCAGTTTCCTGACCCAGAAAAGGTTAATAATTATAGCACAAAGTGACTAATCTGCTCTCACTAGGCATAATATTAATGCCACAAAAATTTATTTTCTTCAACCTGTGAAACCTTGGTTCCATTTAATAAATGGTATACGACGTTGTGGTTTCTATAGTTTACAATGGAGTGATTGCGCTACATTCTGAAACCTTTTACTGACTGGCATTACCACAAACTTACTCAAGTTAATAAAGTGCCCTTTTTGCATAGCTTTGCCTTGAAATCACTTTTGACAGTATTAGGGTATAGTACATTGACATGTATGTTTTTATATGTCCATAATTTCCACATAAAACAATATAAATTCCTGGCTACAAGTCCTCCTTCAGAAGTTATCGTAAAATTATACTGAAGCCCATGTATATGCCCATGTGTGTTCCCAGACCCCTTCTTACCTCATCAGTCTTTCTAGGTGCTTTTTAGAAGCCCTACCTGTGGTGTACTATGCAGGCCTCTGCAGATACCTAAATGGGAAAAATCATTCACAGTCCATCTTCCGGATTGATGATAAGTCAGTGAGAGATTTGTCAGCCTAGTGAGGACCAGCACTGAAGCCAAGAAAGATGAAGGTAAGTGGGTTTTAATATAGACATGTTTGTTTTACATGGCATTGCAAAAATAAACAAACTCATCAAAAAAAAAGTAAATTTTTATAACAAAATACAATCTTGTCTATAGGATTGGAGCAATGTTAAAAGTGTAGGGTTTTTAAAATAAAAGGTATCCCATTCATGTTGGGTTAAAGGGTTTGCAGACCTAGTAGACATTGTAGACTATTAGACCATTTTCAGACTGGTACTGCATTATTCTGTGATTTCGCTGTATTATTCACATCAAGATATTGCGACGTACATGTTTATTCGTATCCTAAGTCATGTTATGCGATATATAAACATTGTGACACTTTATTATGTTACATGTTGGAATGGACTTTACTTTGACCTATGAATGTCTGTAAACCTCGCATTTTCTTCAAATACAATAAAAATATTTAATGTTGAAAAAAAAATAAAAGTTCACTTTATGTGAAAATATTAAAACACTTTAAAATCTTCCGTTTCCTAATTTTATGTCTTTGTAATTCTAAAACAAGATAACTAATGTTTAAATTAAAAAAAAAAGGCAAAAAACAAATGTAGTAAAATGCTTTTTAGTGTACATATTATACACTAAACTACAAATTATTCCAATATGGGCCTCAATTTAATAAACGTTCCAAATGATTCAATATTGCTAGCAAAACTTGCCAAGTGATTTGTCTTCAAAAAACCCCATAGACTTTAATGGTGATAAATCATTTGGAAAGTTATTTCTAACAGAACTGAATCTTTTGAAAAGCTTATTAAATCGAAGCCATGATCAGTGAATTGTAGGAAAAAATAACCAAACTAAATCCTTCGCTGGGCTGGAGAAATGCTCCAATTTGGGCTATTTTGTCCTGCAATTATACATTTTCTGGTGAGTTTGCAACAAACCACGATTGTCCGACTAAAACCCACAGAGTTTATTCATGAAACACGGAATTGTAGTAATCTGAAAACTTAATTAAAAACGTAGGCCAAAATAGCTGATTTAGAAAAATACAGCCACAGATTTGGAATTTTAGCCTGATTCTTCTAAATACAGTTTTCACTCACCACAATTTAGTATTTAGTGATTAAACCCTCCTGTGTGCAGAATAAAATGCGTCTTGATTCGGTAAAATAAGATCAGCTCCGTATTCCTTTGTTTTTCTATAAAGTCTATTCTGCGATGCATGAATGAAGCTCAGCTGCATAAATGAGGGCAAGAAATGTTTGTTTGAAGAGGAGAGTTTATTATCTGTTAATCTCTCCCTTTGACTCTCATTTAGTTAAGCTCTTATGTTGCCATGGCAATCGGCGAAGCTTCCTAATCTTTTTAAATGTGTTATTTTATAGGATTAAAGGGTCACTCAAAGCACCATAACCACTTGAAATTAGTGAAGTGGTTATGGTGCAAATACCTTGCCCCCTTCAACTTTTTTTTTTTTTTTAAACGCTTTACTTCTGTAAAGAGACGTATTAAACCCATTGTATTCTAAGACAATACCGAAATTTAAATCATATATGAAAAGGAAAGGACAAAATAGGGAATTAGAGAAAGGAAAGAGATAGTGAAGGGAGGTGCTACATGCAGAGTAACTACCTGCCATTATATAGGTAAGAATTAATACAGTCCTAAAATAAGAATTTGTTTTACACAAATACCTATATTTCAATAAAACCTCCTATCTCTATGAAAAGCTTCGAATTGATACTTTGTCCTCAAGAAGTGTGTGATTGGACAGTGACAGCACGAACAAGAAATTAAGTGCATTAGCGGCAGTGGCCTGGCCAGTTCAAGAGGGCTTGTTATAATTTGACAACTGTTTAGTCATACACTTCTACAATTACTATATTGAAATTAGAGGGGCAGTAAGCTCATATTTACTTTTAAAATGGATTACGGGAGCATCACTACTTATTGCTACTGGATTTGTATCAGTGTTTCCTATATTATTATATCATTGTTGGGAAAAAGCACTAATTTACATGTTTAATGTAAATTAAACATTCTAATAGAATAAATATATGCTAATGAAATAGGCATGTCTTGTAACATTTTCAAATATTGAACACAGTTATTTTACCCGAAAAAAACTCTTTTGCCACTAGAATATAGCTTTTCTTGGCTAAAAAGATAGTTTGGGAACATTTTAGTCCAGATATAATTGTAACTACCGGTGCAATTTAGACATTTTTGAAGGCTATTTTGATAGTAAGAGCTCCCTGCTGCCTTAGATTTTGTTCATTTTTACATCAGCAACATTCTCAGAAAAGTAAGCCCAGACATGAAAATCGGTCTAAAATTACTTTTTTATGAAAGGATTAATTTTATTTCAACGTCAGATGCAGTAACCTTCTAAGAAAAGGTTTAACAGGATTTAAAACCTTTTGCAGAAACATTTCTTTCTTGTTAAAAAAAGAGAAGTGATTTTGTCTTTTTATGAGGACAACTGAAGATAAAAAAAAAAAAAGGCTGGTAATAATATTAACTACCTGTACTGTTGAAATACAGTAAATATAATCACAATTAACATCTTGCAGTAAATGCAAACATACTGTACTGTAATGTTATGTGTAAAATATTTCTTATATTAAAAATGCAAATGAGGAGTTAAACTTATTTTTATTTTTAAAAGCAGCTCTCTGTTTTCATTTTAAACGATAAATTGTTGGCATCATATCACACTGTAGTGGTTATGGTACCAGGAGTCCTTGGCACCGTCCAAAGGATTGGAGTCAAACCATTTTTTACAGTTTGACACTGAATCAATTTTGTCCCTTTGGGACTTATTCGTTGGGTGAGAGTGTCGCTGACATTCACAGCAAATGAATGATATGTGAAGTTGAATAAAATTGATAATATTAAAGTGTCAACTCACTTGGTTGAAAGCCTTCTCCTCATTGCTAGATATAATAGTAAGGAGCAATTCTGAATTCTTTCTACATGCATGATATGAAATAAATGTATGGTATTAGCCACCCTAATGGGGACAAATTCGTTATGATCCGGGTTCAGTTTAAGAACATAATCTTTTTATACACGCACATATTCCCACAATTAATAGGGTCTGGGGAATTAGGATTAAAGGGATTCTATAGTACCTGGAAAACAGAAACGTTTTCCTGGCACTATAGGCTCCCGCAGTGCCCCCCTCCCGCATGCCGCCCCTCCCGCGGTGCTGAATGTCCCTTGGCGCTGGGTCAGGCTCCACCCACGTTTCTCGACGGCGGGGAAGACCTAATGCGCCTGAGTGCCAATGACCGCGCTCACATTTAGATTTCCCCATAGGAAAGCATTTCTCAATGCTTTTCTATGGAGAAAAATCTGACGCTGGAAGTCCTCATGCAGAGCCTGAGGATGTCCAGCGTCCGATAACGGATCAAAGGTCCGTTTTGATTCAGGAAGCCCTCTAGTGGCTGTCTGGTAGATAGACACTGGAGGAGGAGTTAACCCACAGAGGTAATTATTGCAGTTTCTCAGAATCTGCAATGATTACCACTGTAGGGTTAAGGGACATACGACATGACATGAGCTGAAGTGGTCTGGGTGCCTACAGTGTCCCTTTATTTTTTTATAATTCTTTATTTTTGGGATGACAAGAGTAGTATGCAATACAAAGATGGTTATTATAGGCTTTCTTCTTTGATAACAAAAAGATATACATAATAGGCTATAGTGATAAGTTGAGGTTAGGCTTGTGGTCGCCTTCCACGAGTGGTTCGCTGTGCATATACCATACTATCAAAAGGTGTCATTATTTTATGCATTTTATAAAATGTCACAATAACCTGTTTAGAGATCAGGTCATCGGCAGTATATTTCAGACCTAGTATTAACTTGTGTATACACAGAGAGGCTCATAACTATAGTCATGTGGTTTGTGAAGTTATGAAGTCCCAATTATAAGGTCTCAGTTCGGTAGATCAATATGTTGGGAGAGTCGTTTGCTGGATTCTCTCTCTGTCTGTACACATGTGTGTGAAGCAGATGTAGGAGAAAGAGTTGAGGTGAAGAATAGGATAGAAAAAGAACATTACTGAGTGGAGAGAAAGAGGAGTTGGGTCGTCTACAGGGTGGATGAGGGGAGACAAAAATGGGGGGGGGAGGAGGGAGGCGGCCATCTCACAACCATTCTCTTCGGACCCAAGGGGATCAGAAATTGAGAGACTGTTTTCAAGTTGCTAAGTCACTGGTTATGCAGGGCTCCCACGTCTTATCGAACCCCTTCATTGTTCCCTGCACCCTGGCGGTTAAGCCATCTATAAAGCATGTGTCTTTTATTTTAATGATTAATGCTGCTATGGAAGGAGCGTTTGGCTTCAGCCAGGCTTGTGCCATCATTCTCCTCACTGCTAGAGTGATCTTGTGTATCAATTTTTGTTCATGTCTGGTCCATCCTTCAATTGATCTATTTAGTAAGTATACCCAGAGGTTTAAGTCTGGTGCTCTTTGGAAAATCTGGGCTAGTAAGTCACTGAGAGCTTTCCATAAAACTTGTATCTGGAGGCAGTCCCACCACATGTGGAGATACGTATGCTTAAGTCCACATCCCCTCCAGTAGGTGTCTGTTGGTAACTTTTGCGTTCAAAAGAGTTTAACGGGGGTTGTGTACCACTGGAACATCGTTTTGAAGGATTTTTCCTGCATGGCTACACAAATGGACGTGAGGTTAATGGCTTCCCAAATCTCTTGCCATTTTTGCGTTAGATGCCCTCTAATTCCTCTCCTAGATCTTTTTCCAGTTGTTACGTGTAAGTCTTTCGTTTCAGTGCATAGGTGGGCATATAGAGAGGTGACTAAGCCCCTCAGGATTGATTTACTCAGACATATCCTCTCAAAGAAAGTTAAGTGTTTGTGTGCCGTGTCTTTAATGTGTGAGTGTTTAGCGAAATCTTTAATTTGTAAAGAAATCTGTTGGGATGAGGTGGATCCTAGTTTTTAGGTCTTTGAAATTTCACCACCCTCGTATAGATGAACAAACATTTGTTACCCAGCTTTTTCTAAGTTTTTAAAGTTGTGTGTCGCAGGGGAAGGGATCGATGCACGTCCGTATATTGTGGCTGAAGCGTCCCATATTCTAATTGAGTTTAATATCACTGGGCAACCTGTCTTCAACATTATTCTTTGCTCTCTGGGAACCCACATAAGAAAATTAGGAAGATCAGCACCGTTAGCAAAGATTCTAGGTCCACCCACCTCCTTTCCTCTGGTCGGGTATGCCACATTGCTATCTGTGCTAATTGTGCTGCTAGATAGTAAAAATGGAGGTGTGGGAGGCCCAGCCCTCCCCTTAGTTTGGGATGATAGAGAGTATTCAGGGAGACTCTCTGGTGTTTGTTCTGCCGTATAAAATAACCTATAGCTTTTTGTAATGGTGTGAGGTCTGCTTTTGTGATGGCCAGTTGTAGAGTCTGAAACAAAAATAAAATACGCAGTAGTATGTTCATCTTAACTGAGTGGATTTGTCCTATCCATTAGATGGGTTTGTCTATCCATGTTTCCATTTCCTTGATCAACTTTTCTATAAGAGGGGTATAATTTGATTCGTATAATTTTGATGGGTCTGCTGTCAGGTGGATGCCTAAGTATTTGATGGACCTGTGAGCTATTTGGATATCATGGGTGTTGTGAATGGATGCCCTGTCCGCAGCAGACCGTCCGATCGGCAGTGCACTAGTATTATCCATGTTTGCCTTATACCCTGATATGGAACCGTATTGTGTGAGGACATCCTGCAACGCGATCATTGAGTATGTCATCCGCGTATGCGGAGACTAGGAATTCTTGACCTCCAACTCTAACCCCCTGTATGCATGGGTGGTTCCGGATTGCTTGTAGAAGGGTCTCTAGTGATAGGGTGAAGAGTAGGGGGGACAGCGGGCCACCCTGCCTTGTCCCATTGCTAAGTCTAAACGGGCTCAGACTTGAAGGTGGCAGTTATGTGGTTAATTATTTCCATTTTAACTGGACAACTCAATAATATGAGAAATGACATATATTTGACATGTGCTCTATACAGAACTTAAAATGATATCCAGAACTGTAAGTATTGTCAGGATACAGCATGGACATATAAGCAAGTGATATAAGTACTGAATAGGGAAAAGAAAGATAACTTTGGAAATAACATACCGTGAAGAAAAAAAATATTCAACTCACTATTTCTCAACTCTCAACTCAAAGAAGTAGCTATAATTGATAGGAAATTACCTGATTTTGTCTGGTATGTACTGTTACGTACGCCAGTCAGAGAGCATCAAACATACAGCTTGCTAATGCTAAAGAAAGTCAAAGGCTCTTTGAGCATGTCTGTGGCTTTAGTATAACAATGGAGATTGTGGAATGGTAGTAAATCCAACAAGGTTTGAAGATATATCTACGGCCAGCGCATCTGCTACGGATGGCCTAGGACATGGAACATAACAGGAGCACAAGAAGAAGATTACATTTTTACAGGATCACTCCAAGAAAAAACCCAGTACAGCATGCATAGTGTTTATGGTGCCGGGGGGCCATGGCACCCTCCCATTCTGAGTACCTGGGGTCCACGGACCTGAGATCCGATGGGTTCCATTTAATATCTCCATTACAGCCTTCAACATTTAGGAAGCTCCTGCTTAAGAGCTTCTGCTACCTCTTCTGAGCTAAGCCCTGCACACTATAGTGGTTATGGTCCTTAAAATGTTCATTTAATGCACCTGTGTGAAGCAGTAAAACAACATTTAGTTGAAAAAAACAAATACATTAAAGCTGGTAGGAATATTGTTTTTCTATTAAAACCTTAAAATGAAATACATTGGTGGATATTTATTTTGAAGGCTATGGTCTTTTTGTATTTAATAAAGCAAATGTTTACTGAGTTCAAAATTATAATCAGGGAGAGCTAATTCCCTGGTAGGTTTGGATTTAAATAAAATCCAACAAACGTGCCATGGCTCATAGCGTTGCAAATAAAATTAAATTGGGCTAGCTTGTTGAAATCCACATTGCTGTAACTTAAAATGAGAACAAAATTTAGATTGTACTGATACAAGGAGTTTTATTACTCGTAATCCTTGACAGTATAGTCTCATTTCCCGTGAAATGTAATACGTTTAGCACTAATCAAATACTTTTTCTGGCTCGGTGGCTGCAAGAATTATTACAGTACAGTGACACAGAGACTTCGAGGAATTGTTACTGTAAATTCCACTAACAATCCGACTTTACTGGGGTCCATAGGTCAAGCTTCTAGGTCCTTTTTGGGGCACTGGTATTTGATTGACAAGTAGAATAGTTTTAACTTGTGTTGTCAGTGTGCAACAATAAAATGAGATATAACTTATTAAAAAATATTACTTGGATTGGATAGCATATTTTCTTTATTTCCTTAAGAACTAAACATAAGTATAAATGTATTTTACTCATAAGGGTCACTGTTTCCAAATATTTCCTTGCTTTAGGTGACCCAATCTTTTTTTTTTTATTAACGTATTGTATCAATAATGCCTTTCCAATAATATGCAAAACAACCAAAATAGTAAAGAATAAAAAGATGCTCTTAAAATGATTAGCCAGCCAGGGTCCTCTTGGTTTGGTCTTTGTAGTCTGTAAGAATAAGTAGGTGTAACCGAGCACTTCAAGAGTTAAAATGCAGATAGGCCACTGGCTGTTTAACTCTCTTTGCAGAGACAGGAGATAATTTACTCAGTATAAATCTGTCAAACTGCCTATTTATCCTGACGCTGTGTAGGGGAGCTGACTCTCTGCACAGCTTCTGTTCTGCTCAGCCTGGTTTTTGACAGACTTCCTAACAATCCCTTGTTCTTATTGTAGAATAATGCAGTTATATATATCATCAGGAAACACAGCAATGTTTTCATGGGGTTATAGTTCAGCTAAAAACCTTCTAAATTAAAGGCTCATGATTTTGTTGAAAAACTTCAAAAGTGAGCATCTTTTTATCTTTTATTTGATTTACTGTTTGTATATTTGAGTGCATTATGTTATTTAACCTTCCAAAACACATTTACATTTTAAGCCAAAATACTTATTTCAGCTATCTTCAAAGTTTTAATATACTACTTTATATAGAATTTAATATAAAATTCACTTGGAATTCCCAACAATTCAGAACTTAAAAGTAATTTGTTTCAGAACTCACATGTGAAACAGAACATTGTGCAGTTGTAACATACAATTTATTGGATTTAGATTTTCAGATATATAAATATTGGCAACGGCCTCCATTCATGTTGGTAGTGACTGCAAAGCTGAGAAAGGTGTTTCTCCAAGTGAAAAGACCTTTCTCCAACCCACACAAGACAGTTATCTAGATATTTTCTAACAGAAGTGTTCCCTGATTAAAAAAAAAACCCAAAACAAACTGTATTCAGGAAAGTTATGAAGTAACCTAATTATTATAGTTTAGGCCCGCCTAATCCGCTCAGTCCTTTTAAATTGTGATATTTGTGTTTTTGTGTGTGAAGTTAACTCAACAGTTCATATATCCTTCCATTGTAAATCAAAGTCTATGTCTAATTCTGAACTGTTTTTGTCTGTGATGTTACATACCGGTATGTAAAATTTGCAAAAAGAATAATTAAAAAAAACAAAACAAACAAAAACATAAAAATACAAAACAAATATGGAAAATCTTGCAAAGTGGAAAAAAATAGTGGCTTCCAATCTCTACTTTCATTGAAATTCCAGCACAATGTATAAGAGTAATAGTGCTTCTTTATGATACACAATAGTACTAATACATGAGAAACATAATATCTCAATGTAAAATCTCTACTGATGGTTCATATATACAATAACCTCTACATTCGCTCCATTTAGTTTCTGGGAGACGTGTCTCACAGCCAGATTTATGTATCTGGCTGTCAGGATATACGAATTCATTTATTACGGCCCCTCGCTATATAGTATGGCCACTATGAGATTTATCAGTACATATCTATAATTTGATTTCTTTTTGCAGAACCACCTGCAGTAGCATTCCATTCATAGTTTAATCAGTTGCAAGTATTTATGCAGAAATGTTTTATTTTTTTCAGTTTGGTTTAATCCCCAGGCCCAGACACTGCATCTGTTGGTAGCATTACTCCAAACCATCTGCCCGAAAATGCCTTTTTTTTTTCTTAAAGGGACAAAATTGTTTTATAGTGTTAGACTAATGCTGCATTCAGATACGCAGACACAGCTGCACTTTTCTTATTCATATTGAGAGACATGCGGAAGACTCATTCCTTCTAATGCTAATTAGCCATCTGCCGTTTGCCGTTAAAGGAACTGGCAGAGTCCAGCCACGCCTGACTAAACAAACTAATGAGGGAAGGTGTATAGTTAATTGTCAAGCAATTTCGCATCAGAATGTTTGGATTCAAGCCAATCAGATTTTCCTTTTTTTGTGATTGCCCTTAAAAAATATTCCCTTGTGCAACTATCAAAGTCAGCAGCTATCGGAATATAGCATAGCTTAGTAACGATGCTAAGGTGACTTTTGATCCATGTTTGCTACATAAATGGGATCATCTCAGCCCACGATGAAATCTCAGTGTATCACCATGACACAAACGGTTAAATTGCTAAATCTGCTATTGTTGGGAATTGGCCAGGTTATATAATATTTTACATCATAATGACAGATTTTAATAAAATCTTCAGGTATTTTGCCATAGAATCTGCAGTTTCCCGATTGAATCTTGAGAATAACGGTTTTATAATAACTCTGATAACAAAATAATGTTTCCATAGTTACACTAATTGTCTTTAATAAAGGGAAATTTACTCATGTTTATTCTTATTTTTTTTTTAATTTAGAAGTAAAGACACAGTGTCTCAAAAAGTAAGATATTTACCATCACTCCAGTGATGAGCTGGACCAGAGCTCCACTCCACCCCTTCCCCAGGAAATTTAAGAAGTAAGCTGAAGTGCTTTTGGGTTTTGTAGTGTTCCTTTAATAACCATGGCAGCATTAAGTAATGGGGGTTAGCTCCTCCAATCACTGCCAAAAAGACTGAAAACCAAACTGTGAAATTAGTGTAAACAGAACTGCCAAGTACGCTTAACCCCTTAAGGACACAACTTCTGGAATAAAAGGGAATCATGACGGAATATTTCCGTCGTGTTTCCTTAAGTGGTTAAAAAAAGAAAATAGAACAAACAATATAATGCAAAAAAATAACATATCCAAGATACGTGCTGCCCTAAAGTTGCAGAGTTCTGGTTAAAGGAACACTATAGTCACCTAAATTACTTTAGCTAAATAAAGCAGTTTTAGTGTATAGATCATTCCCCTGCAATTTCACTGTTCAATTCACTGTCATTTAGGAGTTAAATCATTTTGTTTCTGTTTATGCAGCCCTAGCCACACCTCCCCTGGCTATGATTGACAGAGCCTGCATGAAAAAAAACCTGGTTTCACTTTCAAACAGATGTAATTTACCTTAAATAATTGTATCTCAATCTCTAAATTGAACTTTAATCACATACAGGAGGCTCTTGCAGGGTCTAGCAAGCTATTAACATAGCAGGGGATAAGAAAATCTTAATTAAACAGAACTTGCAATAAAGAAAGCCTAAATAGGGCTCTCTTTACAGGAAGTGTTTATGGAAGGCTGTGCAAGTCACATGCAGGGAGGTGTGACTAGGGTTCATAAACAAAGGGATTCAACTCCTAAATGGCAGAGGATTGAGCAGTGAGGCTGCAGGGGCATGTTCTATACACCAAAACTGCTCAATTAAGCTAAAGTTGTTCAGGTGACTATAGTGTCCCTTTAAATATTTAAACAGCTACAGACTTAAAACTTTTAAAAAATATATAAGTTAAACAAATGAAATAAGGAAGCACAATTTATTTTTATAGATATAAGTATCTGATATGTTATTACATGTATTATATATAAAGCACTTCCTTTGTAGTAAATGTAGCATCAAGGTTGACTAGGTTCAAGTGTTATATTTCCAAAGTTATAAGAGATACATTGTTTTCATATTAGATCTGTCATGACCATAGGGCTGATAAAAACAATGTAGTGAGGATAAACTGTCAAGATATGCCAACATTGATAATGCAACAACTGCTTAGTATTATCATGCAACATACAGTTGTGCTCAAAAGTTTGCATACCCTTGGAGAATTGGTAATATATGCACCATTTTTAAATAAAACATAAGAGAGCAGGCAAAACACATTTATTTTAATGTGGGATATTAGCCTTTAATTGGCATTTTAACCTGTGTATGTCACCTTTGGTGTCTGTAAAAAGGCCAAACATTTAAGGGTACGTAAAGTTTTGATCAGGGCCATTTGGGTGATTTCAGTTATCATTATGATTTAAAAAGGACTGTGTGATAAAAAAAAATGGCTTCATGTGATCACTATCCTTCAAATAAAGACATTTTTTTGCATGATCAGTCATTTTCGAAATCAATACCAAAATGTCACAATTTCTGCCAGGGTATGGCACCTGTCAAGTACTGGGATATATTAGGCAGCAAGTAACAAGTCAGTTTTTGAATTACACGTGTTGGAAGCCGGAAAAATGGGCAAACTAAAAGATCTGAGTGTCTTTGACAAGGGCCAAATGGTGATGGCTACACGACTGGGTCAGAGAATCTCCAAAATGGCTAGTCTTGTGGGATTTTCGTGGTATTCAGAGGTCAGTACCTACCAAAAGTGATGCAAGGAAGGACAACGGGTGAACTGGCAGCAGGATCATGAGTGCCCAAGGCTCATTAATGCACCTATGGAGAGAAAGCTAGACCATCTAGTCCAATCACACAGAAGACCTACTGTAGCTCAAATTGCTCTAAAACGTAATGTTGGCCAGAATAGAAAGGTTTCAGAACACACAGTGCATCGCAGTTTCCTGCGTATGGGGCTGTAAGAAATTGTGAACCTTTTACAGGGTTATTCTTTAGGGCATGTGTGACAAATAAGACACAAATACAAGTGTATAGAAAAATGTATATTAATATTGACTTAGCTTACTGTTACATAGTTCCATAGTTACATAGTTACATAGCTGAAAAGAGACTTGTGTCCATCAAGTTCAGCCTACCTCACATTTGTTTTTTGCTGTTGATCCAAAAGAAGGCAAAAAAACCCAGTTTGAAGCACAATTTTGCAGCAGGCTAGGAAAAAAATAAATTCCTTCTTGACCCCAGAATGGCAGTCAGATTTATCCTTGGATCAAGCAGTTATTACCCTACATTGAAAGATTATATCCTTGAATATTCTGTTTTTGCAAGTATGCATCTAGTAGCTGTTTGAACATCTGTATGGACTCTGATAAAACCACTTCTTCAGGCAGAGAATTACACATCCTTAATGTTCTTACAGTAAAAAAAACCTTTCCTTTGCCTTAGACGAAATCTTCTTTCTTCCAGTCTAAACGCTTGGCCTCGTGTCCTATGTAAAGTCCGGTTTGTGAATAAATTTCCACACAATGGTTTGTATTGGCCCCAAATATATTTGTATAATGTTATCATATCCCCTCTCAGGCGATGTTTTTCTAAACTAAATAGGTTTACATTTGTTAACCTTTCTTCATAGCTGATATGTTCCATTCCTTTTATGAATTTTGTAGCCCGCCTCTGCACTTTTTCTAGTGCCATAATATCCTTCTTTAGAACAGGTGCCCAAAATTGCACAGCATATTCAATATGTGGTCTTACCAGTGATTTATAAAGGGGCAAAATGATATTCTCATCCCAGGAATGAATGCCCTTTTTCATGCATGACAATACCTTACTGGCCTTTGCCACTGCTGATTGACATTGCACATTGTTGCATAGTTTGTTGTCTATAACAATTCCCAAGTCCTTTTCGTGTGTTGTTATCCCTTATTCTCTTCCATTAAGGGTATACGTTGCGTGTGTATTCTTTATGCCGAAGTGCATAACTTTGCATTTTTCAACATTAAATTTCATCTGCCATTTGAGTGCCCAGACCCCCAGTCTATCTAAATCCCTCTGCAGCAAAGTAATATCTTGCTCACATTGTATTATTTTACAAAGTTTTATGTCATCTGCAAACACTGAAACATGACTCTCAATGCGGTCTTCAAGATCATTTATAAAAATGTTAAATAGAAGGGGTCCAAGAACAGACCCCTGAGGGACACCACTTGCCACCTCTGTCCAGCTTGAAAATTTACCATTAATGACAACTTTTTGTACTCTGTTTTTAAGGCAATGTTCTACCCAAGAACAAGCATTTTCATCTAGACTGATTTCCTTGAGTTTGAACACTAATCTATAGTGTGGAACTGTATCAAATGCCTTGGCAAAATCCAAATAGATCACATCCACTGCAACACCCTGATCTATACTTCTACTTACTTCTTCGTAGAACGCAATCAAGTTAGTTTGACATGACCTGTGCTTCATAAAACTGTGCTGATTTTTGCTGATAACCATGTTCTTCTCAAGGAATTCATGAATATTGTCCCTTAATAACCTTTCAAATATTTTCCCAGCCACAGAAGTTAAAGGACTACTATAGTGCCAGGAAAACATACTCGTTTTCCTGGCACTGTAGTGCCCTGAGGGTGCCACCACACGCATTATTTGCTTCCTTATAGCTTTTATAAGATGCATCTGATTTGTCCGATTTAAATGCTTTAAATGCCCTTTTCTTATTTTTAATCTCTTGTTTTACTTCTCTACTAAGCCACATTGGTTTTAATTTGTTTATTTTATATTTATTTCCCAATGGTACATACTGAGAAATGTACCTTTCTAATATTTGTTGGAAGATGATCCATTTATCCTCAGTGTTATTTTCACTAAAGAGTTTATGCCAGTCAATATATTGTAAAGCTGCCCTTAACTTATTGAAATTGGCCTTTTAAAAATTATATGTTTTACTATTCCCCATGTGCTTTTGTTTTTTTGAGTTTATTTCAAAGGACACTATATTGTGATCACTATTTCCCAAGTGCTCACCTACTTGAATGTTGGTCAAAAGATCAACGTTGTTTGTTAAAACCAGGTCCAGACAAGCGTCCATTTTAGTTGGTGCTTGTACAAGTTGTGACATGAAGGTGTCATTTAACAAGTTTAAAAACCTAATTCCCTTTGCTGAGCTACTAGTCCCTCTGTCCCAATTTATGTCCGGGTAAATAAAATCTCCAATAATTAAAGTGTTACCCAGATTTGCAGCTTTCTCAGTTTGCTCAAACAGCTGTTGTTCCTCGTCAATATTAACATTAGGTGGTTTATAACATATCCCAACCAATAGTTGGTTTCCCTTCTTTTCCCCCAAGCAGATATTTACCCATAAAGCTTCCACATTTTCCTCATCGCATTTCATTTGCTTAACATTTGGCTTTAAATCATGGTTGACATACAAACATACCCCACCACCCTTCTTGTTTTTCCTATCCCCCCTCTCCCCCCCCAAGGCTTTTTCTGGCTGCCCTAACTAGGTATCTTAGAATACTTTACACCTCCCAGAAAGTGGTTCAACCAACCTGCATCACCCAGTTATGAAGGAGACAGATAATCTATGGGAAAACTAAACCCCCTTTCTCATATATCTGTTATGTAAATGACATTCCATTGTGAAAGCAGATAACTTATCTCAGTTTATTACACACCAAACATCCCCAAAAGCATATGTCTATATATTAAATAGAAAATAAAACTTTTAAAGGAAATCTACAAAAAGTGCCTTCAATGGGGAGCACCGGAAGTGAACAGTGGAGCAATGGAAGAAGGTTGCTTGGTCTCATGAATCACGTTTTCTTTTAGATAATGTGGATGGCCGGGTGCGTGTGCTTAGTTTATCTTTGGGAAGAAGGCAGGCCGGTGGAGGCAGTGCTTTGCTCCGGGCAATGTTTTGCTGGTAAACCTTGGGTCCTAACATTCATGTGGGTGTTACTTTGACATGTACTTTGTACCTAGAGATTTGGCAAGTCCACGTACACCCTTTTACATCAATGGTGTTCCATGATGGCAGAGGCCTCTTTCAGCAGGATAATACACAATGCCAAACCACAAAACCTTTTAGAAATTGTTTGAGGAATATGACAAGGAGTTCAAGATGTTGTCTTGGCCTCCAGATTCCCGATTTCAGTCTAACTGAGCATATTGGGGTTGTGCTGGAAATCTGATCCATGGAGGCCCCACCTTGCAACTTGCAGGACTTAAGGCCTTGTGAAGTCCATGCCTCTACTCATTAGAGCTGTTTGCCACGATATGTGTAAGGAAACCAACATACACAGAACCTAAAATACAACATAGGTATAGAGTGACCGGACTTAACGTATACAATAGTCTAAGTGAAAACCAAGGTCAAGGGAAGGAGGAATCAGGTTAAATGGTAGACGAGACAAAATTCAGGAACACAAAGAGTAGAATAAACAAATAACAATTCAAGGTCAGTAACAAGATAACTCAGAAAAAGATATGACCTATTGGGCTTAACAAGAACCTCAACAGGGCAATTATAACTAGAAAAAGCAGGAAATAAAAAGCCCATGCCTAACATTCATTGGTTGGCGTCATTTTCGAGTGCTGAAGGACCTGAATTCAGTGAATAGCCGAATTTGGTTTATTTGTTAATTTGGTCGGTTACCCCCAAATGGCTGCTAGGTGTCGCATCATTTATATGCAAACAGACATAAAGAGGTGCGCACAAGGAGCTCTCTCATTATCTGAGCAGTGAACAGGGGCCTCAGAACAGCTAAGTATTTCACTGTTTTGGCAGCAGGAGGGGGACCTACACAATATTAGGCTGGTGGTTTTAATGTTTTGGCTGATCAGGGTATTAATTGCAAGATCCTCACTATGTCTGTTTTACCTGTAAATTACAAACCAAGATGGGATACACAGCAAAAAATAATATAAATAAAACCATGGTCATCTGGATATGTACTGATTATGTGACTAAAGGTCAGTGCTAGGATTGTTATATATACTGTAGAACATCTTTATTTAAGAAAAACTTGGAAAGCACTTTTACTTTTCTCTCCCATCACTTCTCACATACCTCACCCCGATGTAAATCCTTACTTTGGCTTCCTGTACACTATAGGATTCAATTCAAAATATTAACCCTTACCAATAAAGTTCTAAACAAATTTAGCCCCTGTTCTATTTCTTTTCTAATTTGCAGGTACATTTCTTCTCGGTTGCTCCACTGTGCCGGTGATCTTCTCCTGTCCACTGCTTGCACTCTTACTGCTAACTCGTGCTTGCAGGACTTCTCACAGAGGGGGGCTCTGTTCCTTTTGAACTACCTGCTTACTCCCATCGGTCTCTCCCTTAGTCTTTAATCAATTAAGAATTCCCTTAAAAACCATCTCAAAATAACCTGTGGCCTCCGAGAGTAACTTTTATTTCACAAACCTGTCTCTCACTTATCTCCTAAAGGACCAACATTCTAAACATTCCAATTCTGCTACTGTACCACCCTGTCGCTTGGTTGCTCTCCCCCTCGATGACCTTTCTATTGTGTTTTTATACCTCACCTCCTGTAGATTGTTAGCTTTTCCGAGCAGATTCCTCTTCAATCGATTATATCTATTATATTTTAGAATGTTGTAAAATTTTCTCCTTTGTAATATTGTAATGTGCTGTGGAATAAGTTGGGCTATATAAATGCCCATAATATTAATAAAAATGATTACTCACGTTTCAATAGTGATAATGGTTTGGTTGTACATCAAATAATATCTGACTAATTAACAAAGTTGGAATTTTTTTTCATATGTCATATTATATATTAGTTGTAAAAAAAAAATCTCGGCAATATTAATCATGGTTTAAAGAATTAGATCTTGTTACTTTACTTCTTTTAATATTCAGTCGCAAATACACAAATTTACTTTATATCTTCTCAGCTTGGGTAGCTGTCATGTCTTCTATCACTCAGTTCAACCACCTCGGATTAATTAGGTCCACGGAGAATTCTAATTCTCCCCAAAACCATTTATTATATATAACTCAAGTAAACGCACAAATATAGCAACAAGTCGAAACCTGCCTGAGTATTACCCATGATAGCTTTCCTCCAGAGAGCCAACTTTAATTTAAAGACGCTGTGCAATCTGTTACTATGAAGCAGTTTCAATTGTAGAAACATCAAGACAAGCTCACGGTTGTGTCTGGCTTTGGAAACACATTTTGTTTACGTAGAAAGCAAAAATACGTACATCTCCTCCATATGTTAAACTTGTTTTTTTTTTTTTATTAATTGATATTTTTTAATCATTATCGTCTTCTTAAATTATTCATGAGAATTGCTATTAAAGCCGACTAATTTGCTATGTAAATAAAGATGTAACCCGAAGATTGTGGAAATATAATATGGATTTACCCAGTGGAGATGTTTCTTTCAGGAACCAAAGGGCTGGTGAAAAGCAGATTTGGTGACCAGATTAGAGATTGTAATTTGGAAAATTATTTGAACGGTTGTTAAGAGGTTATATTCCTTAATTCATTGTGAACATCAACAGCAAAAACATATGTGAGGAAGGCTGAACTTGATGGACGCAAATCTCTTTTTAGCTGTGTAACTATGTAACACACCAATTCCACTGGTAGAAACTAACATGGTTTTATGGAAGAAAATCAAGTCAAACCATGTTAATTGCATGCTGTGAAAATGTCAGTAGAAGTATAGATGAGAGTGTTGCAGTGTATAGGCACTACTTGAACTTTGCTTAGATATTTGAAATGGTTCTACATTAGATTTGTGAATTTGGTTTTGGCAGAATCACGATTCTTTTGAATCTTGGGTGATTGGCAATTCGGCCAAACTCCCCATCTTTGAAATGCCATATGGACAGATCACGAAACAAGCAATTGATGAGCCAGTGCTTGCTAGCCAGTCATCACATTAAAATAAAAGCCCCATTAAGATCCAAATCAGTAAAGGGAGGTATAAAATCTACCTTATGCTTCCACAAACCATTGCACTGGCCACCTGTGCTGCCTTATAATTGCCGGCCCTGTGACCAGTGAGCAGCTAGTGGCTGTCAAATACCGGGTGGGGCATGGCACAGCAGGTGGGGGCTGAAAATGTAATAATTTTGCTTTCAAGGTATTTGCACACCAGACACTTTGAATCTTTGACTAAAGTGATAGAATCCTCCTATTATTCTTCAATTCTAACAAAATCTTTAGAAAACATGGCAAACAGCAACACAACATTTTCAAAGCAATCGTGTGCTTTAGTAATAGTTGTAAACTCTTAAAAAATAATAGCAATTTGGAAAAAAAATGAAATAACACAAATAAACGTATTTTCACATAATTAGTAAATATGTTGAATACTGCTTGTGGATACAAGTAAACTTAATGACTGTAATGTACAGAGCTGTGGAATGTGTTGGGGCTTTATTGATAACTATAATCATAAACAAGTAATAAGTGTGTTGGTGGAGCAGGGTCTAGATTCCTAGTCATATCATGTTCCCACTTTTTTTTAGGGGGCTGAAGCTGGCTGGAGGTGGCACATTCATTCATTAAAGGCATATTTAGTGAATCAGAAATTATCCCCATGTGCTTGAATTAAAAGTGTGTTTTAAAGGTGTAGGCATGAGCTCAGAATGCAACCCATGAACACTGGAAAAGGAATCTCGACATAATTTAAATGGTTTCATTAGGTACGTTCCTCTGATTGTATTCTTTAATCTGCTTTAAAAAATATCAAGGCATACATACATACATACATATCAAGGCATAGGCATACACGGTGTTTACCGAGATTAAAAAAGAGCTAAACAGAAAATAACAAGGACTGGAAGTAGCACAAATGACATAAATAATGCAGGTCAACCCTGAGATAGATACTGTATGTTTTCAAGACATCAGAAAGCTGACCATTCACTAAGCACATTATTTTCCTCTCTGACCATTACAGTAATAATCAATTTCTAACATGAATAATGCAGCTTGCTATGTACCGTCCACATCGAGAATTAGTTTCCCCACGGTGATAAGAAGGTCCTTTTGGTGGAGTGGGACATTGGGACGTGTAATTAATTGGGTGGGGGAGGGGGTCTTTTTTATCCATAACTGCTTTGTTGTTTAGAAAATAACTAGAATAATTAATCACTATGAAATTGTAGTGTTTTGTGTGAGTGAATTGTTGAAAAAAGTCTTCTGATCAGTTCTAAATCTGATAGACTTCTAATCCCTGAAGCACCAGTATATGCCATCCTATCAGTTGAGTCGGGATTGTACCCGCACATGGGATCTCCGCAATTAGAATTCATAGGGATCTAGTAAACTGCTAATGATACATACTATTTCACTCTAACATATCATCTTTATGAATCAACTCGTGACCAAATTTTTATTTCATTATAGGCGCCCCTTTGCAGGTGAACACAGGAACGCATACAATGAGGAGAATCTCTGGAAGTAGTTTAAGCAATAAGTATTGCCGTTAGCATGTTAATCTCCCATGTTAAAATTAGTGTAGGACCCGCCGATATTGTAATACTGTGACATAGTGGTGGGCTTAACACAATATTATGTAGCTGAATACCCATATTTGTTTTCTGAGAGGTGATTTTAAGTAATCTTGTAAAAATTTAAACTGTAGGTTTTTTTCGTGTATGCGCCGTTACCTAATCTGTACTTTGTTTACATTTTGGTCTTGATGGAAGCACCACTACTTAGAAATGCGTATTCTGGGTGTGCCCCCAATACCCATTTTTTCTAAACATTTACTACAAAGATTTATGGAAATTCCGTTGTACCCAATGCCAGCTGATGAATAGTTTCGAACTTAGTTCCTGGTACCTAGAACTAATAGAACTTTGATGCAACAGTTGATTCTACTTATACCACTGGGTCTAAGGCAATGTTCCTTATTCCCTCTCCAATCCAATGATGGAAAGTGTTAGTTTGTCTGAATATTTAAAGGACTACTGTCACCTCACAACTATTTCTACTATAATAATCCTTTCATCAAGAATTAAAAGGAATTGGATTTTTTTTTATAATTGAAGTATTTCTTTAAAAAAAGGAAAAAAGATCAATTGCTACCATTAGTATACGTTTAGAATATGACAGTCTCCATGATCTTCCCTGCTTCACTCCCTGCACAGAAGCAGAAAAAACATGCAATCAATAAAACAAGGAGTTTACATAGAACAATATCGGACCTCTGAAAAGTATAAGCATGCATATGGACTCAGTACTTGGTTTGGGCCCATTTTGAAGCAATTACTGCCTCAATGCGGCGTGGCATGGAAGCTATCAGCATGTGGCACTGTTGAGGTGTTTTGGAAGACCAGGATGCTTCAATAGCGGCCTTCAGCTCTTCTGCATTGTTCGGTCTCATGTCTCTCATCTTTCTCTTGGCAATGCCCCATAGATTCTCTATGAGGTTCAGGTCAGGCGAGTTTGCTGGCCAATCAAGCACAGTAATCCCACGGTCATTGAACCGGGCTTTGGTGCTTTTGGCAGTGTGGGCAGGTGCCAAGTCCTGCTGGAAAATGAAGTCAGCATCCCCATAAAGCTCGTCTGCGGAAGGAAGCATGAAGTGCTCCAAAATCTCCTGGTAGACAGCTGCATTGACCCAGGACTTAATGAAGCACAGTGGACCAACACCAGCAGATGACATGGCTCCCCAAATCAACACAGACTGTGGAAACTTCACACTGGACTTCAAGCATCTTGCAGTGTGTTCCTCTCCATTCTTCCTCCAGACTCCTTGGTTTCCAAATGAGATGCAAAAGTTGCTCTCATCAGAAAAGAGGACTTTGGACCACTGAACAACAGACCGGGTCTGTTTTTCTTTAACCCTGGTAAGACGCTTCTGCTCTCATCAAATGCAGATCTGTTGTTGGAATTTTCTTCAGTACTGTTTAATTAAGCCCCCATGCTATCTCAGACATCCTGGGAGCCTGTCTTCATCTCCGGACTTTACTTGGGAGTGGTGATTCGCAAGGGTCTGCTGCTTGTCTACAATAGGGTTCAAGCTTCACCACCTCTGGGGTATCCCCAATATGCATTATGTTTCAGGTATGTCAGTCTATACTATGTACAAAGTGCATTGCCTACATGAAAATTATAAGGGTTATAAAGATCACTAAAAACAAACATACATTATTGAACATACAGCAGTAATTATGCTAAAATGTACCGTAAAAAAAGATTGTCTTGAAACATAATAATAACCACACAATATTGTATATTACTAGGAATTGAGCATTTGGATTTTGTTAGATTACTAGTAGTGTTGGGGTTCACTGGCCTCTCTGTTTCTCTGAGTTTTAAGAAACATACACACAAGGTAATTCACTCTTGCATAGGAATTAGAAGACAGCATTACTAATAGATCTTCATGTAATGAAATGAATGATAGTCTTATTTTAAGAGATTCTCCAATGTTACAATTATATATTAGTACCACTCTGTCAGTCAGCTGTCAGTCAGCTAAATGCACATTTCCAGATAGACTGTATTCATGAGATGTGCGTGATACAATCATTTTCCCATGTACTAGAAGAAGTACTTGTGTCATAGACGAGTGCTTGACTCACAGAACGTCGTTTTACCTTGTATATGCCTAATAACGTTGTAGTGGAATTCATCTCGAGCTAGATTTGTGATAATTCTGGTTCAAGTCGATGCACATTTGTGAAAATATGGAAATTAACATGATGCTTTATTGGAAGTGCCATCTTATTAGTTATTTGACGCATGGGAAAGGTCAAACACAAGATATAGCGTACAGAATAGCAATTGTAATAAAATAAAGTCTTAAAACAGAAATATATTTTTATGTATCAGATGCTTTAAGCACAGATGGAATAGGACATGGGTTTACAAGTCATAAAAAGGAGTAAAGTTTGCTTTATGTTAATTCTTTGTTATCATTACAAAATGTAATGGAATTCTCAGTTGCAGGTATAGATTCCAAGGCAACTTACTATCAGAAGAGGCAATCAGGAGAGAAAAAAAAAAAAAAAAGTAATGGGTTTGTCCTCCTAACCTGTATATTTCAGAGTTTGTTTTACAGAGGAGAATTTAAGCTAATAAGGCAAAAGGTCAAAAATCAGAAAGGGACCATGGCATGCAGATAAAGAGAAATGCAGCTAGGGTTAACCTGCACTAGTTGTTTAAAAGGTCAGCCTCTGAAGGCATCAGAGAGTCTAACAGCTGGGAGAAAGGAGGTTTTTGGGCTACCCACATTAATTTTCACTTGCACTGAAAATGCTGTGGACAGAAAATGAAGCTCCTATAACGCAAGTTACAATCCACAACATTCCCAGTGTCCACTGGGGTTAAGGGGTTCAGTATTATAAACCCCAAGCATCTAAGGACATGGGATTACTGTATAGGTTACAATATGTATAGGTTACAATGTGATGCCAAACGCTATTACAGTGCTCAAAATTACTGTGAAGTTACTATTTAATTGTAACATTTTTCAAAGTTAATTATCTGGAACACAATCAGTCATTTTACACTTTCACTCAGTACCAACCTCTCCATTCTTTCCATATTATTTCCATCAATCCTTTCACTCTTTGTTTAACTATTGTAAAGCAGCTACTTAGCATGTTAATGTTAAATAATTGGGAGCAAATGTTTAGATTTGTCATTTTATCATTGTTCTAATCACTCACTCTTATTTCATC